>CM049387.1:2741000-3176000 GCA_026937815.1 Etheostoma perlongum | reverse complement strand
TCCACCTCACCCTGCCTGACTTCCAAGAGGCCTCCACAGGTCTGCGCTCTCACTGGTTCAAGTATTTCTAATAGGGGACTGCCACTGTACAGTACATATTTCAATTGCAGCATGCTAATTTGATTTGTTTTTATTTAACCATGAATGTACATATTTGGGTTATTTCCTTTTCCATGTGTTTGTCATTCAGTATCTGTAACCTATTAAAGTAGTAATTGTGTTAAAGTGTAGTCACTTTGCCAACCAGGGTTACAGACACTTAACCCTTGTGTTGTCTTCCCGTCAAAATTGAAAATCAACAATTTTGTTGACGCGTTTTATCAATGCTTATAACTTTTTCTTACGTTTTTGTTCCTTTTTTCAACACTTTTGACACTTTTTTTCAATGTTTGTCACTTTTTTTGACGTTTTCAACACTACGTAACACTAACTTATTAACGTTAGTTTTACAGTTATTTTTGGAATTTATGGGCAATGAACCTCATTTATAGGAAATTATACCTAATGTTTGAGTTAGAAAAGCAGAAATTAGGAATTATTTAGACTAAGATTAAAGGAATGGATGTTGATGGATAATCACAGACTGGAATATGTCAACTTTTACTCAATACTATTTCCAAACCACTTCAATTTGTTTTTCAAAAGCTATAAAATGGAATAAGACACCCCAAAATTAATTTAAATTAATTTAGAGATTTGTACTTGCCAAAGAGCGTTGTGTGGAATCAATCATGTTTTTTTGGGTAGTTGAAAAGAACATCGATATAGGAAAATGGGTCAATTTGAACCGTGAACAACATAAGGGTTAAAAAAAATATGATCATTTTCAGTCCTAACTGTTGGTATTTCTTATCCCTTTACTTCCTTTCACAGGTTCACAGAGCCCGTCGTCAGTTGCAGCGTCTCGTCTGGAAGCGGCACTCTCTGAGGTGTCGGACCTCAGCTCCTCCCGTCGCCAAGGACCTACCTACATCTGGGCCACCCTGGAACATATTTGGCTGCAGGCTGGTATGACAACAGCACATACATTCGGATTGAAACTGTTTGGAAAATTAGATTTTTTTGTTCTGTCCCTTACTCAATCGCCAAAAAGTTTACCATGAAGACATTTTTTTTTGTTAACTGGTGATCAGCAGTAATCTGATTCCATGGGTTTGTGTTTCCCGTTGTTAAGCTTTATGAATAATAATCCTATTGGCAAGTCTTGCTTAGTAATTTAAGCCCCCAGCATCGCCTTCCAGGCAACGCTGACTAGCAGGCACTAGGATTAGGCAATGGTTAGGGTTAGGGTTAAAACACCATCGAAATTGGCAAGTGCACAATGGATAAGGTATTGATTTTAGGCAATCAAAACTTTCAAGTTCTCCAAGACTAAGAGTCCACAGGCATTCTAGTTACGACACAGTGACGCTTTGAGCTGAATGCTAATGTCCGCATGCTAACATGCTCACAGTAAACATGACCATTTTTAGCAGCTACAATAGTAACCATGTTGAATCATATTAGTTTAGCGTGATAGCATGGAAACAAGTGCAGCTGAGGCTGATGGAATGACTTGCAGGTATCTGCTCAGAAACCAAAGTAGTGAATTATTTTTTAATTTTGAACTGATGATGACTCTTAATGAAAACTCAGGGGATTGACAAAGTAATTCAAATTTATCATGAGGGGGATGTGAATGTCAGAACCAAATGTCATGACAATTAGTTCAATAGTCAGAACAAATGTCAACCTCATGGTGGCTCTAGAGGAAAAGTCAGGGCATCTCCAAAGTCATTAGGATTTATCTTCTGGGAATCATGAACGTAAATGTAGAGATATTTCACTGGATAAATGAAATGAAAAGTGAAGGCGCAAGAAGAATACTTAGGGGGGACTGGGAATGTGTAAACAAGATTTCATACGTGTCAGTCTTGGCTAAAGTAGTGGATAGCTATTGCCATCCCCAAATGCTTAAAACAAAAATTGAAAGAATCCAATTTTTGGGTCCCTGTGCCGGATTGACATTTTAGTTAGTTAGTTCATACTGGTCTTGCTTGCTTTTCCTCCTATTTGACAAACAGTAAAGCTAGAGGGAAACATGTGGTGTACCTCATGGATCAATTCTGGGGTTTGATAAGATTAAGTTTAATTAAGATTAATGTATTAAGATTACTGTATCTTTTATAAGTCCCACAAGGGGAAATTACAATTTATACTCTGTTGTTATTACACACATTACACACAGGCCTGAATTACACACACATGCTCAGTACCTATACATGCACTAAATGGAGAGATGTCAGAGAAGTACGATGACGCATTATGCAAAATGCGTGATGATGTCAATTTTGTCTGTTTACATTACATGTTTCATGTCTGATGAAACATGTAATCAGGCATTTTTGTCTACGGCCATTTATGACACCCCCTGGAAATCAAAAAATGAACTGAGAGGTTTGCATCTGCAATCTAAGGCTAGGTTAAGCATACTTTATTGATCAAATCTATCCCACCAGTTATTCCATAGGGATTGAAACCTCAACCCTCCATGTTAGGAACAACCTCCTTAACAAATCCAGATCAAACTAGAATACAAATTAGAATATCTGATAGCAACTTTTGAATAAGAATCTTCTCCACACACTGAATGTGCTGTGAAGATGCTGCTGTGGAAGCCGTGCAGCCTGGCTGTTTAAACGCAGCTTGCTAACCTGCTTACAAGCTCAGTTGAATTTTAATCCCTCTGGAGAGTAAGATATCGTTGATTCACTTGGTACAATGTGAGAGCACATTTTCTTCACGTTATGAGCACTGCAGTCACACAAATTCACTCCGGGTCACCTATAGTAGGCTGGAAAACCCTGTGTAATGACGGGATGTAGATACATGACAAAACAATTTCCGCCGGAGATAATATATTTGTATGCTTGTTATTGGGTAAAACAACATAATTTAATGTAATTACTGCAGCCATTTTAATTTTTCTTCAAAAACAGCCGTATACAAGGACATTTTTAAAACAATTTAGTGGGTAGAACTATTTCAGTCCTGTTAAAGACTGCATACCTTATGTAGGAGTGTGTGCTGTTCCTGCATACATGTGGCCACTGTTCTATTAAGGGCAGAATGGCAGTGATGCATACCGCTATTACTTCCGCCCCTTCAGCCTCAGTCTGCCTGCTGAAGTTTACAGGAGAGCAGACCATTAGCAGGAAGTGAAGGGAGAGGAGTACAGAGATACTCCGCACAAACAACACTCCATCCATCCACTCAGCTGGAGTGGATGAGGCATGAGAACGGGAACAGGAATCCATACAGTACAGCAACCGAATGAAGGCAGTGATGCAACCAGTGCATACCAGTGTGCCACAGTACAGGATGGGATGGCTGGGGGGCATGTCCCCTGTGGCCTACTGCATTTCAAAGGTTATTTTTTTAAGTCCAACCTTTAACCTCTGCTATTCCTCTGCTGAGAACAGGCAAAATAGAATCTGCTCACTGCTGATTTGAACTCAAATATGTGTGTGTGTGTGTGTGTGTGTGTGTGTGTGTGTGTGGTGTGTGTGAGACCAGGGGTGTTTCCCAGCATTCCTCTTTTCATCTGTCACTTCCTCTCTCAATCTCACATCCTCATCGGCTCACAGTGGATCAAAAAAACACAATCAGGGCTCTTTAAAATGGATATATAACCTTATAAACACACACACACAAACAAACACACATGCATACCTGCAAATGTATAAATGGACTGTATACATGAATGCACTGATAAAATAAATATTTTTTCTGAGAGCTCAGGTGAGGAGCAGGAAAAGGCCTTACATAACCAAAGAGCATTCACTGAATCCTTTTTTCCCTGAAGTGCTATGAAAAGGAAGCCCGAGGCTGGGAAATGGCTCTTTTTCATCTCACAGAGCTAGCATGCATGCACTAACTATTTCCCATCTGTGCATCTATGAGACACAGGTAAACAAACAAAACATCGGCTACCAAACACACACATGGGTTTGCACAGTGCTCAGGAGCAGACGGCGTGTGTACAACACATTTGCACACAGTTCAATCTCTCTCTCTGTAACACGCACACACACACATAGTGCTGTCACTGTTTAAGGCTGAAGAGTTTCTTTCTCAGGGTTTCTCAGGGGGTTGTCCACTCATGTGAATGATTGACAGGTCCCTGTGTCAGCATCCCGTCCAGATATTGGTCTTCTCCAGTCCCAGGGGCGGGTCCTTTGTTCAGCTCTCGGTAGTCTTATTGGACAATGACGTACTTGAAGACGTGATTGTGTGTGTGTGTGTGTGTGTGTGTGTGTGTGTGTGTGTGTGTGTGTGTGTGTGTGTGTGTGTGTGTGGGGCTTGTCCTCGTCTTCCCAGCTGTAGCAAAGAAAGGAGGCAGGCAGCCTTAGTGTGCGATGGCCATATTTAGGCAAGACTTTCATGACTTCCCAGGAACTTCATTGCTCCCACTCAACGCTCCCTTTCAAAATGTCATGATGTGTGTGTGTTAGTGTGTGTGTGTGTGTGTGTGTGTGTGTGTGTGTGTGTGTGTGTGTGTGTGTGTGTGTGTGTGTGTGTGCTTGTGGGTTGGAGGGGTTCATCCAAGTATAGTGTTTTGTGTTATTATTTGAGCGCTGCACAGTTTACATTTTAACATAATGCTGCTGAACTCACAGTTAAGTCCTCTCTGTTATTCTCATGTGCCAATGGGATTAATACATTTATCTCTTTTCTCTCTCTCTCTCTCTCCCTGTTATCCTTTCTTCATCTGTCCTTCATCTCTCATTTTCTCATCAACTTTTCCTTCCTTTGACTCCCTTTCTTTGCACTATGCCCCTTACCATCCTTGTTCCCTTTGCTCCATCCTCCCTGCATCGCTGTCTTTTTCTTTCTCCCTCCTGTACCTCCCCTTTCTTTTCCTTCTCTCTTTTATCACCTTTTTCTCCCTACTTCCCATCCCCTCCTCCCTCTCACCATTCATACCATTCTGCCTCCCTCCTCTTTCTCCGTCTCCTCCTTCAGGGGAGTTGTTCATGGCGGATGGTCGGCTAAAGGAGGCCCAGTTCTGCATAGCCGAGGCCAGCGCACTCTTCCCCAACTCACACTCGGTGCTGCTGCAGCGGGGCCACCTGGCTGAGCTTAGGGGCCAACTGGATGAAGCCAAAAACCTGTATGACGAGGCCCTGGCCATCCATCCCACGGGAGAGCGCATACTTGTGCACATGGTGAGAGGCAGTGAAAGCTTTAGAGGCTCCTAAATTAGAATTAATATAGCTTTATGCTCTGTGGTCAGTATGTTGACAGAAACCATGCATGTATACACTAATACATTTAGATTCCTGTTCTTATTAAATTACCATTGATGTAAGATGCAGGCTGAACATGTGCACATATGCAACCTAGCATATGACTGCATACACACATCAATGCACACGTTTTTAGTGCTGTCAAACATTAAAATATTTAATCGCATTAATGTCATAGTTAACTCGCAATTAATCGCGATTAATCACACATTTTTATCTATTCTAAATGTTAGGGCTGCGTGAGGTAATTCCCTTGTTCCTTGCTAAAAGTTCAAATCATTTTAACGTTATTGTGCATCCTTGCCCCTATTTTCACCGGTTGCTGAGTAATGTACATCAACATCCTATGGTCTCTTGAATGTAGAATACCTGAAGCAAGCTCCTTCGTAGTAACTAGCAGTAAAAACAAATGTGATGTGCTGCAAAAGAGTTCCTCAACACCGCCTCTGGAGCCCCGCATGGTGCTCCTTCAGCTCAGTGGTAGCTGGTGGTTCAGTTATTGGTCACAAACTTCAGAAGGATGTATGAATGCAAATAAATGTGAATGTTTTTTCTTAAATCTACTAAATCAAATTAGAATTTAGACTAAATTCTGTTGTGTCTGTGTCAGGATTGAAGTTATTGTAGTCTTAATTATCACATTATGACTCACATTCTGAGATGTATTTATTCGTTGTGGGCAAACTTCAAATTTCAGAAAATAGAAACAAATGAACCTTGGTCCATGACCAACAAATGACAAATACTGCTCAAAGACTCGCCTTCTCTCTCTCTCTTTCCATCACTCCCCCACATTTCTTTCATCCGAGCATATCCTCTCTCTCTCTCTCTCTCTCTCTCTCTCTCTCTCTCTCTCTCTCTCTCTCTCTCTTCCCACAGTAGAAAAACTGTCTCTCATCCACTTCCACCCACTCCCTCGCTCAGTCTCTCTTATAGTCTGTCTTCGTCTTGATGAGCCACTGGATTATCCACAGCTGCTTTAACATTTGAACTTTCTCTGTTGTCATGGTGAAGGGACCATAGGGGGATATTCCTAACTTACATAGTAGTACACACCCAATGTCCGTGGTCTCCATAGTGACTATAAATGTGCTGTTTGATATCTCTTTAGCTTAAGTACCTTGTGACCACATAAGGCTAACGATTTGGCTCCTACTGTTTTGTGTGTGTGTGTGAGTGTGTGTGGGTGTGTGTGTTGAGTCCCATTGGGGCAGACAGAGGTACCACATCTCTCCCATATTTGGCCTGTGGGAGAACCAATCCCAGGGGGTGAGGATTTGAAACAAAGCCAGCTGGCAGTGTCTACTCTGGGTCTCTTACAGGGCAGATGTGTTCTCAGTGTGAAAGTGTGAGTGTGCAGTGTTTTTGCCTTCCTCCATGGATTTGGCGCACATGTGGACTATTCCGACCATTTTTGTATGCATGTACTTGGATTAAAGCACATAGTAGTAGGCATAGACCCAAATACAAAAGACTCTGCTATCTAGATGTTTTGGATATTATACATGCTAATGGCTCAGTGTTGTAAATACTTGCATCTTTGCATTGTGATGGAGCCTAAGTGGGACACTGTGTGGGGCATTTTATTTGGAGCGCTACCTATATTTCTGGCATCAGCCTGCCAGAATACAACCTACAGTTACTGCTACTCTGTGGCTCTGGATTCAGCCATTTCTTTTTATACTGTATCTGCTGGGGACACTGTGTGCCGGTGGCCCATTTATTATGCTCTGCCTTAAGGAGAATACTGAATAGTTGATATTCTTACACTTGAGCTATTATTCTGAAAAAGTACAGTACATACTGTACTTTCCTTGACTGTCCTTAAGATCTTTTGTGGAGGTATAATAGAAGATATAATCCAAATGTGGCGTCACAATAACATCCTGGAATATTTTTGACATAGTATGAGACAGTATTACTAATGTGAAGCCTCCAGAGCTTTAGATAATGACATTTTATTTTGATTATGGAAGTAATAAAAGCTTGGCAATTTGTTGTTTTACTGCAATATATTCACATTGACGAGTTTGTATGCTATCTTATGAAATGACGGCAAGGCCTTTGTGACAGTTTAGTTTAGCCACCAAAATGACTTTGTGGTTACAGTTAAAACACCAGTAGTACTTCCGGGACACGAACACCACAGGTGAAAGTGCTTTGTTTTAGGACCCAACCATTTGTTGAGGTCTACAGTAGGACAGCATTGCATAGCCTCACCAAGCCAGAGTGGAGTGAAGTTGTAATTTTCTCCACTAAAGCCACAGCAGATGAGGAAAAAAGAGATGTGATTAAAGGAAAACTATAGGCTTAGCAGGCCCTGCTGTGTGGTTCATAATAACACCAGCACCATCTTCCCTTATTCACCGCACAGCACTTTACTCACTTTACCTCTACATATTAGCTTCAACGGTCTCCACATGGTTTTGTGTGTGTGTGTGTGTGTGTGTGTGTGTGTGTGTATACGTGTGTGTGAAAGAGGTAGAGAAATGCAGTGATCAGACAGTGACTCACAGCTCTGCTGTCAGCTGCTGGTTTCAGAGTATTTTTGGATTGATGAGGGTGTGGTAGTGAGGGAACCCAGTATAGGATTTTGGCGTGGTGTGTGTGTGTGTGTGTGTGTGTGTGTGTGTGTGTGTGTGTGTGTGTGTGTGTGTGTGTGTGTGTGTGTGTGTGTGTGTGTGTGTGTGTATGTGCGTGTGCATGTGGTTAGCAGTCCACAGGGTGAATCTAAGTGTCTATTTTGTTCATCTTTCACAGTATTAGCAATGTCAGCTTTAACACATTTGTCTGTCTGTGCTGTTAACCTCATTATGCTAAGCGCTTGGTTGACGTGTGTGTATGTGTGGCATGTGGTGCATGTGTGTGTGCATGTGTGTGTGTGTGTGTGTTCTGATGGGTAGCTGATCCTGAAACACGGCCCAGCCTTGCTTCTGGCGATGGCATGAAATGAATCTGACCCACTCCCAACATCCTCCACATCTCATCCCTTCTGTTCTGTAGTGGAGCCTGCTCTGAGTCAGCCCCACACACACACACACACACACACACACACACACACACACAAATACACATACACACGGCTAACACACACTTTACTTATCTCCTCTCCAACAGAAGCATATTCATACACTGCTTCACATATGCATGTATACTCTCAAGGACAAGGACTTGTGCTCATTAAATTAATCACGTTCTAATTATCAAATGCCCTCCATCTCTCTCTCTCTCTCTCTCTCTCTCTCTCTCTCTCTCTCTCTCCCTCTCTTTCTGACTCTCTTTCTCAATTCAATTCAATTCAAATTGCTTTATTGGCAAGAATATCAGAAATAACAATATTGCCAAAGCATCAAGGATAATACTGTGAGAAGAAATACATACATACAATTTATTGAGTAAGCTAAAATATATACATATAAAAATAGAAACATAAAACAGGAAAGCAACAACAGTATATCAATATACAGTAAAATCGCTAGTGTCTCACAGTCTCTCTCTCTTTCTGTCTCTCTCCTCTGTGTGGATGGGGATGGTTGTCAGCTGATTAGATAATGCAAATACATTATTTATAACACTTTGCACGTTCTGCCTGCTTGATTGGATTGCCTAGCAACCAGGGAAATATATTCTATTGAGCAAGACCTCTGATAACCACTGAGATGGAGAGAGAGAGAGAGAGAGAGAGGAAAAGAGTGTGTGAGAGAGGAAGAAAAGACGATTGGGAGTTGGCTGGTGCCTCCGTTGCTATGTATGGCTCATCTGGGCTCACTTATTTTTTCCGTTTTCTTTGACACGTTTTCTTTTTTTTTCTCTCCACCCCCCTCTTTCTTTCTATTCATTGGTCCCAGTTTAGCTCTTTCTTGCTCACTCACACTCTCTCCCTTGTTTCTTCCTTTTCCATTCCTCTGTGGCTCCTCTATCACGTCTTTCTTTCATTCCTTCTTCCTTTTCCTTCCTGTTAGCGTATACATGCAATTATGTGTGTGCCATGTTAACTTTTATACTATTATATATTTTATTTATCTGCTCTTTTCTGTAGAGAGTTAAGAAGGAACTTTGCAATGCAGGAATTTATTCTAGACAAACTGTATATGCTATTTCAGTTCACACACACATACACCACAGGAATAGGTACATATACACAGACTATTTACCATGCAATGTCAGCATAGTCAATATCATTTTCTGACAAAACCAAAAAATACTATACACACTTGGCTCATTGAAAGTGTTTTACCTTCTTACTATATATCTTTCTGGCATGTGGGTCAGTCATTACACACCCAGAGGACTTCATTTTGAATTTTAGTGGAGATCCTAACTGTTTTTACACATCTGTGAGGATTCCTGTGGAGGTCTCTCGCCAGTAGCCTATGTAAATTACCCATACACCCTCTTTGTCCCTCCCCTCAGGCCCCGCCTCCCTACGCCAGAACAGTGACAGAAAGTTGAAACTGAAAACCAGTGACACTGTAAAAATCTTGACAGTGTAAAAAAAAAACTGTCACTGAAAAGACATCAAGAAAATATTGACATTGAAAAACCTATTATAATGCAAAGTGAAATAATATCATAGGATTTTGAGATTATTACTTTTTGATGTTTGTGTTTTATATATCAGTTCAACATTTTTCAGTGCCAATAGTTGTTGTTTCAATGCCAAATTTTTTTCAATACCACAGGTTACTGCTCCATACCAATTAACCCTTGTGTCGTCTTCCCGGGAAAATTGAAAATCTACACTTTTGTTGATGCTTTTTATCAATGTTTTTAACTTTTTCTTACATTTTGTCCCTTTTTTCAACACTTCTGACGCTTTTTTCAATATTTGTCACTTTTTGACGTTGAACACTACGTAACACTAACTCATTAACTTTAGTTTTACAGTAACTTTTGGAATTTATAGTAAATAAACCTCATTTATAGGAAATTATACTTAATGTTTGAGTTAGAAAAGCACAAATTATTTTTTATTTAAATTAATTTAGACTAAAATTAAAGGAAAGTATGTTCAAAACCGCTTCAATTTTTTAAATTTTTTGCTATAAAATTGAATAAGACACCCAAACATTAATGCCAGTAGAGATAAGTAGAGATTTGTACTTGCCAAAGAGCGTTGTGTGGAATCAATCATGTTATTTTGGGTAGTTGAAAAGAACATTGATATAGAGAACGGGTCAATTTGACCCGAGGATAACATACTCTGGATCCGAGGATATTATGAAACATGTTTCTTTGTCATGGCTGTTGATGTCTTTTCATCTTTTGTACTATATGTGTGATTGTTGCTCACTTTGTGTGTTCTTTTCTTTTCATGAGTGGAGATGCTCGGGAACACAAAATGGATTTCAGCATGAACTGATAATAAAGTTTTGTATTGTATGGAACTTTAAGAAATAACATGACTTAGCATAGGCTACTTCCTAAAATGTCAAGCTATTACTTTAAGGGCTAATAAAAGAGGGAATCTGTATTGTAAGGAGTGGGTAAGTAGAGACAGCCCAGGCCAACATGGCCGAGGTAAATAGCCTTGGTTCACCAAAGGTTCAGGTAAAGCCACTCTTACTCTTTTAATAGCTGGGCATTAGGCCACTGGGTTACACTGTGTGTTTGTGTGTAGATGTTGGCCTATAGACAGCACTTTGGATGACATAACATGCCCTATGGCTTCCGCATTGCATAATCATGACCCTTATGGACCTGACCATGACATGCACCATAACATTACAATCTCACTAGGACTACTGTACATTACAATTTCTAACTTGGTAGCTCAAATTAATTATTTCTAACTTTATTCTTATTTTCCAGTTCGTCTGGTCATATAGCTCTGCAGCTCTTTAGGCAGCATGGCTGACTACAGCAGATTGCAAGTCTAAATTTAGAGTTCAGCTGTCTCTGTTCTGTCTAGTAGACATCCATTTCTGGGAGCTAATCCATATGACCATTTTGTCACCGATTGATTTTGTGTTTGTGTGTATCCAGCTAACCAGCAGTCTGGTCGATATCTGAAGTTCCCTTTGCGTTAACATAGAATCACACAGTCATCTAAAGCCTATACTGTAGCTTTTAATAAGCTGGATTTGGTTCTTAGTATTAATATGCTAATTATGACCTGACAAAAAGTAGGGCTGAGGAGAATATGCGGTACTGTTGTTGAATATTGCAATAAAGCTATTACTTGTGATAAATAATAAGAAATTCAAGATTATTTTTTGGGCTTCTCTCCCAAAAGGAGAGAGAGGTGGAAGACGTGCAGGAAACAGGTCGGACCTACAGGTAGGACCCAAACCCTGGGCGTGCGCTCCACCAACCGAGCCCCCCGGGCGCCCAATAACTATATGTACAGCTGCTGTCTGTATTTTGCTAAAATACAACAAATTGCTTGTTGAATTTCAAACAAATGAAAGGAAAATGTTTCCTACTGATATGTTCTATGTCCTAACATAGAAAAATCTCTGAGTGTCTTTCGCGAAATATACACTGCGGCAGTTGATATTACCATGACGATAAAAAAAAAATAATATTGTGCAGCCCTTAAAAAAGTTCTAATGCTCACTTGAAGCTGATAAAGTTTTTGGTAATAAAAAAGTTATCCAATAAATGTTATTCCCATGAATAAATCTCTGTGGTAGCTGCTTAGATGTACGTAACAATACTCTCTTTTTGTCTCTGCGCAGTGTGCCATATGAATAATGTCAGCTCACACTGAAAAACTAAAACTAATTTCCCCAATGCTAATTAATTCCATAATCAAATCTCTGTTGGGTGTGTTGTATATGTTACATCCAGGAAGCTTTCCTCAGTCTCTTCAATCCAGCTGATGGAAATACACACGATTGAACGTTGTCTATTGTTCGCAGCATTTCAAAAGTTTGCTTAATTTTAACTTGAAAGATGGATGACAACACCACTGCCCACTCACTCAGTTTGGCTCGGCTCGGCTCAGTTGTGCTTTAATGGCATGACAAGAAACAAACCTGGGCTGCCAAGCACCAAGGGATCAGCTGAGGTAACACTGGAGACAGATGGCTGGGAGCAATTAAAGCAAAACCGATACCAGTTTTATCAGTGTAATGCCAGAAACTCTCAAATGTTCCTTCTTCCTCCTTCTCCCTCAGACATTTCATTCCATTTTGTGTCATTCGTACAATTTTTCCGTTGTCATACCAGTTCAACATCTTTTTCATATTGCCTCTTTGTCTTTTTTTTTACTTTCTCTGATACCCTTTTGTCTTAAAGGTGCCCTGCCACACAAAACTCTTTTTACTTGCATTTTTTGAAATATGTTATGTCCATATGAGTTTGTGAAAATGAACTGCTACCTCCTTACACTTGTGCTTTTTTTATTCTAGATATGAAGAATGATGTCAATCTCATTTCTGTGAGTTAGGTACCAAGCTAAAATGAGGACACTGCTAGCCTAGCTTAGCATTAAGACTCGAGGCAGGAGGAAACAGCTATCCTGGTTATGTCCAAAATCAGAAAAACACTCATCAAAACCTCTAAAGCTGACTTACATGTTGTATTTAGTTTATTTATCCAATACACAAACAAAAATGGAAAAAAACATACATTTGGTGTGAAGACGTTAAATGCTAGAACTTTTTCTCTATGTGCAGACATGAAAATTAATTTGCATGTTTTTGCAAGGTTATTGCATATTTTTACTGTGAGCCCCGCTTTAAGGCAGAGTCTGCTAATGGTCATAGTACTTATGGCCCGGAGCATTTAGTATATGACTGCGAAAATCTGCATAGGGAGGAGGTCAGGGTGGCGAATTGGTCCCAAAGGTGAGATAAGAAGAACTAGTTAAGATTAGCAAACAAACTTTTTTTTAGTTTGGGTTAGTAAAACATCCAGGATCGGCTAAACATGCATCAGTCAAGACAAGTACAGTACATTAAGGACATAATGTGACATCATGGATGCCACTGCGTCAAGGACTAAGGTCTGTAAAACTCGGACAGTGACTTATAGTTTCACACATGCACGGACCCCACACAGCCAGACAGGCTTTTAAGTGAGGGAGCAGAGTTCGTGTCCCAGAAGAGGTTAAGACTCCTGGAAGTATTACTTAGGCCGGGGACTAATCTTTAAACCCAAAACCACAAACTTTTTTCTCTTTTCAAATGTTTCATATGCACGTTTTTGTGGCTAATCTTAACTGTCTTGACCGCTGTAACTGTCACGTGAGGGCTAGCATGATAGTTAACACAGTTTATCCATAAAGACATAATTGGTTTGTACCATTGACTACTGCCCCATACTGTTAACTATGTCTCTTTAGTGGAGAAGTTTATACTTTGACAGAGAAGGTTAAATAAAACTGGATGATGCAACACCTCTAAGCTATGACAGCTTCCTCCATTTTGGACATTGGGACATTCATTACCTCAAAGGTCAGCTCCGTTAAAACGGCTAGCTATTGGTTAACATCTTTGTCCAAATTTATTGTTATTTTTATAAATCATTTATTTTTATTGTTTTAATAAACAAAACTAGCTGTTTCCCTCCTGCTAAGCTAGGCTAACCACATCCCTTAATCAGCTGTACTTACAGTAATGTCGCGATGTGAGATTGCTTCTCACCTCACTCTCAAAAAGAAAATGTTAGCCAATGTGTGTGTGTGTGTGTGTGTGTGTGTGTTGTGGTGTGTGTGTGCTTTCCTGTCAGCTTGTCTTCTTCATCCTCTCCTGTCCTGTTTAGACCCCAGTATATACAGTAGTGTTTATTTGATTGAGCTGCTGGCCTAGAAGGATAAACTTTTCCATGGTAACAAGCATAACTGACATGTGGCACAGATGGAAGTGTATGTGTGTGTGTGTGTGTGTGTGTGTGTGTGTGTTATCACAGGAGCCGACTTGTTTATGCTAGAAACATTGGAACAATATAACCCCTGTGATTCTGGAGACAATAGGAGCACAGTAAGATGTTGAAGCTTGTGGTCAAACTAGTTGCAAGGAATACATCATACACCTCGTGCACACATACACACACTCATTATAGACACATACAGTACACACACACACACAAAGCTTTTAAGCCAGTTTGCACATCCTGTGACAGGTTTTCTCCATACCCAAGAGTTCTGATCTTCCTCTGTGGTTTCCTTACAACAGCAGTAAGGAAAAGGAGAACGGAGGAAGGGAGGAAGAAATAGGGAGAGAGAGAGTCACTGTGTGTGTGTGTCATTGTGTGTGTATGTGTGTGTGTGTGTGTGTGTTTTATTGAAAGTTGCATCAGAGCCCCTAGCCAGCTATGTGAATTTCAGCCCAATTAATCTGGAGCTTGTGAGCAGCGACTGCATAACAAGACTTGTCTGTCTGACCTCAGGCCAGCTCAGACTGTGTGTGTGTGTGTGTGTGTGTGTGTGTGTGTGTGTGTAACAGGTAGTCAGAGTAAGGGGATGATATTGTGCAAGAGTGGCTGCCTGTCACCTTGAGTGTGCATGTGACACTGTGTGTGTGTGTGTGTGTGTGTGTGTGTGTGTGTGTGTGTGTGTGTGTGTGTGTGTGCAAGACAGATTTGACTCCATGCTGTTGGTCAGTTGCGTGACAGCCTTTTCTGCTGGGCTCTCAAACGCACCGCACCCCAACTGAGCTGAGCTGAGACAGAACACGCTTACACATTCACACACAGTTCTGCATGACCTTTAACATGGTGACAGCACATATCATCCATAATATCCTTCTCTGTCTCATGTATACTGTTTTACACACACACACACACACACACACACACACACACACACACACACACACACACACACACACACACACAGTGACTCTCGTCTCACTATCTTTGTAGGGACCTTTATTGGAATAATGCATTCCCTAGCCCCTTACTTTAACCTTACCCATCACAACTAAATGCCTAACCTCAACCCTTACCCTTAGCCTAACCATAACCTAATTCTAACCCTGATCCTAAAACCAAGTCTTAACCCTCAAACAGCCCGTTAAAGTTGTGGGGTCCAGCATTTTGACCCCACAAAGCTGTTCGGACCCCACAAGTATATTGGATTCCTGGTTTTTGGACCCCACAGATGTAGTTAAATGAGAACACAAACACACACACACACACACTGACAGCGTACACTTATTTTTTCTACACATCAGCTTTTTTCAATTCCTTCCTTCCTCAGCTTTTTATGCCACACACACACATACAGTACATGTATATATATATTAGTGAGTGAGATTACATGCATACCCACCACTCTTGCTAGCAGAGCCCTCTGGGCAGTAGTCACTGCAAATGAAGACTTTGAAATAACATGCCCTCTAAAAAAAAAAAAGCATACCAATGTTTTTATACGTTTTGGGCTTTTTGCACAAACTGTGTACACCCATTAGTAACAACCATATTTATATTATTTAAGGATATGTCTCTGCCTTCCAGTATAGCTGTTGAGTTACTGTAATTCATTTCAATATTTAAGAAAAATCATTTTCAGTTTTGAAACTTGCTTGACATGGGTGATGAGCGCTTTAGGGCAGTACCACATTAGTTAACTCATAAAAGTTATGCAATTACTTTTTTCAGTGATGAATACTGTAATGGATTACAATGTGAAATTCAGTAATTACATTGAATTAAGTATTCCCCATGCAGATAGCCTCTACTATTTGGGTTAAATGTAACTTGAGGTTACTCCACCGTGTCTTATTTACAGTACATGTTTATATGTATGCAAATGGAATTGCTTGGTTCAGTTGGAGGTGTGAACCTTACATGTTCACTTCGAGGATGGAGCTTCTGGAGAGATGTGTACAGTCACTGTGGCTGATGTTACGCCCACTGCTGATGGTTGGAAATGTCCTGGCTGATTACACCAGTGTCATTTCCTATTTTTTAACACCTGATGTGAAATAAGAATACTGTATGTGTGAGTGAATGTGGAGGCCTTTGTGTTCCAGGGATGTAATTTAGACTTTCTCAGCGACTAATAGCTGGCCCAACACTTTCCTGTGTTTTATTGTCTCTCGGGTTTTATTTTTGTACTTTGGGGTCTATCGGTTATGATAACATTGTATTCACCAAGTTCATTCCTGAGATCTGGGCCAACATTGCTAAAGATAGGTCCAGCTGGGCAACAAGCCTGGCGGGCAGTGAGGCGTTCATACAGATTGAAAACAAGCTTCAGCAAAACATATTTAGAAGAGAAAAATAGGGCTAATAGGAACATTACAACCAAACAGCAGGAAGTTGAATGTCTGTCTTCTGGGTTTGACTTTCTGCGACTGTTGCGTGTAATTGTGTTGCTTGCAGCTGGTTTTTGACCCTCTTTTGCCAACAAGACTAGTGCAACAATAACAGAACTGTAACACAAAAAGAGTGCAGTGTAATATCATTAGCAATAACAGGATTTGAGTCGCTGGAAGTTTACTTTTATTCTTTATTTACTTTACATCAATTGAGCCCCTAAAACCAGAAACCTTTCCCTTTGTCTGAAGGTAGGCATTGTGATTACACGTAAATGGCCCCTAAGCAGTCCCTCCTCCTCTGACCCGAGTAGGTTAAACACAGCATCGACTTTTCTTACAGCGAAACATACTGCATCATTTTACAGCAGAGAACTGCTCCTAATCTCACGATTTGTGGATTTTCTCAGTTCAATTGTACAATCCCTGTTGAATATGACTTTAGTACAATTGGTTGTTGTTGTTTTTTTGTCATACTAAACTAGTCCACAGGACAGCAGGCATTATAATCCAAGATTTTGATTTTTTTGTAAAAAACCACCATCTGCTTCCTTGATGTTATTGTGCCATGTTTTAATAGTAGATATTTGGGATAAAACAATAGTTTACTAAAGTTAAATGGAATATCCCCATTCTGTGTAGTGAACATGAGAGCATGCAAAAGTAGGTCAACCTTTAGCCTGTAATTTACCTCAGAAGTTGGGTTAATCCAGCAAGTATCATTAATCATTAATTGACACTTAAATACTTTACATGACCTAATGACCCCAGTGGGGCTCTAATAATATATTTATTTTTCAGTTGTTGTATTGTGTCAATTCATAATTTGACAATGAACATCTAAACAAAACATTTTTGAGGAAATAAACCCATCAAACTTGCCTATTGAGTTTGCGTTGGAATGTGAAGGGTTAAATAAATTGTCGACCTATCATAATTTTGCTGGGAACAAGACTTTCAGCTCTGTGATTAGTGGTCCAGCTGTCAATTAACAGAGGGCCGAGCAATAGTTTTCAATAAGAGACAAATCATTTCAATCAATTGTAAAAAATCAAAAATCAATTTCAAATGACAAATCATATCTTCACCCTAAATGGGCGGGCTTTGTTATGGCTATAGTCTCGCAGTGCCAGACCCTCCTCCTCAGCGCTGTGGAGGAGGGTCTGGCTAGTACACACAGGTTAAAATTCCATTACAAAGAAAGCGGTAGAAAAAGGACATTGGCTGAAAAGACATGCATCCGGCGGAATTTCTGGCTCCAGGTGGAAGTGGAACATCGTGGATATAGAATATAGCTAACTTTATGACAAGTTCCGCCCACTGTAAGGGACATGAATCACAAGTTGGCATCACCAATAAACTAGCTAGCTAGCCTGTTGGTTCACAATAGAAGCCATGAGTATTGTTCTGTAAATTTGAAGTTACCAACATACTGAATGTAACCCAGGGATTCCACAGGATGAGGAACGGCTGCGGATCGGCTCCGTGCTCCGCCGTCCGTCAACACCCACCAGGTCCGGATCTGTTGGCTGTGGCCATGACTGACAGCTGAAGTCACGAAGACGCACGAGATATCGCGAGATCATGTAAAACAGAACCACAAAACCAACAACAGTTTGTTTCCATCCAGAGGAATAGAGAGGAAACACACGTTCTACTTTATTTTGAAAATTAACCGGATGTTTTATTAGTTTCTGTGCTCCACTTCCTGTCTATCTGCAGTGTGCTGAATTGCTGCGGAGCTCTCCAGCGTCCGGCAAAAATAGAAAATCTGAAATCAGAAAAATCTGCTGCGGAGGGCTGGGGATCGCCGGTGCTGGCACGCAGCTGGGATGCAGCCGTTCTGCAGTCTGTGGAAATACACATATAGACTTTAATGGAAACCAAATTACTCCAACGCTGTTCTGGAGCGGAGCCGCAGCCGTTCTGCATCCTGTGGAATTTGGGGGTAATTCTGCTTAATGACCATTTTTATTTCTCTTTTCTTTCATCCATCTGTCCATCCAGGGCTGTCTGCTGGTGAAAACCGGGCGTGTCCATCTTGGGGAAAAGGTCCTGCGTGACGCGGTTCAGGTCCACAGCACCTCCCACGAGGCGTGGAGCGGCCTGGGCGAGGCCCTGCAGTCTCGGGGCTCTAGCCAGGCTCCCGACTGCTTTTGACAGCCCTGGAGCTGGAGGCTTCCTGCCCCATCCGGCCCTTCACCATTATCCCCAGGGAGCTTTGAGGGGCCTGGGCTGGGGTGCAGGTTAGGGTTAGGGCTCAGGACGTGGCCTGTTGCTGAATTATACACTGATACACATACAAAACTTAGCTGGGTTGAAAATCTTTAAATGAAATTTTTTTGGGAGGTAGGGCTGTTCACTTTCTTTCCAAGTGTGTGATGGGAAGATTGATACCGCTCATATCTGTCTGTTAAATATGAAGCTAAGCCTCGGGATGGTTAGCTTAGCATAAGAAAAAATATAGCTCATAACCCCCTGTAAAATTGTTTTTTCATACACTGGACGAATTAAACAAACAAAATCGAATATAATAAGTGAACTAAAGAGTTTACGGTAGGCAGATTTTTGTTTGTAATCTTCAGACAGAGCTTTTTCCCCTTGTCGTTATGCTAAGATAAGATAACCTAAGCTAATATGAATGTGGTATCAATTTTCTCATCTAACTTCTAGCAAGAAAGCAATCTTAAAATCCAAAGTATCTCTTTAACAAGTATTTCTTTAACTATTGTTCTCAATCTCAGTGACTTTTGTTGTCACCCTTTTAATTATCCAATTGTCCAATTATTATATATGAGCATGCCTAGCATCCATTCTTGAGAAGTTATCAGATCAAAAAAATGTAGAAAAATGTTTTTATTTGTCAATGTTGCATATTTACATGAAAACAGTGGCATTAATATTGGAGATCAATGCTGTTTGTGCAAAAGAAGCAACAGAGGCATTCAGATTATTGCAGACAATATTATAATAATTTTACAATATCTGTATTGTAACAATGTACATCTCCTATGGAGTTATAAGTACAGAAGTATAGCTATTTTGCAATTAGCGACAAATTAGTAATATTTAAAGGTGCCCTGCCACACAAAACTGTTTTAACTTGCATTTTTTGAAATATGTTATGTCCATATGTGTGTGTGTGTGTTATGTGGTCCTCTGTCAGCTCTAGCCACTGAAAAGAAATAAGAGGAGAAATCAGACCAATCACAACAGCTGGTCAGCCTGATGTCATGTTGCCTGAGCTCATTACTCTTCATGAGCTTGCCCAGTTGCGCTGGGTAAAGGATGCTGATAGCCAGGCTCTTATTGGCTAGCTGGTAGCCAATCAGAGTCAAGTAGCATAGCTGGTTGAATATTAATGAGAACTGGCCCAAATGGAACGGAGTCTTCCTGCAGGCTTTCTATACCACGCTAGAATGGTGTGAAACAAGGTAACCAAGTTACGGAGTCCATGGTAGAACTTCAGACATTACCACAAAGTTATAAAATATGTGTGGCAGGGCACCTTTAAAAACAAAATCAGAAGCATTGGCTATCACTCTAATGATTCATAAATCAGAGAGATGTGCTGGTTACATCTTGAGATAGAATGTATGTTGGTGTGTTATATGTGGAAATGCAGATACGTAGATTATGTATAGGCTGTCAGTAACGCCAGCAGCTCCACTTCATCTTTACTTTAGCCTTTGATGTATTTTTGATGATTATGTTGATTGACGCAGCTTTCATATACACACACGCACGCACAAACACCCCCACCATCTCATCTTCAAAAGAGAGCCCATATATTTTCTATAAGGGGCACTTACAGAACATTCCATATATCATTACTATGTATTTGTGTACCCACAGTATACGTGCATGCATTTATGTCTTCATACAGAATGTCTTTGTATTATGTATATCATGCATGTGTGTTTGTTTTAAACTATCCCTCTGTCCCTGTCTGTTTGTACAGTACAGTACGTGGCTCATCTGCTCATAATGTGTGTGTTGTTTTTGTTTTTTTGACTCATCTGTCTGTAATGCTCTCCATTATAAACAACAATGGCTTTTAAAAAAAATCCCAGCTGGGCGCCGCGTCTTCACCTGCCTTGTCACTTGTGACTAATGGACATCACTTCCGAGTGTCTAACCACATTAATGTGAGCAGTGGGACCGGGCTGCCGGCTTATGTAATACTGCCAGTACTGTTTTCTGCCTCCAAACTCCCTCCTCCTCCTCCTATCTCTCTCTCTCTCTCCTTCTCTCTCTCTCTTTTTTCTCTCTCTATGTCTCTCGCTCTCTCCCAGCTTGGCTGATGTGATGTGATGTGGCTTGGTTGCCTAGCAGCCATTCCCTTGTTTGAGTAACTGGGGAAGCGGAGAGATATCTGCTGAACAACACACACGCACACGCACACACACACACACACACACACACACACACACACAGCGAGAGGCAGATAATGCCCCCGTTGTGTGGTTTTACAGGCTTGACAGTGTCTGTTTGATGTCTGCTGTTACCATGTGAGGTATGAACCAGCTATAATCAATGTCTCAGGATGGTGTAAATTGATTTGTGATATGGGAAAAGTCACTGCATTTGCTCTCAGCAACCCCCCCTCCCCCCATTTCTTAACCCTTTCCCTTCCTGCAGAGCTACAAGCTACTAATCCCGGCCTTTTCTGTCTTTTCTTAAAACTCTACAATTGCCCACATTCTCCTCGCTTGGCATGAAAATGCCACATTTATCAATACTTCGATTTTTGCGTAGGAATTATTGATCACTATTGCTTCTTTTCTGCTGTCCGAGAAAAGAAATCTAATTTTACTTTTCCCACCTCGGCTCTCCCTTGTTCCATCCTCTCCTCATTAGCGCTGTGTGTGACACCTACACAGGGGCTACGGGAGATGAATGGTCTAGTCCCTGTTGGTAAGAAGTGAAATATTACACAGTGTGCTCACACATATGCACACCGGGAATAATAGGCACATGAATACATTGTGTGGTACAGTACTCTTGGTTACACACACACACACACACACACACACACACACACACACACACACACACACACACACACATCATGGTGCTATATTCTTGACAGCTCTTGCAAAAGAAGACAGATAAATGAAGGGAGCGTCTGGCTGTAAAGCCTCTCAGAATGACAGCAAGCACTGGCCTAGTGTCACCACACATACACACACACACACACATAGACACACAAATATGTACACCATATACACCTGGGATCAATGAGCAGGTCTTGTCATGTACTAGCGTCTGCGTCAACTTGATGTCATTGCACCCAGGCGTGTCGCTCTGGTTACGCCCGAGTATTAAGACCGTCTGTGTGTGGGATATTTGAGGATGGGGGGGTGGGGAGGAGCAACTGGTGTCAAGTGTTCACTTACTGTACATTTATGGTTGCTGTAGACACACACACACACACACACACACCGTTCCAGAGCTACTAGATTAATCACCAACTATTTTAATAGTCGATTCATTGTTTTAAGTCATTTTTTGAGAGAAAAAAGGAAACAATTATGATTCCAGCTCCTAAAATGTGAATATTTTCTAGTTTCCTCACTCCTCTACGACAGTAGAGAATCTTTGAGGAAAAAAAAAAAATAATTGAGGATGTCACTGATCATAATTTTTAATCATTTTCTGACATTTGATAGACCAAACACCTGGAAATAATTGTAAGTTGCAGCCCTACTCCATACATAGCATCATGAAATCAGTTGTATTGGGACGAAAGTCATCAATAATGAACAAACAACTGACAATCAAAGGTGGTGTGTGTGTGTGTGTGTGTGTGTGTGTGTGTGTGTGTGGGCCTGGTATTCAGGTCACGGCCGGTGTGTGTGTGGATGCCAACCCTGCAGGGGCACATGGAGGGCACGGGCTGGGTGTTGACGGTGCGCGGCGCCAACATGGAAACCATAAACCACCATTGTGATTTCCAAACAAGGCCACAGCGTCACGGATGGGTGAGGGGTGTGATGGAGGTTATGAGGATCAGATGTGGTTCCATAATCTCATGTATAAATAAAATGACTGGTACACTAGACCTATACATAATTCATCGCCAAGGGGCAAATGTGTCCCAGCAGAGTTCAAAGAACATGTTGATGAAAGAATGTATTCAAAATGCTGTAAGGATTGAAGTGAGGCGTAAATACCGTGTATTCCCAGAAATACTTTATTTTAAGCTTTATAATCTGACGGGAATTGAAGTTGATGTCAAATATTTTTCACAGTAATTTCATAGCCTTGCCTTATAGCCGGTGTTTATGGCTATATTTGATCCACCTTAATCGATACAGACTTTAATACATAATAAAATGTATGCATGTAATTTTGCATCCATGTAAAATTATAACTGCAAAGATTAATCAAATATTCAAGATCAGCTATCAAATGAATCACCCTGAGACACGGTCTCCGTCTCAGTATATTGTTTGTCACTTGTGTTTCCTAAATATATATAAAAAAAATATTTTTTTATGTTATTTTTTTTGATAATCGACTAATCGGTTGGGAATAAAGTAAAAATGTCTGATTCCAGCTTCTTAAATGTGAATCTTTTCTATTTTCTTCAGTCCTCTGGGACAGTAAGCTGAATACTTTTGAGCTGTGGACAAAATTAGACATTTGAGGACGTAATTTTGGACTTAACACTGATGGACATTTTTCACCATTGTTTTTATTAACATTAAATAGACCACACAACTAATCGATTAATCGCGGAAAATAATAGTTAGTGCAGCCCTAAAAAGAATACTTTGACATTGTGGGAAATCCTTTTTTTAAATATAAAGTTAGAGCCAGTTAGCTTAGCTTAGCACAAACGGAAAAACAGCTACCTTTTGGTTTAGAACTTCTATTTTTGTACAAATGAAACTGTGTTATAACTACTTAGGGAGCTTTAGAGGTGTTGGTAGGGGAGGGGTTGTTACCTTTAGTCAGAGCCAGGTGAGTCTTTATGCTAAGCTAACTGTAGATAACAGAAAATAAGGGCAAAAGGTCACGCTTTCCAAAACAAAATGCAGCCGTTTGTTGTGCAAACCACACGCAGCTCTGATAACCGTGTATAATGATCTGGAACAAGTGTTGAATTATTCAAATATTCTTATAACACCACCATCATTTTTGGACTTGCTCTGATGCTCATTTATAAGGTTGACATGGTCAAGCACCATGCCTCGTAACAGGTGTGTTCTCTTTCATCAATCACTCCAGCGCTCCTGATCCGCTTCCACACACACACACACACACACACACACACACACACACACACACCATTACCGACTTAAACAATGACCCCTGTGTTCGCTAACAGTCGCTCATTGGAGCTGATTAAACTTTTAAAGGTCATTGAATAGAAGCGTAATGTTGCTCCCATGCATCTGTCAGCAGCTTGAGGGGGGGTAAAGGGATACCTGGTCAACACCCTGGTGTGTCACACTGCCTGCTAAATTCTTCAGCTGGCTAGTCATCACGCTTAGTGTGAGATGTGGGATGTGGCGATGAGAGTGAATGTGACCGGAACTTAAAGGGGACACGAGGGAGCGGCACCTCTGAAACGGTCGCCTCTTTATTTGACCCTCTTTCTGCTGGCTGGAGTCTGTCAAGGTGCTCATGTGATACAGCGAGGGAGAAAGGGAGACAGCTTGGCCACTTCTGTGATACTGGGAGGCCATTTTAACTCAGCACAATGTCAATGACAAAGGCTTCTCTGTTTGAGGGCTTGTTTGTTTGGCAACCTTCAGCTGGGACCCAGCAACTGATAATGGCATTTATCCCACACCGGTGTTGGATTAAGGGTATTTTTGGGTAACCTCACATTCTTAGGAAATTCCAGCAGCCTGCCTTCGTCATCATTCCGGAGCAGGGTCACATTTTCTCAGCATGTTGCACCGCGTTAGCTGTTAATTTGACGTCTTTGACTGTGGCCCAGCTGTACCACTGAGTAGCAGGGTCAGTAGCTTCGGTTCTAAGCTGCCAGAAACACAGATTTACTCCCAACCCCACTGATGTGCTACTCTGCTTCCTGAATGTTGACCGGATCTCATTAAGCTGTTCCCGAGAACTGAAGTTGATATTTGGGCTGACCTGTCCTGACACCAGATGTTCCCATGACCTTTAAATGACATAATTCCACTGTACCAGCACAACTCGCATCTTAAATCGCACTTAAGCCGCCCTCTTACCACTCTTGACTTGAAACACTACCACAGATGAAAAGATTTAGTGTGTGTGTGTGTGTGTGTGTGTGTGTGTGTGTGTGTGTGTGTGTGTGTGTGTGTGTGTGTGTGTGTGTGTGTGTGTGTGTGTGTGTGTGTGTGTAGGCTTTGTGGAGTACCATCCTGATCATTTTCGCTGCAGAGCGTTGACACTAAAGGTCCACTTTCATCTTTCAGTAGAGGTTTTAATTATTAGTACTCATAGCAAAAATATGGAAGAGGATTAGGGCCACATGGGAAAATGTATTTGAATTCTGAAAAGAAGTCAGAAATCTGAGAATAAACACCACATTCAGTAGTTTAGTTTGTTAGAATGCAACACATGCAGTTTGGCACAAAACATGGAGAAAAGTACCAGACAAATATAAATCTTGAGCTGAAGGCACTAGATGAAAAGTCAAGTAATGACCAGACCCAAATGAAATCTGCAGATTATTATAAAAACAATTTTTTTTTACAGTTTTCAATGGTGAAAGTCTGCTGAATTTAGTGGACTGCGTTTCTGATTTTCTGTTAACATTCAGATTTTAAAATAGGAATGGGAATGTCTGTATTACATCTCATGGCAATAGATTTACAAATGGTTAAAATTTTACACTCAAAAATACAAATGTCAACTTTGGGGATCCTGATTTCTGAGAATTCTGAAAATAAAAGTCTGAATTTTGACTTTAAACTTAGAACTCAAATACATTTTTCATATTGGCCCTAATCCTCTTCCATACAAAAAGGAAGGTTTTGTTGTAGTAGTCTCTTTAAGTTTTGCAAATGCATTTAAGGATCACAAGTGCATTAACTGTGCGGCTACGTACGTATTCGAAGCAATGTGTGTCAACGAGGGGGGAGTTTGATTGACAGCGAAAGAGCAGGTGCCTAGCCGTGCCTGTGGTCGAGGCAGGCTGTGGGAGATAGATGGTGTTAAGTCGTCAGTATGAGGCATATGTCAGAGATCAGTGCTGGACTGCAGAGATCACTGAGATGAGAATAGAGGAAGAGCCTTGCAGGGTTGAGAGAGACAGAGATTACTGGGGGCTTGGTGCCTTGACCACAGGCAGAATGGCTGTTCATCCCACACAAACACACACACACACACACTGGCACACAAACACACACACACACACACACACACACAGGCACACACACGCACACGCACAGGCACACATACGCACACAAACACACACACGCACACACACACACACACACACACACACACACACACACACTCACATCTCTCTTGCGTCTTCCTCACAATAAATGGATACTCATGCCCAGCTCTCCAGAGGATGCATATAAAGCCCTGTGTTAATATGAAGTGCCTTCCTCTCCGGGTGGGAGTGTCTGCCTCCTTTGTCTCCAGAATAATGACAGGGAGAATAAAAGCTTGGCTCTTGAACCTCCTCAAGCTCTTTAGTGTCTGCAACTTAAGGAAAACAGAGTGGTGGCCTGGTGGGGATTACTGTTGAAGGTCGGCCATGTCGATGTGTCGGGATAACGGCGGTATGGCTCGCCTGACTGTGACACCAAACAAAACACTTCACTGATGTCAATGCGTGTAGAAGAGTAAATGCCTCAATATGTGCAGTATGTCACGGGTTCCAAAATCCCCTTATCACTATCAAACCGTTGAAATGAGATTCTAATCGTAGTCGAGCCTTTAGCTTCCATCCTCCATACCAAGTTTCCATCCTCTTTTCAATCGAATTATCTGAATTTCAGTAAAAATCCATCCAACGGCTTTAAAGCCAATAAAACCTGTGGTGATGACGTCACATGCTGTTTTGCGATTTAATTGGTATATCAAATTGATTTTAGACATTTTAAGGTGTTTCCATTCATTTTCACACTGAATCGCACAACATTCAAAATAACTTTTGGGAACAAAGTTTTTCTAGTCTACCAAAACGTGATCAATATCGGACAAGTAAGTGCTTATGTGCCAGCCGATAGCAACATATCAAGCTATAATAAGAAAACAACGACGCTATCAACACATTGCTATGACAATGCAGATGCAACAAGAGGCTTGTCCTAACCTTTGTCGGCCATTTTCTTCGTGAATTCCTGATAAATAAATTCAGAAAGTCTCTCGTCTCCCCGTCCGTCCATGTCCATCTGTCTTTGTTGACGCCCCCATGTGTGCAGACAGAGAGGAAATCCCGGGCGGAAATGAACTACAACTTCTTCTTCTTCGTTTTGCGGCGGGTTGCAACCACAAAATGACATAAATGACTTAATCGCAATTCATTATTTATTCTGCAAATAACGTTTCAATCAGCGTTTATCGCATAAGCCGTATATCGATCAAGATAAAATCAGAAGAGACCGAACGCATTTCTTTTGAGTTGATATCCATGAAATTCCATTGAATTCTACTGTTTCGATAAGCCATTTTTCATTCAATATCACTCAATTCAGATAAAAACATGTGGATGGATCATAGCTTATGTTTCATGTCAATGTCTAAAGTGCCCTATTGAGCAAGAAACAAGAACAGTCCTTACCAGCTTTAGGGATGCTGTGTTGACCCACCAGTGGGTGTGGTTTGAGATGTGTTGTGGATGTTATAGACAACTCTTCGCCATAGCCAAAATGCAGCCCCTGTGACCTCATCACTCCACTATTCTGTCACATGGCTTCCCAACTCAAACCTGTGTAAAAGAGGCACCTGTTACCGAGCAGCATGTATACCGTCTGTGTGTTTTCCATAGTTCAAACCAGCATCTAACCCAATGTTTTCCACAAAACATCCCAGGAGTTGCATGACAACAAACATGGCCCGCTTGTCTCACTGTGTTCACTGTACGAGTTTCATGCTACGTCAGCTGTTACGAGAACAAGCTGTACACATGAGTGACAAAAATTTCACAAGTTAATATGTCAAGAAGGTTGTTAATAATAATGTATACTTTATTAATCGCACCGCAAGGGGAAATTACAATGTTTTCAATTTCAATTACAATGTTTTCACAATGTTTCAGGCCTGAATTACATACACATGCTAAGTACCTATACATGCACTAGATGGAGAGATGTCAGAGTGGGGGGGCTGCCCATGGAAAGGCGCCCCAAGCAGTTGGGGGTTCAGTGCCTTGCTCAAGAGCACCTTGCCCAGGAGGTGAACTGGCACCTCTCCAGCTACCAGTCCACCACCATACTTTGGGCCATATGGGGATTTGAACCAGCAACCCTCCGGTTCCTAACCGAACTTCCTACTGACAGAGCTACTGCTCCCCCCTCCAGCAGACACAGAGCAACACCAGCATTCATTTGGAGTTGTGTTTCTGAACCCTCAACGAGTCCATTATTCAATCTCCTTTAAGCTCTTGTTTTGGTCTTCACCAACTCCTAAAGGGACATATCTGTCTCTTTAGCTGCTAAATGCTAAGCTCAAAAGGCTACTGCTAATTTTGCACGTCTGCTGTTTGGTAGGCAGTTAGCGTACATTTGGTTTCATTAGAGCTCTTTGATTAATAAAAAAAAAAAAACAGCAAAATGTTCCATAGAGGTTAGGGAAAACTGCATTTGATGCATTGTTCATTAGAATCAGAATCAGCGTCAGATAGATAGATAGATAGATACGTTATTCATCCAGATGGAAATTTTAGGCATCCAGTAACAAGACAACCATAACACAACAGACACATATACACACCTATATCACATATACATAAGAATAATAATAAAAATTCACTCACAGAAATGCATTGACCATGATAAGGTTAGGTACTATAGTAGACTGTGTGTAAGGATAATTGTGCAAAAGTACAAGTACTCAAAATACAACACTCACTTAACATATTAAGAGTAAAAACAAAAAGGACAGTAAAAAATATAAATATATATATATATATATATATATATATATATATATATATATATATATATATATATATATATATATATATATGTATATAAATGCAAGGCCATTCTGTGCAATGGTAATATATTAATAACAATATTGTAATTGTAATTGAAATATACGTCAGGTAGATGCAGAATGATTGACTTTGTTCAGTGTAAGGGTGGGGGTTATTTCTCAGCGTTCAGCAGACTGCTTGGGGAAAGAAATGGGGCCGAGATGGCAAAAGTACTCACTTCCCGTACTCAAGTAGAAGTACAGATACTTGTGTTAAAATATAAGTAGAAGTACTGATTTAACTTCTTTACTCCAGAAAAAGTAACAAAGTACAGGCTTGGATATGTACTTAACCCTTCTGTTGTCTTCCTGTCAAAATTTAAAATCAACACTTTTGTTGAGACTTTTTTCAACACTTTTTTCACTGTTTGTCACTTTTTTATGACGTTTTCAACTCTTATTAACTTCGGTTTTACAGTTATTTTAGGAACTTATGTTCAATAAACCTCATTTGTAGGAAATTATACCGAATGTTTGAGTTAGAAAAGCAGAAATTAGGGTTAGGGTTAGATATATTAAATATTTAGACTAAAATTAAAGGAATGGATGTTGATGGATAATCACTCAATTTGTTTTACTCAATATTATTGGGATTTTTTTCCAACTGCTATAAAATTGAATAAGACACCCCAAAATTAAATTAAAAGAGATTTGTACTTGCCAAAGAGTGTTGGGTGGAATCAATCATGTTGTTTTGGGGAATTAAAAAGAACATTGATATAGGAAAACGGGTCAATTTGACCCGAGGACAACATGAGAGTTAAAGTATAAAAGTAAAAGTAGCCTTGCGAATGAGAAAATGAACTGACAGCTAGCAAATCTTTGAGTTCTAATAATAATAAATGTAATATGTCAGGCTTACGTTTTCATTTTCTATTAAGTCGCCTTCCATAATGCTATGCTAACGTTACCGCCATCAAGCCACAATGATTTTTGCCGAAGTGCAACGTGTATTCCCATCCGATTAGTTTCAACTGAAATTATTTGAAATGTAGAAAGTACCAATATTCGTGTAAAAAATGTAAGGAGTACAAGTAAAAAGTCGGCACAAAAATAAGTAGTAAAGTAATCTGAAAAATCTACTTGAGTACAGTAACAACATAGTTGTACTTCGTTACTCCCCATCTCTGCAGAGGGGAGGAGGTTTGTGAGCAGGATGTGAGGGGTCTGCAGAGTTTTTGCATCCCTTTTTCTGACCCTGGACCAGTACAGGTCCTGGATGGAGGGCACGTCAGCTCCAATGATCCTCTCTGCAGCCCTAATTGTCCGTGGCAGTCTGGCCCTGTCCCGTTGTGATGGCTGAGTAGAAAGCGGTCAGCAGCTCCTCAGGCAGATTAAACTAGCGGTCGCAGGAAGTATAACCTCTGCTGGTGCAGCTTTATGATCCAGAGAAGAAGAGGAGGCGAGTTGAGCCATGTTTGTAGTGAAAACAGGTCACAGATGTGCCTATAATACAACAAGCTGCTCCACTGATGATGAAGGGCGTTGAGTGTCTCCATCCAAATGATATAAAAAGAAGCATCCATCAAAGTTATGTGACTGGTTTTGTGATCAATGAAGAAGCTGTGCTATTGTTTGTTAATGTTATGACAACTCTTTGTTGCTATGAGGGATTATGTGGGCTGTTATTATCACTGGACATATTTCCATCCTCTGGCTGGGCAGTATGGACGGATAAACGTCTCCACTCCATCAACAACTGTCTAATTGGCTGTGGCACAAAATCCAGCTGCTCTTAGGCGCTATTTATCTATGACTAGAAAACAGTGCTGACAAAGTGCATGTATGCTCAGCAAACCCCTTCTCTGAGTAAATAAATGACAAAAGAAACACTGTCCAGGATCACACAAATCTGCATTGTGTTTGTTTTTGTATCATCTGTAGCACTGTAATCTACACCACCTCATTAGGTTCCACACGGAGGTGATTTCTACCGCTGCTGTTCTGTGTCCCTACATCATTGGCTGTATTTGTTTGGTGAAAAGAACGAGTATGTGGAGTAGGTAGCGATAAGAATAGCTGTTTTATTGTGTGCCACTGCCTCAGTACTGAATGTGTTATCTGAGGGTGCAGAATGCCACACTAAGCTATGTGCATGTGATGCATGGCTGAGCAGCATTCCTCCTTCTGAGTGCATCGCAGGGCAGAGATAGGAGGAAGGCAAAGCTACTTGACTGCTGACAGAGAGGGAAAGAGGAGCAGGAGAGGAGAGATGAAGGGAGAGAACAATACCGGGAACATGTAGTTAAGTGGAATGAATTACCCTTTGTTGCAGATAAGATCATTCTGCTTCCCTGGCCGGCATCACTAAAGCGATTTGAGCACAACAAATGCAGCTTATTATGTCTTTGGCAGACCACAGAATCCCTCACTGACATGCAGATGCAAACAAGTAATAACAGACTGGAATATTTCTTTCCTTTGCACATTTGTAATTTTACTTTTCTTTTCTTTTTATTATTAATAATAGGGTAGTGATCTGCCATGACGCTGACAGGATGGGGAGATGGTGCAGGGATCAAGTTTTTATGGGAATTTAAGTCCACACTAGAGAATGTTGCGGAAGAAGAGGCTGAATGATGGGTCTATGGCTTCTGTGTTCACACGATCACCCAACTTCCAGCAAGGTTCGTAGGCCCCTGGTCCTGGGGTCTTCTGTGGAATGCACACACACACACACACACACTTTTCATTTAAAGTATGAAAAAGGCAGACTCTTTTCATTTATTTTCTTCTTAGTTCTCGTTTTAGTGTTAAGAAATTGTCATTTGCATCATTAATGTACAGCCATTGGATATCTGTGCTTATTTGTGTGAGGTAGGTTTTCTTTGCTGCATGTAATGCTTTGATGTTCCATTTTACTTACAGGAATTATCTTAATCATAACTAAATCATGTTATCTCTTTAAACTAACAAAGCCATGATGAATCCAAGGAAACATTATTATATTGCATTTCACTTATCAAGTGAAAGGGTATTAAACTGTAAAATAATACTTGGCCATGTTCACATGCGACCTGTGTGCATCTATAGAGGACACGATGTAGCTGTGAAGTAGCCTACCAGACTTACAGAGTGCACACCATGGAGCCGAGGCAATGTGGACTTGAAACAGGAAGTGATGCCTTTTCCTGGTCTGGTCTGTGGATTATAGTGGCATGGAGCAGGCCCGTCTTTCTAAGGGGGTCAGAGACAGAAGCTATTACTGATGGATGGATTGGTTGATGGATTTTGTGATCAGACCTTAATGTGCTGTTGACCAAGGATAGCATGTAATCATTATCATGTGAGCACACATTGGGTTCCTTACCTTTGTTCAGTTAAGACATGTAGAGAAAATCAAAGAAAACACACGTAGCAAATACTTTATAAGTTAAAACCGACTGGATTAAACTCAAGCTAAATTAAGCATTGCGTTAGTTCATGCAGGACACAGAAGTCATAGGCTATAAATTCATGAAAATGAAACTGTTTTTCATGGCACCATTAGCATTAAGCGTGTACTTCAATTGACTAGCGCTTTGCACACAATACTACTGTACTTTGTTGCGTGACGTAATTCCCAAGAGGCTGCCTTATATATATTATATTTTATTATATATTATGCAAGCACATTTGTTTCAGTGTCTAATAAAGGATGCTGGAGATCTCAAAGCTCACATGGACACCCAAAAACCCTCATCTTATTACACTGAAAAGGTTTTGAGAGATATTTAGTTGGAGCTGGATTTTGAAGCTGACACAGAATAGGTAATATACATTATTTCATATTTATTTATTTATTTATTTGAAAAGAGAGCTATTATTTTGTTTCAGGTTGTTGCAGATTTTATTTTATTGCATAAGTTATTTTGTACCTTTGAGGCATAATAAAGCATGTTTATTACCTCTGAAAAATCTGAATTTGTGTTTTGAGACTGGCCGAGTGTCCTCTTTGTTGGAAATCAAAATATGGTCACCCTAATGGATTGGGCCTACTCTAGGGTCTCAGCAGCTTGCTCCCTGTGTCCTTTTAGCATGCGGCTTGGCTCATACAGGGAGCATCATCAGAACCGAGCCTTCATCGCCAAGTATGTGTGAGGAGAGTGTTCCTGACTGAACCATGCTATACTAAAGTGACCAGATGTCTCAGACAAAATCCGGGGACATTTTCAGCTCAGAAGTGTATATACCTCCAAAACACGTCATGTTTTTAATTTTTGTAAAACTTAAAACGGGGACACTAGACCTAGAGCTGAGTATCGGATACAATATAAACTATTGAGGAAAGATTTTCCTTTGACATTGATGCAGTATGAAACGAGATCGCTGCAGTCGGCAGCAGAGAAACAAGCTACAATGGAAGTTAATAAGATAATTGTCCAGCTTGTATTTACGTTCATAAAGTGCTTTGAACATATGTATATTGTCTTTGAGTACCCTGAAGTGCTTCATAAATAAAATGTATCATAAGTAATTGTGTATGATTTATCCATCTTACTTTAGCAATTCATGCAATTTAGTAAAAATATTTCAAGTAATTTTGTGTGACCAATACTGACAACCTCTCCGGGAGCCATCACCTTATCGTGGTGGAGAGGTTTGTGTGTCCCTATGAACCTGAGGGCTGTGTTGTCTGGAGCTTTATGCTCCTGGTAGGGTCTCCCATGGCAAAGAGGTCTCAGGGGAGGGGCCAGACAAAGAATGGTTCAACGACTACTATGGAAGATCAAGGAAGGGATAGAGGGACCCTGCCCGGAGGAAGCCCGGGGCCCCCGTCTGGAGCCAGGCCCAGACGGCGGGCTCGTCAGCGAGCGCCTGGTGGCCGGGTTTGCCACGGATTTGCACAGCCCGAAGAAGCTACGTGGCACTTCTCCCTCCAGCCCATGGGCCCACCACCTGTGGGAGGAACAAAAGGTGTCGGGTGCGCTGCTACACGGGTGGCAGCAAAGGTCAGGGGCTTTGACGGACCAGACCCGGGCGGCAGAGGCTGGCTCTGGGGACGTGGAATGTCACCTCTCTGTGGGGGAAGGAGCCGGAACTTGTGCAGGAGGTGGAGCGCTACCAGTTATATCTGGTGGGGCTTACCTCAACGCACAGTCTCGGTTCTGGAACCGTACTCCTGGATAGGGGTTGGACTCTGTCCTACTCCGGAGTTACCCATGGTGTGAGGCGCCGGGCGGGTGTGGGGATACTCACAAGCCCCCGGCTGAGCGCCGCTGCATTGGCGTTTACCCCGGTGGACGAGAGGGTTGCCTCCCTACGCCTGCGGGTGATGGGGGGGGAAACTCTGAATGTTGTTTGTGCATATGCACCAAGCAAGAGTTCGGAGTATTTGGCCTTCTTGGAGACCTTGAATGGAGTCCTGTATGGGGCTCCAGTAGGGGACTCCATAGTTCTGCTGGGGGACTTCAACGCACACGTGGGTGATGATGGAGACACTTGGAGAGGCGTGATTGAGAGGAACGGCCTCCCTGATCTAAACCAGAGTGGTTGTCTGTTGTTGGACTTCTGTGCTAGTCATGGATTGTCCATAACAAACACCATGTTTGAACATAGGGATGCTCATAAGTGTACGTGGTACCAGAGTACCCTAGGCCAAAGGTCAATGATTGATTTTATAATTGTTTCATCTGATCTGAGGCCGTATGTTTTGGACACTCAGGTGAAGAGAGGGGCAGAGCTGTCAACTGATCACCATCTGGTGGTGAGTTGGGTCAAAGGGTGGGCGAAGACTCTGGACAGACCTGGAAAGCCCAAACGGGTAGTGCGGGTAAATTGGGAACGTCTGGAGGAGGCCCCTGTCCAACGGACTTTCAACTCACACCTCCGGCGGAGCTTTTCGTGCATCCCTGTGGAGGCTGGGGGAATTGAACCTGAGTGGACAATGGTCAAAGTTTCCACTGCTGAAGCTGCGGTAGCGAGCTGTGGTCTTAGGGTCTTAGGTTCCTCAAGGGGCGGTAACCCACGAACACCCTGGTGGACACCGGTGGTCAGGGAAGCCGTCCGACTGAAGAAGGAGTCTTTCCGGGATATGTTATCCCGGAGGACTCCGGAGGCAGTTGCAAGGTACCGATGGGCCCGAAGGGCTGCAGCCTCTGCCGTGACAAAGGCAAAGCAGCGGGTGTGGGAAAAGTTCGGAGAAGACATGGAGAAGGACTTTCGGTCGGCACCAAGGTGCTTCTGGAAAACCGTTCGTCACCTCAGGAGGGGGAAGCGGGGAATCATCCAAGCTGTATACAGTAAGGATGGGACATTGTTGACCTCAACTGGGGAGGTAATAGAGCGGTGGAAGGGGCACTTTGAGGAACTCCTAAATCCAGCTGACACGCCCTCTGTGGTAGAGGCAGAGCTGGAGGATGATGGGGGATTGTCATCAATTTCCCTGGTGGAAGTCGCTGAGGTAGTCAAACAACTCCACAGCGGCAAAGCCCCAGGGATTGATGAGATCCGTCCAGAAATGCTGAAAGCTCTAGGTGTGGAGGGGATGTCTTGGTTGACACGACTCTTCAACATTGCGTGGAAGTCTGGGACGGTGCCTAAGGAGTGGCAGACCGGGGTGGTGGTTCCCCTCTTCAAAAAGGGGGACCAGAGGGTGTGTGTCCATTACAGGGGTATCACACTTCTCAGCCTCCCTGGTAAAGTCTACTCCAAGGTGCTGGAAAGGAGGGTTCAGCCGATAGTCAAACCTCGGATTGAAGAGGAACAATGCGGATTCCGTCCAGGCCGTGGAACAACGGATCAGATCTTCACTCTCGCAAGGATCTTGGAGGGGGCCTGGGAGTATGCCCAACTAGTCTATATGTGTTTTGTGGATCTGGAGAAGGCGTATGACCGGGTCCCCCGGGAGAAATTGTGGGAAGTTCTGCGGGAGTATGGGGTGAGGGGGTCCCTTCTCAGGGCCATCCAATCTCTGTATGACTAAAGCGAGAGCTGTGTCCGGGTTCTCGGCAGTAAGTCGGACTCGTTCCAGGTGAGGGTTGGCCTCCGCCAGGGCTGCGCTTTGTCACCAATCCTGTTTGTAATATTTATGGACAGGATATCAAGGCGTAGTCGGGGCGGGGAGGGGTTGCAGTTCGGTGGGCTCGGGATCTCATCGCTGCTTTTTGCAGATGATGTGGTCCTGATGGCATCATCGGTCTGTGACCTTCAGCACTCACTGGATCGGTTCGCAGCCGAGTGTGAAGCGGCTGGGATGAGGATCAGCACCTCTAAATCTGAGGCCATGGTTCTCAGCAGGAAACCGATGGAGTGCTTTCTTCAGGTAGGGAGTGAGTCCTTACCCCAAGTGAAGGAGTTTAAGTACCTTGGGGTCTTGTTCGCGAGTGAGGGGACCATGGAGGGTGAGATTGGTCGGAGAATCGGAGCAGCCGGTGCGGTATTACATTCCGTTTATCGCACCATTGTGATGAAAAGAGAGCTGAGCCAGAAGGCAAAGCTCTCGATCTACCGGGCAATTTTCGTTCCTACCCTCACCTATGGTCATGAAGGCTGGATCATGACCGAAAGAACGAGATCCAGGGTACAGGCGGCCGAAATGGGTTTCCTATGAGGGTGGCTGGCGTCTCCCTTAGAAATAGGGTGAGAAGCTCAGTCATCCGAGAGGAGCTCGGAGTAGAGCCGCTGCTCCTTCGCGTCGAAAGGAGCCAGTTGAGGTGGTTCGGGCATCTGGTAAGGATGCCTCCTGGGCGCCTCCCTAGGGAGGTGTTCCAGGCACGTCCAGGCCTCGGGGAAGACCCAGGACTAGGTGGAGAGATTATATCTCCAACCTGGCCTGGGAACGCCTCGGGATCCCCCAGTCGGAGCTGGTTGATGTGGCTCGGGAAAGGGAAGTTTGGGGTCCCCTACTGGAGCTGCTGCCCCCGCGTCCCGATACCGGATAAGCGGATGAAGATGGATGGATGGAATACTGACCAGTTCTGTCAAATAGGTTAATGCAGGATCAATTGATCGGCACATCTTCCTGACATCTGTACTACATATAACATATGTCTGGAAGATGTACCTGAGACTGCATCTGTAAGATAGGTTGGCCATGCCCTACAGCAGGGAAAGAGATGCAAAGATCTGATTTACCTTCTCTCTCTCTCTCTCTCTCTCTCGTTCTCTCTCTCTCTCTCTCTCTCTCTCTCTCTCTCTTGCTTTCTCAACATGTTGGAATAAACAAACAACTTAATTTAAAATGATGACTGATTTTGAGTGACTTTCAAACACAAAGTCATACTATTGGAGCATTTGGGAGCTTTATGAAGGTTACTTTGATGATGTGGATTGCAGACCGGTCTGTGGCTGCCGGTTCCAGTGTTCACACCTAATACTGGACCAATTTCAAAGATTATTGCTTTTATCAGTCACCTACACACAAAAACATAGGAAAATAGATAGTAACCCTTTTAACACCCCTAACACTATCGTAGCGACTTACTATTCTGGGTCATGACTGTAACTTTAATGCACATGAAAACTTTCACTGAGAAAACATGTTACTAATACTTAATTATAAAAATGTGAAATTTATGAATGGAAGTTTGAGTTGAATATTTACAGTTCTTATAGTAAATGTTGAGAGAGATAAGCAGAAATTAACTTTTGAATTTTATTAAATCAGTTATCAGATGTTTATATGCACTGAATGTGGGTGAACCGAAGCACCCGGAGGAAACCCTGAGAGCTCCAGTCCTGCCTCCAATCCAGGTAATCTCCTCCTTCACTGGCCCCTGTCCCTCCATCACGAAGGGCGGAGGCCAGTGGACGAGGTAGAGACGTGGATTTAAGGCAGGATTGGAGCTCTTAATGGAATTAATTTTGAAGGAAAAAAACACTTATTTCCTTCAAGGTAAATACTATGTTTAAGATGATGTTTTTTTATATTAATATTAATGAAATATGGGAGAAACACTCGGAGCGCCCGGAGGAAACCCTAACATAGTGGACACAATACATTTGACTTAAATAACATCATCCCTTTTTCCACATTTGCAGATATTGGCGAAGGCTTTACCCACGGATGACAAGAACTTGCCGATTCTGCTACACTTTTTTGATGACTTCATCAGGTGATCTTTGACAAAGGAGGCAACGCAGTTTTCCAGTGCTGGTTCTCCTGTATTCATGGAGATCAGGATGTTTTCTACACAGCCCCACTTTTTACACAGTTCTTGGAAAATGGCCTTGTCAAGGGTTTTCAATGTTATCGTGGTGATCTCAAAATCAACACCCTGGACTTCTGCCCATATTTTTTCAATCAGACGGTTAACAATGTCCTCGCTTTTTGCAAAGGTGCAGCCCAATTTTGCCTTCCTGAATGCCAGTGAAACCAGCTTATGCACGATTATCGCGATGGCCACCTTGTTTCTTGATGTCTTTGCTGTTGCATCTTCACTTGGCTCTGGTGACTGTGTTGGTGACACCGACCCATTTTCCAATCGGTCTAGAGCTTGTTGACTGTGGCCGCTGACCCTTGTGTTCAGCCACCATCTCAGCAGTCCCATGAAACTCCACATTTTGTTCTGTATGTCTGAATCAATGTCTGGACGTAACTGAGGAACTGGCTTGCGAAATTCCTTTTTGTTAATTGGTCTTAATATAGTCTTGCGCACTATCCCAGGTGAGGAGTGACTGGAGAGGATGTCACGAAGGGCCTGAATGAATATCCAATCTTTACCAGTGGAAAACTTCTTGAGACGCTGTAACAGTTTATCTTCTTTTCCAGCCTGTATTTTTTTACCCTGCAGTGGTTGAAGCAGAGAGTCAATATCCTCTAGGAGTGACTGCCCACTTCCAACTTTGGATTCCTGGTGGAATTTGGCTTTCAGTTGCCCCAGCATACGATAAATCCAACTTTTGACAAAGTTTTTTGCAAAAAAGGTGTTGATCTGAATCCTTATTTCTTCCATAGAAAGCTTAAGCTTCGTCTTCTCTTCTGCAGCATCTGTCTTGTCCAAACTCTTTGAAAGTGATTGGGAAATGTAATTTGCAAAACTTGAAATTTCCTGAGAGCTTTCAGATCTCAGTTGCTCATACTCTAGGTCTGGCACTTCATCCAAAAGAGGTTCCATTATCTTGCTCATCTCTTCCCTAAGGATATTTTCGACGGCTGTAGCTGACGTGGTCTCAGAGCTGACCTTTGATGAGCCTTCCGAACTTTCTAGTTCAATAATAACTACTGACTGAGCGCTGTCATTTATGTCATCCATACCCATATCTTCCAAAATGTTGTCGCGGTAGAAGGTGGTCAGATTTTGCCTCTGCCTACGTGGTCGAGGTGTGCACAAGTGTCATGGTTGGGGTCCAGCTGGCCGTGAGTATTTTTCCCTGCACTTTTCTCCTGTCCTGTTTTCTGTTTTTTTCCTCTTCCTCCCCCTCACCTGTCCGAAGCCAGCTGATTGCCTGCACCTGCCGCCAGTCTACCAGCAGCAATCATCTCCTCCACACCTGCCCGTCGTCATCCGCTCCCGCCAAGCACACCTGCCTGCAATCCTCATCAGCCACAGTATATCTACCCCAGTCCTGCTTTCATTCTTCACCTGATCGTTGCTTCAGCCACACCGGTGAAACTTCGTCAGTATACCACCTTAGAGTTTTTCCTTTGTACTTTCTATGTACTCACCTTTCCCGTGTTTCCCTTTCAGTATCTCTCCCTCCGGTCAGCTGGCTTCGGACCCCGGACCCTCTCCCTCGGCGCCCCCTCTCCATCCCGGCTCTTCGTACCAGCATCCCCACTCATCTCCAGCATTCCCTCCTCTCCTCGGCTTCTCCGTGTGACTGCGCCTCCTCCTGGCTCCCCAGCCTTGGCTCCTCGGTTCCCCGCCGCTTCCCTTGGTTCCAGTTACCTCACCAGTCCTCCGGCCTGCTGCCTCAGCGTCCCACGTCCGCCTCCTTACTCCCCTCTCTTTCTCTCTCTGCACATTTCCAATAAACCTGTTCCTTGTGAGCCGTAGCGATTGAGTCTGCCCTTCTGTCCCGTCACAGAACGATCAGGTCTATCATGGACTCAGCCGGCTCACCTCCATCTCCCGAACCTTCGCCTTCTCCCAGGGATCTGTCCTACGCCGTGGCCTCCCAGGGGACGCTCCTCGGCCAGCATGCTTCCGCGCTCGCAGCCGTCGCCGAGACCCTCCGCGCCCTGACCGAGGAGGTCCACCGTTTGGGTAGGCTGCTCCCGCCTCCGGGCGACCCTCTCCCCCCTAACAACCTCATGCCGTCTGCTCCCCCCGTTCACGCTCCACCAGTTGATTTGGTTCCGTCACCTCCCTTAGAAACACCTGTGGCCACACCTGATAAATTTTCCGGGGTTATGGGAACGTGCGAGGGGTTCCTAGTACAGTGCTCCCTTGTGTTTAGCAGACAGCCATTAACATTCCATTCCGACGAGGCTAGGGTGTGTTACGTGGCCGGGTTACTCCGCGACCGCGCTCTCTCCTGGTATACCGCCGTGAGACAAGGCAGGCCCGATCTCCTCTCCTCATTTCCTGCTTTCGAGGAGGAGATGAGGAGGGTGTTTGATCACCCTGTGAGAGGCCTCGAGCGGAGCTCTCGCCTTATGTCTCTCCGGCAGGGGGACCGTAGTGTCGCGGAGTTCTCGGTTGATTTCCGCATCCTGGCCGCCGACTCGGGGTGGAACAACCAGGCCCTCCGTAGTGCGTTCCTGGCTGGACTCAGTGACAGGCTTAAGGACCTGTTGGCCACCAGGGACGAGCCGGAGGACCTGGACGGTCTGGTTAGTGCGGCTATCAATTTGGATAACCGCATCCGGGAGAGGGAGAGAGAGAGCGTAACACGCGCAGCTCCACCTCTACCCGGTCTGGTCTGCCTCCGTCCAGGGTCTCTGTTCCCTCGCCTCCCCAGCCCCGTTCCATCGCTCCTCCGCCCTTGCCCATCACCCCGCCTGCTGCCGAGCCCATGCAATTAGGTAAGGCCCGGTTGTCCCCAGAGGAACGGGAGCGGCGTCTCCGGCCATTTCCTCTCGGCCTGTCCCATTCGGCCAAAAGAGCCGGCCCGCCAGTAGCGGTGGGTGCTCTGGCGGGCCGAGTCTCTCCCAGACCCCGCGTTTTGCTGGAGGTCTCCCTGTCCTGGGGGGGCGTCACCGTTCCTCTGGGGGCGCTTGTCGACTCCGGTGCCGACGAGAGTCTTCTCGACATCAACCTCGCTCGGCAGTTAGGTATCCCTCACATCCCTCTTGACGCCCCCCTCCGCGCCACTAGCCTCAATGGTCAGCACCTCGCCACCATCACACACCGCACTCCCCCGCTCTCACTCCTCACCTCGGGTAACCATCAAGAATCACTGTCCCTCCACCTTATCTCCTCCCCTCCTACTCCCGTCGTTCTCGGTCTCCCCTGGCTGGCCGCGCACAACCCCAATGTGGACTGGGCGCGGGGAAAAATCAGGAATTGGAGCACAGCGTGTCATTCCTCCTGCTTATTGTCAGCACCCGCCCCCGGTAGTCTGTCTGCTACTGAGAGGCATCCCGATCCTCCTGACCTGTCCCTGGTCCCTGCTGAGTACCACGACTTGGCCTTGGTGTTCAGCAGGGACCAGGCCATGTCTTTGCCCCCCCACCGTCCCTATGACTGCTCCATAGCCCTCCTCCCGGACGCTCCCCTGCCTTCGGGCCGCTTGTTTAAACTGTCTGGTCCGGAGAGAGAAGCTATGGAGCAGTATGTTAAGGAGTCCCTCGCTGCGGGCATTATCCGCCCGTCTTAAATCGCCGCCACTTGGTGCGGGCTTCTTTTTCGTGGCCAAGAAAGACGGTACCCTCCGTCCCTGCATTGACTACCGGGGGCTCAACGCCATTACTGTACGAAATAAATATCCTTTGCCCCTTATGGATTCGGTACATGACTCCCTCTCCCGGTCCACTATCTTTACCAAGTTGGACCTCAGAAATGCTTACCATTTGGTCCGGATCCGGGAGGGGGAATGGAAAACCGCGTTTAACACCCCCTTGGGTCATTATGAATATCTTGTCATGCCTTTTGGGCTTACCAACGCCCCGCTGTGTTCCAAGCTCTTGTTAACGATGTGTTACGCGATTTTCTGCACCGTTTCGTTTTTTGTCTATCTTGACGATATTCTGATTTTTTCCCGCGACCCAGTCCAACACACAGAGCACGTCCGGTTGGTGCTGCAGCGGCTTCTGGAGAACAGACTGTTCGTCAAAGCGGAGAAATGTGAGTTTAGTGTCCCTTCGGTCCAGTTCCTTGGTTTTGTGATCGAATGTGGTAGGTTGAGGGCCGACCCGCCAAGATCAAAGCCGTTGTTGACTGGCCCATACCCACATCCCTGAGACAGCTACAACGCTTCCTAGGGTTTGCTAACTTCTATAGGCGGTTTATCCGCAACTACAGCGCTGTAGCTGCCCCCCTTACCCGCCTCACTTCTCCTTCTGTCCCCTTCGTCTGGTCTCCAGAGGCCGCTGCAGCCTTTTCCCGTCTTAAATCCTTATTCACCTCTGCCCCTGTCCTCACCAATCCCGACCCATCCCTCCAATTCGTCGTGGAGGTGGGCGCCTCGGGCGCTGGGGTGGGGGCCACCTTGTCCCAACGCTCACCTGCCGACCAGAAGCTCCATCCCTGCGCCTTCTATTCCAAACGTCTAACCCCCACCGAACGGAACTACGGCGTGGGTGACCGGGAGTTGCTGGCGGTCAAACTAGCCCTTGAAGAGTGGAGACACTGGTTGGAGGGAGCTCAACAGCCGTTCCTTGTATGGACAGATCACAAGAACCTCTCGTACATACACACCGCCCAAAGACTCAACTCCCGCCAGGCTAGGTGGGCCCTGTTTTTCAACCGTTTTCACTTCACTCTGTCCTACCGTCCAGGCTCCCGCAACACCAAACCAGACGCCCTGTCCCGTTGTCACTCCCCCGACGATCCTGAACCTGCGCTGGACTTCATCCTCCCTCGCTCCTGCGTTGTGGCCTCCCTGGCCTGGGAAGTGGAATCCGCCGTTCGTCGAGCCCAGTCCACTGACCCCGACCCCGGTACCGGTCCCGCCGGTCGCCTCTACGTCCCCCCTAGTGCCCGTTCCCAGGTCCTGCAGTGGGCACACGCCTCCCGCTTCAGCTGCCATCCCGGTGCCGCTAGGACCCTGTTCCTGCTCCGTCAGCGATTCTGGTGGGATTCGGCGGAGAGGGACTGCCGGGACTTTGTGGCTGCCTGTGAGGTGTGTGCCCGCGCCAAGCCGTCCCATCAACCGCCCGCCGGTCTGCTCCGTCCACTTCCTATCCCCGGTCGGCCCTGGTCCCACATCGCCTTGGATTTCGTCACCGGACTGCCTGCCTCTCAAGGTAACACTGTCGTGTTGACCGTGGTGGACCGTTTTTCCAAAGCTGCTCACTTTGTTCCTCTGCCTAAGCTGCCCTCTGCATTGGAAACAGCCAATCTGTTGGTCCACCACGTGTTCCGGCTCCACGGCATCCCCCTGGATATCGTCTCCGACCGGGGACCCCAGTTCACGTCTCGGGTGTGGAAGGCCTTCTGTCACGCTCTGGGAGCCACCGCCAGTCTATCATCCGGTTACCATCCCCAGACTAACGGGCAGACCGAGCGGGCCAACCAGGACTTGGGAGCGGCTCTCCGATGTGTGGCGTACCGTGTCCCCTCCTCGTGGAGTCACCATCTTCCCTGGATTGAGTACGCCCACAACTCACTGCCCAGCGCTGCCACAGGGATGTCTCCCTTCATGTGTGCCCTCGGATACCAGCCCCCGCTCTTTCCGACCCTGGAGGAGGAGGTGGCTGTCCCTTCGGTGCAGGCCCATCTCCGCCGGTGCCGACGGGTGTGGAGAGAAGCCAGAGCAGCCCTTCAACGGACTACATCACGTAACAAGCGCCTGGCCGATCGCCACCGACGACCTGCCCCTGCTTACCAGCCCGGGCAAAAGGTATGGCTGTCCTCCCAAGACCTTCCTTTGCAAACCTCCTCCAGAAAACTCACGCCCCGGTTTGTGGGGCCCTACGAGGTGGAGACTGTCCCGAACCCCACGACGGTGAGGCTCAAGCTGCCCCCTCACCTGAAAATCCACCCCGTGTTCCATGTGTCCCGAATCAAGCCGGTGTCCACCGGCTCCTTCTCCATCCCTGTGGCAGCCCCTCCTCCGCCCCCGCGGATTATTGACGGCCACCCGGCCTACACGGTACGCCGCCTGCTGGACGTGCGACGTAGGGGCCGGGGCTACCGCTATCTCGTGGACTGGGCCGGCTACGGTCCGGAGGAACGTTCCTGGATCCCGACCAGCCAAATCCTGGACAAGTCTCTGCTGCGGGACTTCTACAGGGCCCACCCGGACAAGCCTGGCGGTCCGCCTGGGGGCGTCCGTTGAGGGGGGGGTACTGTCATGGTTGGGGTCCAGCTGGCCGTGAGTATTTTTCCCTGCACTTTTCTCCTGTCCTGTTTTCTGTTTTTTTTCCTCTTCCTCCCCCTCACCTGTCCGAAGCCAGCTGATTGCCTGCACCTGCCGCCAGTCTACCAGCAGCAATCATCTCCTCCACACCTGCCCGTCGTCATCCGCTCCCGCCAAGCACACCTGCCTGCAATCCTCATCAGCCACAGTATATCTACCCCAGTCCTGCTTTCATTCTTCACCTGATCGTTGCTTCAGCCACACCGGTGAAACTTCGTCAGTATACCACCTTAGAGTTTTTCCTTTGTACTTTCTATGTACTCACCTTTCCCGTGTTTCCCTTTCAGTATCTCTCCCTCCGGTCAGCTGGCTTCGGACCCCGGACCCTCTCCCTCGGCGCCCCCTCTCCATCCCGGCTCTTCGTACCAGCATCCCCACTCATCTCCAGCATTCGCTCCTCTCCTCGGCTTCTCCGTGTGACTGCGCCTCCTCCTGGCTCCCCAGCCTTGGCTCCTCGGTTCCCCGCCGCTTCCCTTGGTTCCAGTTACCTCACCAGTCCTCCGGCCTGCTGCCTCAGCGTCCCACGTCCGCCTCCTTACTCCCCTCTCTTTCTCTCTCTGCACATTTCCAATAAACCTGTTCCTTGTGAGCCGTAGCGATTGAGTCTGCCCTTCTGTCCCGTCACAACAAGATCTTTATCTTGGATGTAAATGACTTCAACATTTTGTAGGCATGACTAACCATAGCATTTAGTCTGTGTGGAGGAGTGACATGCTGCATAATATCAGGCTCTCCAGTAGTGGAGAGGGCAGAGTTGACATTTTCTGCAACCTCTTTAGCGACCAAGTTTGTCAAGCCTTTTGAGCTGACACACGGGGCGTCTAAAACCTCACCGAAACACTGAGAGATCATGTTGCCCATACTGAGCTGAACACTCTCTTCAGTCACAACTGCATTTTTGCTAATTGCCTTCAACAAGACTGCTGACACAGATCTAATTATTTCCAAAATTAGTTCTGCCAACAGTATTTCAGTGGCAATATCTGGGGTGCCTAATTTCAACAACCTCCATTGATCCGTTGTAATCCTTCTAAAAAAGGATTCAGTTGCTGGTAGAACAATATCTACATTAATCTCCGGCATTTCCTCAGCCCATGTTTTTTCTGGTGTAGACATGATGATTCTTGCTGTATTTTTAACCTTGATTATTTTTGAAGCAATGTATTGGTCTGTAATATGTTAGCACGCTGCTCCAGTCTTGCTCAAGTAGTGTTTCCAGTAGGAATTCCCTGTAAGAATGAAGACAAGTTGGATGATCCTTGCATGATAAAGAGAATAGAGCCAAAGCAATCAAAGGAATTCTAGAATATGATGTCACATCAAAGGATTCAAAGTCAGGATCAAGGGAACTGATTGTTCCATATGCCCCACCCACCCAAACAATGTCTGCTGCTTAGCAACCGTTGCTAGGCACTGGCAGAACCCTCTTATTTAATGATAATAACAATATTTTATAATATATATTTTTAGATTTAAAACATAAGACAGTAGTGAATAATGTCCATTCCAGTTTTTCAGAGTCTTTCGCAATTGTATGTATACACACAAAAATGTAATTATGCACACAATTATGAAAATTAGAAGCTCATGTATCAACAACAAGCCCCCAAACTCCAAAACCCTTATCACAATTTTATTGAATCAATGCATTAAATGAAATATATTGTATAAATCTATGATATACCAAGAATGTATTCCTGTCAGGATGGGAAATTAGCACCTGCCACCAGCCAATGGCGGGTACTTTTTTCAAAATGGCGTGTGACTTTGCCTAATATACCAGCGACAGTGTCGGTAGGAGTGTTTTTCAGTGCTAGTCCATGACATCGGTTTAAAAAATGTGGCAACATATCCCCGGTGTTAGGAGGCCCTCCGCTGAGCCAGCAGTAGCAACTGATGAGGGCGAAGTAAAGAAAAAGAGAAGGTACGCCTACTTTCTCGAATAAGGTTCGAAGGGAAAACGAGGGAATGTTAGCCTACTAGGTTGATCAGACATACATTTAAATGCCCTCTGTAAATAGACTGTATTACATGCTGCCGCTGGTAGGGGCAGCACATTACAACTCAACCTACTTTCACTTAACTACGATGCCGTAAAGTCTAGACTCAATCAGATCTCCGTGATCTGCATAACGACAGTACAGAGGAACGACAGTAATAACCTAATATACCATCGTTACTGAGATTAAACTACATTCTGTGTTATACTTGCACTGAATAACTGAATAACGCATTCAGTAAACAGAAACAGAACTCTTGCAGCGCACATGAACAGATGCGCAACATTACCTCACACTAAGGTGACCAGATTTCTCAGACAAAATCCGGGGACATTTTCAGCTCAGAAGTGTATATACCTCCAAAACACGTCATGTTTTTAATTTTTGTAAAACTTAAAACTGGGACACTAGACCTAGGGCTGAGTATCGGATACAATATAAACTATTGAGGAAATATTTTCCTTTGACATTGATGCAGTATGAAACGAGATCGCTGCAGTCGGCAGCAGAGAAACAAGCTACAATGGAAGTTAATGGGAGAATTGTCCAGCTTGTATTTACTTGTAAGTGCTCGTTTTCCTTCTGACAGACTCAGATTAATATTCTATGTGTCTGATAACATTATGGAAAGGATTTCTAAGGAGGTCGACCTTTCTGTTAAAGATTAAGATCATTTTTTAAAACATAAAAGTCCGCAAAATTGTGTTCTCTAAACCCACCAGACTCCATGTAAATAATCAGTGATTTTAGCATGGTAAAATACGGCTTTCTAAAACATCTCTGAGCTCTTAGCAGCACTGCTCGATCGGCTCCGTTTGGTCACCAAAATCGGGGGACTGTCCCCAGAAACCGGGGACGTCTGGTCACCCTATGCTATACCTCAACCTGACATGTTGCAGACCAAGCCTAGCACGTAGTAATTAGCATGTCATATTTTTCTGCTGTATTTTTGTATGTTGAGCATGTTGCTAGCTATTATCTTCATTGAAAATGTCAGTTAGCAGTAGCCTTTAGCTTGTAGCAAGTAGCTTGTTTTGGACAGGCGTTTGGTAATGCAGCAGGTTAAAACAAGTAATCACCATAACTTTAGCTAACCATGACATACCTTACCTTCATTATGTTGCAGGCCAAGGCTAGCATGAAATTATTAGCATGTAATAAATGGGATTTCCTTCCTTTGATTAGGTAAGAAACTGTATTTTGCCACTTTAAAGTTCACTGTCATGCCCTCCTCCCACTATTGTTTTGTGTCACTCGCTTGCAGGTAACACAGCAGTTAAATCAACTGCTTAACAGTCCCTGTGACTTTATAATCAGGTGTTGTGCACTCATAGTAATTTAGGATAGGGCACACAATATGAGCAGTTTTGTTGTACCTAATGTCAGCATGTTATTCTGGATTACTACAAGCACCTTTAACCCTCATGTTGTCCTCGGGTCAAATTGACCCTTTGACCTGTATAAATGTTCTTTTTAACTACCCAATTGTAATTCCCCAAATTAACATGATTGATTCCACACAACGCTCTTTGCCAAGTACAAATCTCTACTTTCATTAATTTTGGGGCGTCTTATTAAATTTTATAGCATTTTAAAAAAAAAAATTGAAGTGTTGAAATTTTGAAATAGTATTGATTAAAAGTTGACATATTCCAGTCTGTGATTATCCATCAACATACTTTCCTTTAATTTTAGTCTAAATAATTCCTAATTTCTGCTTTTCTAACTCAATAAGTTAGTGGTACATGGTGTTGAAAACGTCTAAAAAAGTGACAAACATTGGGGAAAAAAGCATCAAAATTGATGAAAAAATAGACCAACACGTAAGAAAGCGTTAAAAACATAGATAAAAAGTCTCAACAAAAGTGTTGATTTTCAATTTTGACGGGAAGACAACACAAGGGTTCAAGAACAGCCCTGTTTTTCAGGAGGAGAACCTAGACCTTCATTTTTATGATGTCATAAAAGTTCAAATGGTATTATTCTTAAGCGTCCCAACAAAACTTGCTGACAGAGTAGACCCTACCGAGTCCAGTCAAGCCAAACGTGATGGTGTAAGCCTTCCCCCACTGTCCCCCCATATATCTTACCTCTAACATACAGTATCTTTCATGACCTCTAAGATTTCCAGAGCCAAGTGAGAGATGCATTCTTTCCCCTATGGACCTATAAGCTCATTTAAACCTATTGTTATATTGCTGATACCCAAGTCATCTGTAGGATACAACAATAGGCTACACATTAGATCTATTTTAGGACGCCATAGCCATATATTTAAGACCTATGACATATCCTTCGACTCCTGTCTTTATGGCCTTGGCTGGTCTCTGGTTGTGTCGTATTTTTTCCGCCCATGTGATCTGTGTTAGCCTCTGGCGATAGTCTCTCACCCTCTCTCTCCTTGCCTTTCACTTCTCCTTTCCTCTTACCCACTAACACACATACTGGTCATCACCAGCGGCGTGCCATGCAGAAATAGCATCAGCCCTCCTTTACCCTCCTCCTTTAGACACAAAACTGTCTTCTTGTCCCTGAACACAGCACCAGCCTTTCATTTTCATCTGCTCTCTGATTCTGACAGAGGGGGAGCAGGAAGATGTATTTTCCTCTCCTCTGCTCCTTGGAGGGATGGCTGCTACCATTACGTACCATTTGATGCCATTTGATCCCACTTGCTCATGGGCAACTGGCCTGCTTGGCCCTGCACGCTTGCCTGATGTTCCCAGAGGTGCTGCAGGTGTATTTCATGGGAGCCGGTGCACAGTGGTGAAACTCTCTTACACATGACTGTATGTGCGCAAGTGTGTTTGAGCCAAAGCACCTGGCCTACTTTCCTACTATGGCACAGCAAATTAGATACGTTCACCTGCATGGTGGAGGTAACTGGCACATTCTGTGAATGTCTATGAAAACCTGTTAACCTGTTTTTAATTGGTGCATCCAAGAAGACCTTGCTATATAGTTCTCTTTAAATCAAATTGAAACTTTGACATTTTTCTGAAAAACATTTTGAAATATTCTTTTTGCCTCCAAAAACATAAATAGAAAACATTGATTTTAAAAGGGAGCAAACAAAAAGATGCTACAGCCAAGCTAGCTGCTCTGTGAAGCTGCACAGTGGAGCTTGGAGCTAAATGCAATGCTGACGTGATTTACCAGGCATAATGTTTACTACATTCTTCAATTTTAGTTCAGATTGTTAATGCAACATATGCAAATTAGCACAAACAAAAGCACCAGACAGATTTTCATTTTGAGTTAAAGGCTGCACTAGATGAAAAGTGAAAGGATGACCAACGATATTACAAGTCATCCTGTGAGGACCTTGACCTTGTCTGTATTACGCTTCATGGCAATATATCCAATAACTGTTGTTGTAACCAATTTCTACCCTGAGGGATATATATATATATATATATATACAGTATATTTATTATTTTGACACCAGTATAGGTCCACAGCCAAGCGCTGGAGATATTTCAGAGAGGTATTTTTCTGGAGGTATTCCTTATGGTTAAAAAAGTCATGGAGGAAATGTCATGGAATCACCAAAGTTCTTCTTATGATTCATCCTCAGGGACCATGGATGCCCATTCACAGTTCTGTGGCTCTCCAATAGTTATGATTCAATAGAGATATTTCAATGTGAGCCGACCGACAGACCGAAGTTGCCATCCATAGAGCAATGCAGCTAGTTTTCATGCAATAGTTACAGGTTGAATCACTTCTTTGCTGAAGCAACAGAAATGAGGACATGTATTCATATGAAAAGTCCTGGGATTTTGACATTTAATTCAAACGGGCTTGGATCTTATGGGAGGATTTGTTCCTTCCGAGCAGCATGTGCAGTTGATATTGCAACAAAAACATGTAACTCTAGGACACAAAGTAGCCCCAGGATGGAGAAATTAAAGTCAAATCAGAAAAAGAGAATACACAGTACATCTTCTTCTTATTTGTGTTCCCAAACATCTTCCGCTTAATGGAGGTCGTTGGATCTGTGGAAATCTGCTTCATATCTTTCATGATCTATTTTTTTTATTCTTGGCCAAATCTGAAATTCCTGCCTTCTCAGGGTGGACCAAAAGTCCCCAGTGTAAACCATTGAGACGCTTCAGTTTTGATCCGCTAATGCCGGCCTACGCCAGGTCAGCTGTGTGAATGCTCCGGGCTTTCAGTTAACTGCGCTGTAGGATTTGTGTAGGTGCTTAACCTTTGACAACAAACTTGTCTTTGAGTCGCTGTCACACCACTAACAGCCGAAAACTACTCCCAACTCTGCAGTAATAACACCCTCTTCTTAGCACCTCTCCTTCTGTGTCAACACTCAGCAGCACGGCTCAAATATCCATCAGCATGGCTGCAACGCTGCAATATGAACCCCAGCTGACGGGTCGGCTAGTACAGTGCCATAACAGGCCCTCAAATGGGGAAAATGATATAATCAGACAGCCTGTGGGATCGGTTTTCTTTGACCCTTGTGGTTGTCATAACTAGCTCTTGTTCAGCAACTGATACTCATTAGGGTCATAGCTTGTAACTAAAACCTATTGTAGGTGCATTGTAATGAAGCCTTTTTGTGGGCAATGGAAAGACCGAATGGTCCTAATAACTAGTTTTGGTGACCAGATACTTACAGGAGGAAAGCTGATCCGCTGCACAGTCGACCGAAACATCGCATGCCTGCAAGGAGAGGAGAAAAGACAGAGTGGCTGTCAAAAAAGAAAAAAGAGGAGAAGAGTGAGAGAAGAAAAGAAGAAGGCCATGCATGATCAGAGGCAAGAAAATGAGAGAGCAGGTTTGTGATTGCTCCTCCATCTTTGTGCTGTGAGGAGATGAGAGAGGGAAGGACAAGTTGTATTGCAGGGGAAGGATTCGGCGATCAAGGGGTGATTCATGGGTTGCCTGCTCCGCTGTGATCTGAGAGTTAAAGAGAGGCTGTTTGTCGAGGGCTTACTTGCAGGGAATCTTCTCCACTGGTTTCACTGTCACATCATAGTCGCACGGTGAAGTGTTTATATGCTGGCACAAGGAATAAAGATAAAGAAGGAATTAAATATTTAGTTTTTTTTTTTTATTTTCTTTTTTCGCCTGCTGTGTTCTATCTATTCAGGCTATGGCTGTGTTACATCACCAACAGCTGGCTTGTGTTTCCTACACATTTTGTGTTTTCAGTTAGCCTGTTGCAGCACCTGCACTTCCTGCACCTCCTGCATCTACTGCACCGTGATGATGTGTTGATGAGTAAGTTACATCGTTAAGCTAAGAAATGTTTAATTAAATCAAGGTGGTGTAGAGGGCTCGGAGTTAACAACACATCATGCTAATAATAAACATAAATAACAATGTAGCTTTTTTGCTTTTTCATCGAAAACGTTGTGTATTCAAAATTGTTGTTTTTCAGGAAATTAAAATTTTTTTGAAAAAAATGGTATTGTTCTGTTTACCTCAGACAAAGTCGTACAAAATCGCCTCGTCACTGTTTCAATATTTGTGAATCCCACAGACAGATGGAAACACTGACCAATAGTATGGAAGCGTATTGCATTCACAAACAAAAAATAATAAGACACCTTATCTCGTAATTACTATTGTGAGAAAAGATCTTGTCATTTAGGAGATAAGGTGTCTAATTTTTTTTCTTTTGTGAATGCTTCCGTACCAATAGCACTGATTTTGGAAAAGAATTAAAATGATAAAATATTGAGATACAGGGTATCTGCCTGACAGCAACGAAGTAATAATGGCATAACATGTTTAAGATTTTGGAAAATAAGGGATTTTTTCAAAATGGTGAACTATTTCTGTAATATTAGGCCAATTGCATGTGCCAGCAGGATAAGTGATGGTCATAAATAAATCCCACCTTGTCCCTGATGCCCAGGGTGACAATGTCGGGCCGTGGACAGTTTTTGAAAGAATAGGACGCCTGGTGCTTCAAGACCTCCTGGATGGAGTCAATGTAGTCATACGCCCCGGGGAGAAGCAGATCCCCCTTACGTACGCCCAGAGGGTGAGCTTTTCTGCCAACGCCTTTGAACCCGTAGGTCTTCCTCACCGGGTTCAGTTCAGCCTCTTCAAGGAAGTCGCGGATGTGATAGACACCTGGGATGGGTGTGTCCTGAAAGAAGGGGAGAGAAGTTTGGGGATGTGTTAAAGGTCCCATGACATGAAAATTTCATTTTGAGTTTTTTTATTAATATGCATTCCCCCAGCCTGCCTATGCCCCCCCAGTGGCTAGAAATGGAGATAGGTGTAAACCCAGCCCTGGCTTTGAGAAAATGAAAGCTCAGATTGGCCGATCTGGAATTTTGCCCCTTATGAGGTCATAAGGGAAAGGTTACCTCCCCTCTCTCTGCTTTGCCCGCCCAGTTAATTTGGTCCACCCATGAGAGGGAGACATCAGGCTCGTTCGAGATGAACTGCGCCTCGCCTGTAAAGTAGAAGAGAGCAGGCGGCAGCAGCGGGGGCGGGGACAAAAAGCTGCGGTAAAGTCAGACCGTTTCCAGCCGATTCCAGCCGCCTTCAGTCTGGACAGGAAGTGACAAAAACACTGTGGTGCGATTCCGATTTAATAAAATATAATCAGACCCACATATCAGCAGGTACACAGTCTACAGGTGTTGTAATTATGACAGAGTAGCTCTCACAATGTTCTACATGCGATCTGTTGCTGATTTTAATTAACAACAGACTGGAGATGATCAGTGATCTGAACGGATATAGTTTCTCTGACTTCTAAACGTCACTATCAGCCACACAACGTGTGTTCTGTACAGAATAAGTCTTTAAATCAGACAAATAGCAATTAAAATCCCTCCGATTAAAATAATAAAAGGTTTATATAAAACGTCATCATGTTGAGTCGATTGTGAACCAATCAGCTGTTAAATCAGCCAAGAGGCCAGCGTTTCCCAGCATGCTCTGGGTCCGCCTGGCTCTTGCAGTCGGTGAAAACCAACTGCGCCGCCTGGGTCTCAGAACTGCGGCCGCCTTGAACTCGTGAGATTATCGCTGCCCAAGTGTGCATGACGTCAGAGCAAGTCGGGATCAAGTCGGACACAAATCTTACCGGTATGCAACGGGCGCCGATCGCCCGTGATCGATTCTGCGCAGACCTGGCTCATCTCGAACGAGCCTATTATGGCTTTCAAACGAGCAAAGTTGCAGTTGGTCAAGGCCACACCCCCAGCCTCCCCCTTATCCCCCCCTCTCCTCCTCAATAGCTACAGACTCAGAAATGGCACATACTAAGGAAAGCTCATTGTGGGGCTAGCTCTAGTGGCTGGAATTCTGGATCAAGGCTGAATTTTGGGATAAAAGAGACTTCAGATACAGTATTAGGGACCACTAAGGTCTTTATAAAAGAGACTTCAGATACAGTATTAGGGACCACTAAGGTCTATATAAAAGAGACTTCAGATACAGTATTAGGGACCACTAAGGTCTATATAAAAGAGACTTCAGATATAGTATTAGGGACCACTAAGGTCTATATAAAAGAGACTTCAGATACAGTATTAGGGACCACTAAGGTCTATATAAAAGAGACTTCAGATACAATATTAGGGTATCACTAAGGTCTATATAAAAGAGACTTCAGATACAGTATTAGGGGACCACTAAGGTCTATATAAAAGGGATACAGTACCACTAAGGTCTATATAAAAGAGACTTCAGATACAGTATTAGGGACCACTAAGGTCTATATAAAAGAGACTTCAGATACAGTATTAGGGGACCACTAAGGTCTATATAAAAGAGACTTCAGATACAGTATTAGGGGACCACTAAGGTCTATATAAAAGAGACTTCAGATACAGTATTAGAGACCACTAAGGTCTATATAAAAGAGACTTCAGATACAGTATTAGTGGACCACTAAGGTCTATATAAAGAGACTTCAGATACAGTATTAGGGACCACTAAGGTCTATATAAAAGCATCCAAAAAGCACCATGTCATGATTTGATTGATATGATAGGATTAACTCATCAGATCTCAGAGCTCGTCAGATCTCTGCAGGGTAAATCGTGACAGCTAGCTAGACTATCTGTCCAATCGGAGTTTGCTGTTACACAACTAAAACAACCTTTGTACACGTGTTCCACCAAAACAAGTTCCTTACAATCATATAATGGTTATTTCTAATTAGGGCTGCAACTATCGGTTATTTTCATCACTGATTAATCTGTCGATTGTTTTCTTGATTAATCGATTAGTTGTTTGGTCTAGAAATGCCAGAAAATGGTGAAAATGTCAGTGTTTCCCAAAGCTCAAGATTACGTCCTCAAAGTTCTTGTTTCAGCACAGACGAGTGAAGAAAATAGAAAATATTCACATTTAAGAAGCTGGAATCAGATCGTTTTCTTATTTTTTATATAAAAAATGACTCAAACCAATTAATCAATTATCAAAAATAGTCAGCGATTAAGTTAATACTTGATAAGTAATCGATACTAATCCTTATTTCAGAATGAAATGCAAATACGTATTCCATAAATGTACTGTACTGTAAATGTACCACAAACAAGCTATAATTTCAGTTAATGGAGCCTGAGAGCTGGGATTACATTAAGATAAACTGATAATGAATTAGGTATATGAGTTACCACAAATGCACTGTAAGGCACTTAGAGACTGGATTCACTGCACTGTAAGTGTTTGAATTTATTTCGGGCAGATAGCACACTTTGGACACAGACAATGGGATACTGTTATGCAATAAAAGCCATTAACTGAAAATCTACTGTATTTACACATGAGTTAATGTTAATGTTAATGTTGTTCGGGCCTGGACAGAAGTCAATGGAGCAGCCTCTCCTCCGTAGACACGCTATGAAACCATACTGCATGACACCTACTTTCAGTGTTCCCAGCCACCAGCTCCCCCGGCCACACAAGTCCACCTTGTCATCACCCTGCAGATAAGAAGAAGACACAGTGGATTGTTTCGGCCATGATGACACAGCAATGCCAACAATGTGATGCATCTCCACGTGTCGTCTTGTTCTTCACCAGTCCAGCATGTCCTCATTAACCACACACAGATATGAAGGATGTAAAGAACCTTACCTTATCTGTTTTATTCCCACCCCTGGACATGTCACTGACTTTAGAGACAGCTTTGTTTTTCCATGTGGCAGTATCCTGCACTGTACTCATTGTCGCTCACTATCTGCTCGACTGGAGATCCAGTGACACCTGACCATCATTAAAACTGTGACTGTTACTATAGCAGCAACTCCACTATTGATCAATTTTTAAACAAGCTGGCCTAGTGGAGGCTAAGTTTAGACTCGCCGACTAGTTTGACTGAGAGTAAGCAGCACCAAGGTGAATACTGTAGCCTACATGCTGCAGTTAGGTCCTTAGTCCTCGTTATCATCAACCACCAGCGTATAATATTTGGAGAGATACTGTGATATTAATTAGAATATACAGATCAAAAGTTTCCATTACAGTGCAAGACAAAACAGGAATACATGTCAATTGCCAAACTAGTATGTAAGGACCAACTGAGAAATGAGGAATGAGGAATATTCCAATTCTAACTTTTTCTATCCTTTGATGTTGGTTAAATAAGAGAACATAAAATACCATCATTCGGCTTCTTCTGAGTACTGCACCTCCAGTGTAGATGTGAGTGTAAATGGTCAATAGACTGCATTTATAAAGCGCTTTTCTACTCTCAGCAACCACTTAAGGCGCTTTACAACACAAGCCGGCCCATACACACACATTCACACACACATTTATACAGAGGTGGCAGAGGCTACCAGGTGTAGTGTAGTTATGAATATCTAGGATGAGTGGGTTCCTAAAATAAGGCAATTAAGGAACATTGCAGGTTTTAAAGTGCGATACTTACTCTGAGAAATTCTTTCAAACTAACTCCCTTCTCTCTGACGTTTAAAGTTGCTTACCTCTTGTGGTATACTACGCTGGAGTGTAAGGTACAAGCACGCACACACACACACACAAACACGCTTCAGATGTAAAGTTATTTGCTATGAAAGTGCCAAAATGAATGGCAGTCAATGGAATGGTAAGGCGGGCTTTGTAGCATTAAAATGGCGCCATAGCAACTACGCTTCGGGGACGCCTGCTTACCCCCTTGGTCAGAAGAGCCAGAAAAGAATGCCGGCTTGCATTTATGGATATATAATACAACATGGATAGAGTGTTTGAGGCGGAGCCTCGTTCACTCGTTGCTCAGTAGAGTATGAAGCCAAAAAAGTTCAACTTCCTCGTATAAAACGACCCGTATGGTCGGTGCTGCTTCCGCACTGTGCGGCTACTTCAGGTTTAGCGCTCCGCTAGCTTGAATGGAATTAAATGATTTAATCGTGGATTAAATTCAAATGTTTCAGACGGAATGGATCAAATTCTGATAATAAAACGAACCATTTCGCAGGAGTTGTCAAAAAAATTGTCCACTGATAAACAGATGTCTCTTTTCAAATTGGCTTCAAAGCCCGGCGCACTTGGGGGCCTGCTTGCCTACTGCAAAATCAGGACAGAGGCAGTAGGACCTGCTGGTATTTGCGGCATACTGCATTTGACATACTATGTATTTTTGGTATACTAATAATATATTAGTATGGGTATTGGAACAGCAGAACTAAAGACCATAACCTGTAGTGAAAATCATGCTCTGGGAGCAAAAGCACAACATTCGGCCTCGTTGCTAGGCTACATGGAACACATGGTTTGATTGAGCCAAGAATTCATCAGTGGTGGAAGAAGTATTCAGCTCCTTTAAGTAAAAGTACTAATACCACACTAAAAAATACTTTTAGTAAAAGGCCTGCATTGTAAATGATACTTAAGTAAAAGTTTTATCATGACAATGTACTTTAAAGTATTAAAAGTACTCAATGATTTTAGAAACTGGAAACAAAGTACCTGATGTACATTCACACTCTTTTATTTGGACAATATGAATGCAGAAGAGCCAAGACTAGTGCTACATGTGTTGTGTAATTAACAGATTTTTATAAGTAGACTGTGATGACACTTCAGTTATGAGTTTTTTTAAGTCTTGTGATAATTAGTTTTGACAAGATGACTTCACACCTGAAATTGCTGTGGATTGTGGTGTTCCATCTAGAAAACTGAAGCAGTTCCTACGTAGAATCCAATAAAGGGATACTGTATTATTTTAGATACACACAAGATTAAGGAGTATCAAATCTGGGTTACTTAAGTAGATTCCCATCTTTACAATATAGGCCATTTTGTTACTTGTACTTTTATAATGCTCCAAATGTTTCCACAGGGACGCCTGGCTATGCATGACTGACCAAGCCACAAACAACTGCAGCCCTGGCTACTCCCAGTGGATAGACAAAACCAGCACAGAACTTTAACAAAGCACGAGTCCAACCACTGCATAGTGTAAAAAGCACAAGCTAAAAGCAGCAAACAAATTTCACACAAGACAGAGCTGAGGTCCACAATAGAGCTTTATTTTGTCATTCAAAATAACAAACTTAGTATCTCTGCAAGCTACTGTAACAAACTCAATAATCAGAAGATAACAAAAAAATAAAACAGGTACACCTCTATTTACACCATGATTTCTGATGCACGCTCAATCACCTGCACCTCGGGATTGGGGGCAAATGCCAAGTAAGACATGAGGCAGTCAGCTTCTACATGGTGCTGTGCCAACAGTAGTAGACAACACATGGCCTACGTAGTCAGAATGGACAGTACACGGCTAAACCATTGTGTGCACTTCAAAGAGAAGCCTTTGATCCCACTCAGTGCTTTAATTTTATGACATACAGATTTGATCTGAGCTTATCTGAACATTAAGAGGCATTGGCTGATGCTCCTCAGTGCTTTTGGAAATTAACAGGGGACATTTGAATTTAAAAATGGTAAACATTTCATATGTATTCTATGCAACAAGAAAAAAAAAAAATTCCTTTCAAAAACGGAGCATCCTGTTCAATACAAAAATGGGAATTATTACAGGGTATACAAACTCAAGGATCCATTATAACTGAGAAAACAAGACAATTTTCAAAACCGGGTAGATTGTAATTTTTATTGGAAAACAAAAATATACAACTTGGAATGGATTATTTGAGGCATGACCAGAAGTCATTAAAATAAAAAAAAATAAGTAAAAGTAGTGAGTAAAACATTAAAAAGCATGGTAAGATTAGTCGTTTTCTGGTATATAGAACAGCAGATACAAAAAGAGTTTGTACGAGTACCTAGGAGATACACCCGTGTCATTTTTTTGCAGTAGTGCAATGCTGAGAGATTTCCATATATACTTTGTCCATAGTCCATGCAGAGTTTAAACTCCTCTACATTGTTTCCATGCCAACAGTGTTGCCAAGTGACAACCAGCTGACAGGTTTCCAATGTCGCCATGCGTGGAGTGGCCCTGAGCACACAAGATGGGAAGATTCAGAGTTCCCCGGCTCCCAAGGGCCTCCACAGGCATCTGGTTGTATGACCATTCCGTCACTCCAAAACACCATGACAGCAAAAGAAAGGGACATGGGGACAAGAGCCTATGCAGTTTACATGCAGTTCCTTTGGAGAGCAGAAGGGGCAGGGACGAAGGGGGCTATTAAGATTTTACAGATAAATTACACAAAGAAAAAAAAGGCAAATTATTTATATAAGAAATCTGTACAAGCCCTTCACTTCGCCGTCATCATTTGTACGAACTCTGGGGGGGGGGTGAGAAGAAAAAATATATTGTGACACTGTATCCAATGAGTGACCAAACATATTCAAAATAGAAAAACATCTACCAACCTTCATAGTTGACCTGTCCATCTCCATCAATGTCTGCTTCTCTGATCATCTCGTCCACTTCCTCATCAGTCAGCTTCTCCCCAAGGTTTGTCATCACGTGGCGTAGCTCAGCAGCACTGATGTATCCATTGCCATCCTGAAAATTACATCAGTCAGTAAGCACATTTTAAAAACTGCAGCACACATGCATATGTGCAAGTAGGAGCGCAGACAATTTACCTTGTCAAAGACACGGAATGCTTCTCTGATCTCCTCCTCACTGTCTGTGTCCTTCATCTTCCTGGCCATCATGGTCAGAAACTCTGGGAAGTCTATCGTTCCATTTCCTGAAGAAAAGCAAACAACATTAATGAGGGATTTCCATCTAGAAGAGCAAATGTAATTTGTGTGATTAGCCGGTTTTAAAGCCAGATTGAGTTCTCACCATCAGCATCCACTTCATTGATCATGTCCTGCAGCTCTGCCTCTGTGGGGTTCTGGCCCAGAGAGCGCATGACAGTTCCCAGCTCTTTGGTGGTGATGGTGCCATCTCCATCCTTGTCAAAGAGCGAAAATGCCTCCTTGAACTCTGATGATTGAAAAAGAAGATGGCTTCTTTATTTTTAAGCAGATATCACACCTATAGCTACAAAATACAGCATAAGCGGCAAGATAGTGGCTGTAGTATAAACACTGTAAAAAAGGCAGAGTCAATTAGATTTAGATTAAACAGCCATGTAAATGCTGTCTGACCATCTTGCATAACAAACTTCCCCTGAAGTCAACCAATTGAACCAAACCCTGAATTGGCTCAATAGTCAAGGGCATTACATCACTTATGTTTCAGTTATAAACTAGCCACAGCGTACAGGCCTTCTGTTTTGAGTTTCAACTGTAGTCGTTACTGGCTAAACAAGGGTAGCAACAACAAGATCAAGCAGCAAGGCAGTGTGTGGTTTGGTGGAGCTGTAAGGGACAAGGAACGATAACACATTAAATGTGATAAGACCTATTGCCAATGTGTAGTGGTATGCAGTAGCTTGTGTGTCATAAAACTACAACCTGCTTTACAATTTATAGGGTCAAACACACAGGGCAACACCCTTTTTGTTTTGAGGGAAGGCCTGCATCAACGACAGGAAATGTTGTGGTGGGGGGTGGGGGGAAGAATGCAGCAGAGTAGCTAGTCCCTTTGGTACAGGCCATTAAAACTCCACATCACTGCAGTCACTTACTGCACTTTAAAAATCACTGTAGTGCATGTTCATGTCATGCAGTTTGTACAAACATGTCAGCAGAACATCAAGCAACTAAAAGCTGATATCACTGAAATACAGCACACAGTTCGATCAGCACATTGTGAAACCTGAGACCTAAACTGAATTAAGTAAACAAAAGCCGAGAGATATAAACTGGGAAACCACTACAACTGTGCTACATTTTAGATGTATATAACAGCAAGTGTCCATGATCCTGCGTAATGTCTTGACACACATTCCTGTGCGATTTAGATTACAACATCTAGGTCTCATGTTGGGATGTCGTGGGATTTCAGTACACCAATCCAATGTTGCTACTGCAATTGTTCTTGAATTATTCCGTCTCATGAGAACACACCCAGGGCAAAGGTCACATCATGCACAGTATGTAAAAAGGTGACTGCCAACAACCAGCCAGAATACACAACCATTTCAGATTACATCATATGTTACATGGCAACCATGAAAATGCAAAGTTTTCCGTGAGGGAGTCCTTCTGCACTTCAGAGCCAACAAGTAACAGCAGTTTCATTCATTCCTGTTTTATGACCAGTAGGCTGTCCAGTGGAACGCCTTAAAAGGCAAAAGCATAAATCCACTGCAAGGGATGCAAGGATCCATAACGCAGGCCACTTTGCAGGATATGGAGGAAAGAAGTAGATCAATGTAGCGATGTCTTACCAGCAATCTGCTCTTCTGTAAGCTGATCAGCCTGTAAAATACAAGATGATGTACACATATCCATAATTAGCTTTACCATCTTAGAACAACCTTAATGGCATCAAAGTTAAGGCCGCCACTCATTTCAAACAGCTCTCTACGCTGGTAATTATTATTCTGGAGGTTGCAATAATGTTAGCTGTGTCACCATCCATAAGAACTAACGTTACACAAGAGGCGTTTTCGTGTGGGTTAGCTAACAATCTTGTTAACTGTTACTGAACTTGGGTGACCACATAAATATTAAAAGGGAAACAGCAACGTTACGACGGGCCCTTCACACGTTAAGGAAGATATCTACATTTGAATGATGAAGCCAACGTCACCATAGATAATGGTCGACTTACAATTTGGCGGTAAAGGTTAGCTAGGAAAGGCTAGCTACCGTTATACGCTGGTTTACAGTAACACAACGTTGTACACTTCATACATATATATATAAATAAAAATTAAAAAAAAATAGAGCAGTTACGTTGGCAGTCGTCACGAGCAAGGCATCCGTTGGCAGATAATCAAAACATTCGCTACTTCCCAATCAGCACCTAAGGTGGTAACGTTAGTAGCTCAAGTATTTGACAAAAAGGACGAATTTTCGGCCACCATTACAACTTAACAAAGCCAACGTTAACGCTGACGCCAGATAGAATGCTGATAGGCTTCTATAGACATTAGGAGACTTACCCAACTGTTAACTGTGATGCTGTATTAGCTAAGTATAACTGCACTTAAATAAATAAAAAGAGAGTGGGACTGCGCTTACGTTAGGCAGACGGGTTATTCAGACCAACGCAGCTTTAGCTAATTTTAGCTTTGTCTAACAAGCTAGCATTACCTAGCAACTAGCAAGCTGTCATTTATTCGGCCAGCACCGCGGTAGTTCACATGGACTCAGCTTAGCCACTGGTGACGTTACGTTTTATTGACATTAACTTCGCACATAAAAATAGAACACAACTACTATGGGAATGTCAGCCGATTCTAGACTGGAGAGAAAATGTAATATTGCTTTTCTTACCATTTCGACGTAGATTCAACGGCTGGCTCACGACAAAATCCGTAACAAGCCAAAGATAAACGAACTGACAATCTCTGTGAACACACTGAGGAAGAAGCAACTGGACTCGCCTTTAACGGCTATCCTAAACTCCTCCTCTTTTCAATATCACTCCGCCAACTTCCCTTTTCCACAGTTATTAAAGTAATTAATGACACTTTTAAATAAATCATTAGCTATACAAGAAAATCAAGAAAGACCAGCGATACGTACCTACCACTGCCTGAAGGTTGTAGCGCCGGTATTAGAAATTATATTGCGTATTGCTGGTGGTCTACATAACGATGTATGAATACTTTCTGCTACTCTGTGATGGGGCCCAAGACGTAGCTGAAAGAAATCGCGCTCTCTGATTGGTGTGTTTGTACCTGCAATGCGTCACTCCCATGGTCTGCGCTGCCGATGCATCTTGTCCATAGACATCCCAGTCAGTGCCACAGGCGTAGCAGACAAGCTTGGTGGACAGTGTGTATACATATGGGCATCATTTTTAGGGAGACCCAAGAAGATAGTTTTGATAAGTACCTACCAGGAGCGTATTTTGTGACTCGCAACTGGGATATTACTGACCCAGTTTGGATGAATCATTCTTGTGTTATTCATTGACATATTGATACATGCTTTTTTTTAAACTGCTGTCAAAAGGTTGACTGCGCTATAGTGTGTAATTCAGTGTGGCTCCTGACCAAAGTACCTCCTGTCTGCTGTGCAAGTCATCACTTTAAATGTTATGCATAATGATATGCATTGACAGTGCTGAAGTGTTTGAGTGTAATAGTTTGTAAGAAGTCTGTGCATGTGTGTGTTGTCTGTGTGCGTGCACGCTTAGATGTGTGATATGTGACTGGGCTTGTGGGTGTTGCTGTGGATTCTAAGGTCTATTGAGCTGGCTGGTGTGGATGGGAGTATCTGATAGCTTGATTGCTCATGCATGACTTATCACCTAGTGACCACCTGTCTCTGGCCTGATCCCATGGAAGCTGCTGGGGAGAAGACAGAAAAGGGTACACAGGGATGTGCAAGGAGAAGGATTGGAAGAACCACTCAGAAAATCTACTAGAATCTGCATGTCCCAATGCCCCCCTCCCACATTCCTCCCAATTCTACAGCCTCTCTTATTATTAGACACATATGCCACACTATAAGTAGAGAGTAGGGATTGTGAAAAGCTCAATATCTCACACGTAGATGTAAGAACAGAAGACCCAAAGTGGTCTCCACTTCCATCTGCGGTGTTTTAGAGGTGATGCTGCCCATGCCATGTGATCTGCTGAGCAGCTTTAGAGTCAGCCAGGCTTTTTTCTCCAACCTATGCCTAATCTGGAGCACATTGGATTCTTTTCCGTTAAATCAGTTTATTTATTTATTTTTTGCTACAGGGTTTGTGTCACTCTTCAGATTATGTAATGCCAAAGGTGATAGCACAAAGGCCTGTCACAAGAACCACATAAGCTGGAGCATGTGTGAACAACGTGCATGTGGAGGTGTATGAATTAATTCACCTTTAGACTCAATTTAGATAGTAACATGTACCCTTAACTGCATTTTTGTTTTTTTAGCATTCACGAGTTAGACTTTATAGATCAACTGCGGTGGATCGCTCCAATAAAACTGTACAATAAAATTATTAAGAGACAATGGTTTATTGTTGGGTCATAAATACCTCCTCCTGCTTAATTTCTATAGCCGCCCCACACTCAATTTGCAGAATCAGCTGTTTGGTTGGTTGATGACACACCCTTTAATGATCCACAGGTCTCAGAAAACCTCCTGGAAGGCCTAAGGTGATTTTTATCTTGGAGGCTGATATGAATAGGGACCCAGGAGACGTGACTTAATGGTCTATAAAACCTGAAACCACCACCATGATGTAAGCCAAGGAATACCTAAATCACTGTTGTTTTTGCATTATGGATGTTAGGTGTTATGTTAACTAATTATGTTTTTTTACCTAGATTAATCCATGTGGGTGCGTATACCTGTGCAGTATGCTCACTATTATGTTTTCCCTCTTCTTATCAGTTCTGTTAATGTGTAACTACCTCACATAATGAGTCCTTATCGGACACAGCCCAGCCCAGAACATTTTTTTTATAAAACCGCAGCTTTCATTTCCATAACACGGGTCAAAGGTCACATTAGTTCAGCAGAGGCAAGGCTGAAGTCACCCCATTTATGTCACCTCCCAATGGCCTATAATATCACTCCCGCCGATAGCAGTTAGCATTGTTCCCTTTGGGGGCGGTATGGCACACAGCGCGTGAGATACGCTATGCACTGTGCAGTGTAATGTTATTGCACAATCATAGCTGAAAACAAAGCAGCTTTCAAGCAAGAAGCTTAAAAGAGAAGGCTAATTTGTATACCTAAGTGGCTTGTGAGGACTTTGAGCGATGAGGCGCTGGTGACAAATATGAGAAGATGCTTACTCGTGTAACTGAAAGACATGGACACCATTATTAATGTATGAGGTTTTGTAATGCACCTGCTGGTTCATTGCCAGTGGAGTGGATCAACTTTCACGGGAGAGAATGGCAGTCGTTGGACATGTTTGTGCATCATGGATGTCAAGCTATAAGTTAAAAGACCTTTGCATTGTGTGAGTGTGCATGTTTGTGAACAAGCAGGCCTGCATCTGTTTGCTTTTGAATGAGTTTGAACATCCATGAGAGTACAGTATATGTGAGATAAGCCTATATGCCTCTGTGCAATTGCTTCCTTATACTCTGTGCTGATGGTAAATACGACAGGGAAGGGGCGTCTGCATGTATTTTTTATGACCTATGGGCAATTTCGGATGTTTCCCTGCATACATTGGCCAAAGGTCTGGCCTAGTCAATGGGCACAGTTAAACCAGCAAACCACTCAGAGTAAGCGTGAATGGTTTTACAGCCATGCAATAAAGGCATTAGCCGTACAAAGGCCAACAACAGCCCAGCCGCACATGAGCCAATCCCATCGTCATTTCGGCCTACCTGTTACTGAGAAATGACATGTTTTCCAAAATTACATCATGAGGCAGAAATGATTAATGGCCTCAAATCGGATAAGAGGATTTTGCCGGGCCCTCTATTCCCTGTCTATTTCAATCATGTTGTGATGAAATGGATATAATGTTAAGCATGCACTTAGTTTTCTATCTCCCAAATGTGTTTCAGTTTGCGGCCCATGGTGCTAGATCATCGAGCGCCTCTAAACCTGCACGTCAGTTGTTTTATTTGAGGGGATCTGAGGGACAAAACCACTTACTGGCTGTCAAATAGACTCCCTGCTGTTGCTCTTCTCTTTCTCTCCATTTTCATTCCCCTCCTGTCCTTTCTCTCTCTCTCTGACTCTATCTAACTCTGTCACTCTCCCCTCCTCACTGGCTTGCCTCCAGGTTGTCTGCTGCAGTCAGTGTGGAGCTGGAGTTCAAACACTGCAGCCTTCAGCAGCACATGAAACAGTGCTGCCTGGAACCTTCCAGAAGTTTGGCACTAAAAAGCTTCCTTGCCAAGGTGATTTTATACTCAGTTAGCTGTGCCTTTGTCTAGAACAGGTGTCAGGAGCGCTACTTGCCATGGATTTTTTTCTCTATGAATCCTATATATAGTGTTGTGGCGTAATATTAGTTTACTCTGTCAATCAGACCTGTAGGACATGAAACCAGTGGACTGGAGAAGTACTGCAGAGGGTAATGCAGGGGTAGTTTAGAGCCTTAGTGCGTAAGTGACAGGGCCCGATTGTTTTAGCAGCGCCCTGTCCTTGACCCTGGCAGGAGTGGTAGGCCAGGTCTGTCTCTGCAGTGGCAGGGACCTGCAGGGACCTGCAGGGCTGCCTCGCTCCGTGCCTCCCTCAGATGATCTCATTCTGCAGGGGGCAGCGGGCAGGCTCCACCCGCATGCTGTGGCCACGTCCAGATGAAGGCTGCAGAGCAGGTGTCTAGTAGTCTGTGCATGTGTGTGTGGGATTGTGTGTGCGTTCAGAGCTGTGTTTCTGCTTAAACCCTACCCATAAACAAATGTGTTTCATCTGCCTTGTGTTGAAGACTCAGCTGTGACACCTGGTGGCTGGAGAAGGAATTGCAGATAGCAGTCAAAAAAGAAGAACTGGACCGATGTGGTAAATAAAAGGAATGCAAATGATTGTAGATGCAGTTATGGAAAAAACACAAGTACATTTAGTCAACTTCTTTTACTTAAGTGCAATTTTGAAATAGTTTACTTGATTATTTTCATTCTACCTATCTACCAGCCACAGTTACTTTGCAGGTGCAAAGAAAGATACATAACGTATGATCACACACATGTACTTTCTCAACATACTTTGCATGTTGATAGATTTAACTATGCAATAGCATATAAAGTAGTATAATTAGGTCCACCTCTACAAGCGACAACATGTTAAAGGTCCCATGGCATGGCATTTTACTTTATGAGGTTTTTTAACATTAATATGAGTTCCCCCCGGCCTGCCTATGGCCCCCCAGTGGCTAGAAATGGTGATAGGTGTAAACCGGGCCCTGGGGATCCTGCTCTGCCTTTGAGAAGATGAAAGCTCAGATGGGCCGAGCTGTAATCCTGCCCCTTATGAGGTCATAAGGAGCAAGGTTACCTCCCTTTGCTCTGCTTTGCCCGCCCAGAGAATTTGCCCCCCCCCATGAGAGAGAGAGACATTATAGCTTTCAAACGAGCAAACCCCCCCCCAGAAATAGCACATACAGACTCAGAAATAGCACATACTAAGGAAAGCTCATTGTGGGACTGGCTCTAGTGGCTGGAATTCTGGCTGAATTTGAATTTGCTGAAAAATCCAAGGCTGAATTTTGAGAACGAGACTTCAGTTACAGTATTAGGGGACCATTAAGGTCTATATAAAAGAGACTTCAGATACAGTATTAGGGACCACTAAGGTCTATATAAAAGAGACTTCAGATACAGTATTAGGGGACCACTAAGGTCTATATAAAAGAGACTTCAGATACAGTATTAGGGACCACTAAGGTCTATATAAAAGAGACTTCAGATACAGTGTTAGGGGACCACTAAGGTCTATATAAAAGAGACTTCAGATACAGTATTAGGGGACCACTAAGGTCTATATAAAAGAGACTTCAGATACAGTATTAGGGGACCACTAAGGTCTATATAAAAGAGACTTCAGATACAGTATTAGGGGACCACTAAGGTCTATATAAAAAGAGACTTCAGATACAGTTCAGATACAGTATTAGGGGACCACTAAGGTCTATATAAAAGAGACTTCAGATACAGTATTAGGGGACCACTAAGGTCTATATAAAAGAGACTTCAGATACCAGTTCATTAGGGGACCACTAAGGCCAGATATATAAAAGGTCTATATAAAAGAGACTTCAGATACAGTATTAAGGTCTATATAAAAGGGGTATTAGGGGACCACTAAGGTCTATATAAAAAGACCACTAAGGTCTATATAAAAGAGACTTCAGATACAGTATTAGGGGACCACTAAGGTCATATAAAAAGAGACTAAGTATTAGGGGACCACTATATAAAAAGAGACTTCAGATACAGTATTAGGGGGACCACTAAGGTCTATATAAAAGAGACTTCAGATACAGTATTAGGGGACCACTAAGGTCTATATAAAAGAGACTTCAGATACAGTATTAGTATCTATATAAAAGGGATACAGTATTAGGGGACCACTAAGGTCTATATAAAAGAGACTTCAGATACAGTATTAGGGGACCACTAAGGTCTATATAAAAGAGACTTCAGATACAGTATATATAAAAGAGACTTCAGATACAGTATTAGGGACCACTAAGGTCTATATAAAAGAGACTTCAGATACAGTATTAGGGACCACTAAGGTCTATATAAAAGAGACTTCAGATACAGTATTAGGGACCACTAAGGTCTATATAAAAGAGACTTCAGATACAGTATTAGGGACCACTAAGGTCTATATAAAAGAGACTTCAGATACAGTATTAGGGACCACTACTAATAAAAGGTCTATATAAAAGAGACTTCAGATACAGTATTAGGGACCACTAAGGTCTATATAAAAGCATCCAAAAAGCACACTGTCATTGGCCCTTTAATGCATCATTAATAATCCCATAATGTGATAGGTATAATAACGTAACACTAATAGGTAATTCTATATAGTAATGTCTGTAGTACTTATGAACTTTTATTGTAAGTAAAATTTTGACTTCATTTGTAAAAGAGTATTTTACATACATGTATTAGGGCTGGATATTGCCAATAATTTCTCCAATTGATAAGATTTCGATTATATTTCCAATTCAATTTGATTTGAATCAGGTTAGGGAGATTTTAGTTACAGTTTTAGTTAATTTTGCTTTGATATTAAAGAGATTCTCAGATAACTTATGATGTAAATTGTACAAACAAGAAGCATAGATGCACCAGGTTAATGTTTACATGAGGAATTGAGCATCAAAAAGTTGCTTTAAAGTACTTTTAACTTAACAGTTGCGTTCCAGTTGTACTGGAGCGTGTAGAACTTGTGTGTATTTCTGTGTCTTGTGTGTTTATACTTGCTGCACACATAATTGCCCTTCGGGACAGAAATAAAGTTGATGTTGAAGTTGATTGACAAACTACAATATAACAATATAAAAGAATATTAAAGCTTTACTGCGTAACGTTTTGATATTAGTGAAAGTCCATTCCATTCAACCCATGGCCAAATGAGTTGTTACAACGCTAATTAAGACTATCAGCTCCACACAACTCTCTCTGGATTTCTCAGTATGACCATGTGTCATCCGGTGACTTCCCCGCGCAGATCCTTGCGTGAAGATAATTACTATTTGTGAAGAGTCAATCAGGTTTTTTTAATCCTCCGTGTCAGTTGCTAATAGCAACTGTGTGGCGGAGGGGTGGGGTTTGTGCGCAATCACGTGAGGCTTGCATCATGTGGACGCGCCAACAGTTTTGTTGTCATTACTTAGAATTCCTCATATAAAAGATCGATTTCTGTATTTAAAAAAAAATAAAGATCTGATTACTCGAATACAGATGGATTTTTATTGGAGAATTGATTATTTTAACCCAGCCCTAACATGCACATGGGACTATTACTACTTTTACTTTAGTAAAGGATCAGAGTTTTTTCAACCACCACTGGAAAGTCTTGTCATTTTTCTCCACCACATTTATTACTTTGCAGATCAAGATTTTACTTTGAAAACATTGATTATCTTACAAGACATGATGCATTGTTTTAGGTTCAAATTTACACTGTTAGTGTTGTATTTACACTGCGGGATTTTTTTAATGACTATCAGCAGCTTCTGCGTGACAAATGTGGTTCCAAATTTTCCTCTCCAACGGTCAGGGTGAGCTGCAGAGAAAACCAAGGGGGTAAGCGAGCATTTGGAAAGCGTACCTCGTATAGGGAGACTCTGAGGCCAACAAGCCATCACGTTCAGATAGCATTCCATTGACCGCCATTCATTTTGGCGTCACTTTAACACTTGTGTTGTCCTCCCGGGTCAAAAACAGACAAAAATTTGACATTTTTGTCCCTTTTTCAGACTTGAAAGTGATCAATTGTATCCAATCCATTGTTTTGTGGTAATTTGGTTAAAAAGAAACCATATTTCAGATATAGACATATTTTAAAGGGGTCAAATTTGACCCGAGGACAACAGGAGAGTTAAAGACTATTTTTCCATTGTTTATTTCTAAAGAAACACAACAATGTATGAAAGGTTCCATTACCTTGTATCTCATTTTATGGCCCCCCGTTTTTATAAAAATAGGCTAACAATTGCGTCATGACCACACAACAGTAGAGAAATTACGTTTTAGTATGGAAGAAGCTTGCAGGCAACTAAATATAATATAAACGCTTTGATGGATTGGAAGTACTTCGATATGTGGCAAGTGAATTCATATGAAGTAACATTTAGCCAAGAACAAATAGATTTCTTTTGGCACAGCTACCAGAAGACTTATAACTTTCAGACAGGTTTCTCACGTCACATCTACGTTGTCAAGCTCAGTTTGAGTCTGCGCAATAACGCCAGAAAAGAGCTTCTAAAAGACTTCCACTGGTCTCTGTTGAAGTCTATGGCGTTGCTGTGTCCATTTCTTTTACAGTCTATGGAGAAAAACCCTAGGCTTGGTAAGAACTGGACCTGGACCGAAAGACACAATCCCACTCTGCTCGCCCACTAGAAGGGAACATGTTAGTTAACACCAACATCCAAGTTGCTATGTTCTTCAAATAACATTACCCCAGCACGATGTTAATAAAGTGGCACTTTTAATGATTTACAATATATTTACATTTTACAAATGCAAATTTAATCAACTATGTTTTGGTGATTATTAGTGATACAAATATGGATGTATTACTGTGAATTTTGGAATAGAATCATAATGCACTGGATCAAGTGCAGGAGCCCGACGCCAGTTATTCTGCCTGATGCTAATGTTGCTATCAAGGAGGCTGTTGGCCTAGTATCAGCTGGAAACTAAAGAGCACTGCAGTGGTTTACTTTTCATCACTGTCTCCAGCCAAGAGATTCTTGAGTTCTGCTGGGTCAGACTCTGACTGTAAACTGTTGTCCTGGCGAAAAAACTTCCAGTCTAAACTTGGCAGGTCCATTGCTCAGCAGAGAGCATTGGAAATAATTGGCTTTAAAAGTCACTCACGTTGAATTACTTGTTTGTTACGATATAAATAAGTCATTCATCTTGTCTTTAGAAAACATATATAGTGGCTCCAAAAGTGCTTGTGCTGTGTTTGGAAGCCTGTGCATTTCTTTGTGCAAGTGTGTGTTTAATTGCATGTACAGTGGCTAGAATGCGTTTACACACCCATGCTAAAGATGATTAATAAGAGGAATAAAAAAACATCTTTTGGAAATTGATCTTAATGCCTTAATTAAAAAAAAAATGGAAAATCCAACCTTTTAAGGACAGCAATTTTCTTTGTGAATGAATAATGTATTGTAAATAAATAAATGTTCTTCCTTAAAATACAGGGGGCATAAGTACACACACCCCTATGTAAATTCCCATAGAGACAGGTACATGATTATTATTAAAGGCCAGTTATTTCATGGATCAGGATACTATGCACATCATCACATGCTTTGATTTGCATTGAGAGATGATCTTATGGAAAGTTCCCCATGCCAATCTCTATGTATGGTGAAGGGTATGTGATGATAATCCTGATATCCTGATCCATAACTGGCCTTTAAAAATATAAATGTGCCTGCCTCTATGGGAATTTACATAGGGGGGTGTATATTTGTGGAAGAACATTTATTTATTTACAATACATTATTCATTCAAAAAGAAAATTACTGCCCTAAATTTTTTGAATTAAGATCAATTTCCAAAACATGTTTTTTTTCAACCGTCCATCTTCGTCCGCTTATCCGGTATCGGGTCGCGGGGGCAGCAGCTCCAGCAAGGGACCCCAAACTTCCCTTTCCCGAGCCCCATCAACCAGCTCCGACTGGGGGATCCCGAGGCGTTCCCAGGCCAGGTTGGAGATATAATCCCTCCACCTAGTCCTGGGTCTTCCCCGAGGCCTCTTCCCAGCTGGACATCCCTCCACCTAGTCCTGGGTCTTCCTCCTCCCAGCTGGAGGCCCTCCACCCAGTCCTGGACCTCCCTGGACCTGCCTGGAACACCTCCCTAGGGAGGCGCCCAGGAAGCATCCTTACCAGATGCCCGAACCACCTCTCGGATGACTGAGCTTCTCACCCTATCTCTAAGGGAGACGCCAGCCCCCCTCCTGAGGAGACCCATTTCGGCCGCATGTACCCTGGATCTCGTTCTTTCGGTCATGACCCAGCCTTCATGACCATCGGTGAGGGTAGGAACGAACACTGACCGGTAGATCGAGAGCTTTGCCTTCTGGCTCAGCTCTCTTTTCGTCACAATGGTGCGATAAACGGAATGTAATACAGCACCGGCTGCTCCGATTCTCCGACCAATCTCACCCTCCATGGTCCCCTCACTCGCGAACAAGACCCCAAGGTACTTAAACTCCTTCACTTGGGGTAAGGACTCACTCCCTACCTGAAGAAAGCACTCCATCGGTTTCCTGCTGAGAACCATGGCCTCAGATTTAGAGGGCTGATCCTCATCCAGATGTTTTTATCCCTCTTTTTAATCAACTTTAGCATGGGTGTGTAAACTTATTCAAGCCAGTGTATGTGTACATAGTTGTAGTATGTACTATCTGTGGCGTTGCCTGGGTATGTAGTTGTCCAGGATCCGGGGGCTGCTGTGGGTAATGTACTGCAGGGCAGGGTCGGAGTAGTTGAAGGGCGGAGGGTTGTACTGCTGCTGCATGTAGTCTGGCATCATGTGCTGGAGGCTGGAAGAAAACACATAAGCCAATCAGAATGCAGGAGTAAACACGAAATCCCTGCAATCAAGCAAGGTTCTAATAATAATATTCAATTCGTTTTTATTTCATTTTGGTTTTGACTTTTGGTTTTAATTTCAGTTTCAGCTGGTTTTCAGAGTCTTTGGTAGTTTTAGTTAAGTTAAGTTAGTTAAGTTTGTTTTTGTTAGGGTCAGGTATGTCTCAGAATTATGCAGCTACATATACATATAGAATATGTTTGGAGATTAGCCATGATGTTTAATGTTTCATCTTTGCGTTAGTTCAGTGTCCGATGTGAAGCAAATACTACACAGGTCAAGTCCGTTCAATGTTTGGGGTTCAATGTCACGAGAGTTGACGTAAATTCATGCTGTCTCCTTTTTTCAGTAGGGAAATATTAAAGCTAAAGAACTCACACTGAAATCATTTACATTCATTTTTATTTTACTTGTATACTGTTTTTTTAACCAGGCAATTGAGTTTTATTTTAGTTTTAGTTTATTCCAATTATTTTCACTGCTTTTTGGTTTAGTTATAGTTTACTTATACTAACACTGCATTCAAGTGGCAAACATGTAGAGGGGTATCCATATTATTTCTTGCACTTTATCTCTTGAACTGCATTTAAAGAGTTCATGTTCTCAACCTGTACCATGTGGATAAGTATGCGCTGTAAAACTGTTAATAGTGGTGATATGCTGTATGCCTGTCAATGCCACAAGTCTCTTTTCTGCACATTTTGTACCTTTTGCAGTGAATTCCCGGCTCTGATTAGTGCTGTCTATAATTTTCCAGCTTCACAGGGGACAATCATTTCAGGCAATTTATGGAAATGTTTGGATGGGCAGCAGTTTTTGTGAAGTACTCAGCAACTTATGAATATTCATGCAGGCTCTAGCCTAGATATTCTGCAGAAAGACGCTGAAAACTAGGAATAAAGCTGATTAAAAACATTAAATAAACATCCCAAAAACAAAATTATTTCCAATGAGACCCTTCAGACACTTTGTCTTGTCATTGATTACATGTTGTGAACTGTATTCAAGCTAACTGAAGCTTAGTTCAAACATTTGTAAAAACCTATATTTGATGAGAAAAAAGTAGTAAAAAAGAAACATTGGAAATGTTTAATTCAAATCATTCCTGCTCCACTTCTCATACATCTGGGACCTTATTATATCATAACACAATCCAAGTATCTCTATCTCTCTATCTCATTAAAGACAACAGCATAACCTCTTTCCTAGATTGTGCTTATTCACTCTAATCTAACAACATAATCCCACAATGCTGGCGCCATCCCAGGCCATTATATCCATAGGGTCTGGTTCACTGATGGCACAGAAAGCAGGCCAGACATCAGGGGGATTATGTGTCTCTATGGCCCACTAACACCTGGCCCAGATGCCATACATCTGTACACACATGCTGGGGCCAAGGACACATGCACATTATGATGCTCTGCTATGCACATTCGCACGCACACATGCATCTGGATACGAGATGTTCTTTAGCAGTTACAGCATGTTTTCATTCAACATGGTACATTGAGCTTTGTATTCAAATCCTACTGTGATCGGATATTTTTCTGTGTGCAACTGAAAGTGTGGTTAAATAATTCAGAGCTCTTTATTGTAACTGACTTCTCAGTCTGTGTGGTCTAGCTACTATTAAAGTAATAGTTTTTTGGGAACATCTCTTGCAGAGACAAAAAATAAAAAGATTGAACCAATTCTCATATTTGTAGGGTATATATGAAGCGGTGTAGCTTAGCTTAGATTGGTTTAGCATAAAAGCTGGAAACAGCTAGCCTGGCTCTGTCCAAAAGTAACAAAATCTGCCTAACTTTACCTAAGGCTCACTAATTAACATGATGTATATCACTTTATATTTTGATCCCATCCATGGCCCATACAACCATGTGACAAGATATGTTCATCATTGAGCTTTAGCTGTGCTGGAAGACAAGACTTTTGTTACCTTTGGACAGAGCCAGGCTAGCTTTTTCCCCATTTCCTGTCTTTATGCTAAGCTAAGCTTACTGGCTGCTGGCTGTAGCTTCATATTAAGCATACAAACATGTGAGTGGTATCAATCCTCTTATTTTAACAAGTAAGCAAATATTTCCCAAAAGTCAAACTATTCCTGTAAGAAATGACATTGCTGATTTTATTTTCCTGTGAGCTAACATGACCTCTAATCTGTGGACGTGTCACCCTCATCATTACCTTGGGTTACTGTATATTCCATTTGCAAACATTCGTCAGTGTTACCCTAGTGCCGTTTCATAACTCAGACTAAGCTGTTAGTAGGAAGTGTTTTTGTTTAATATAGTAAGAGAGTGGGCAGTTCTTCCTCCAAGTGAGAAGTCAAGTACAAGAAGGCAGTGCTGCAGCAGCAGTATGGAGGACAAGATTTAAAGCCTTCAAGTTGCTGTAATGAATTATCTCTGGGCCGACCTACTCGACTACTGTACCTTGAAACACTGAGTGTGTAACTCTGTGTGTGTGTGTGTGTGGTTTGCTCATCCTCTGCAGCAATATATTTTGTGATGATCTGAAATGGCCCCTACCACACCCTGCGTAAAGGGGCTGCTGCCCCACCTAAACCCTATTCATTAGAGTTTAATGCACGACCACTGGTTTAACCATTGTTTTGAAGGTGTGTGTGTGTGACTAGAAACATAGTCTTAGCATATGGCTGGAGTGAGGCTATAATGCTCATTACATACCAGAAAACATGACTGATCTGTGATGCTCTCTGCACACGCCGGAAGACGATTGAGACAACGTTGCTTTTCTTAGATCCTTACTACTCGTGAGGGAGTATTGCAGTAGGGTGATGCCAAAAGAACAAGCACTAAGAGTCTGTGCTTATGTGACTAATCATTGAGAAACCTGGCGTGGGTGATTGAAAAATGGCCTGTGCGACAATTAAAAACTAAGGATCACATTAAAGCTTAGTTGTGCCCAGCAAATATAAACTGCTAACCACTCTAGAGAATAATAGATAGTTTGTATTTAGCCATATTTTGGCAAAAAGTTGACTTTTTGGAACAGAAATTATGGTTTCAAAGAACAGAAGTAGATTTTTCTGCTAGAGTGGTTTAAGAATATTTCAAGGGATTTTTAGATACTTCTTTTTCTCTGCAAAACTGGGTCACCATTGGAAACCATTGTATCTTTTCTGTATCTAAGATGACCAAAGGCTACAGACGTTTCAGAAACACCCTTTCAAGTCTACAAGGACTGTTTCTAACTCAAAATTGGGAGGAGCTTCAATCAAACATAACCTGTATAATATTGTTATCAACTAAACCCTCAGTAAATAAAACAAACCTAATCCTTCATGCATGTTAAATTTATGTATACAATACATATGTTAATGTTCTCCGGGTGTAACTCACTCTCCGGTAACAGTCTTCTTGCGGCAGAAGAAGTAGGCCAGTGCAGCCAAGAGCAGCAGCAAGAGCAGAGGGATGCCGATGCCCAGAACCAGGCCCAGAAAAAGGTGTTGTTGCATAGCATTCACCTTCTCTTGGCCTGTAAAGGGTCAAGTCAATTCAAGTCATGACAAACATCCCCATAAAATTCTCTCATGGCAGTCACAGAATGGGTTAAGAGTGTGAAAAGACAGGATAAATGCTAGAGTGTTATTTACAGGGTAGAGAAAAAATGTACAATGAGATAAACATGGCCTACAAAATGGCTATTAAACGTCATGAAGGCTGTATCAGCCCTTGGATCTAAAAAGTAAATCTAATCTAGTAAATGTTCTATGGGTTTAGCACACAGTATTGATTTTGCCAGTTTATAAGCCCTGGAGCCACTGCTGAAGCTGCAGGGTGGATGTAAAGGTATGCTCAGATCCTCACCTAACACACAGGACTGGGTGTTTTCCACATCAGTTGTGCCATTGCAAACACACCTGTAGCCTCCGTAAGTGTTGGTGCAGAGGGCAGGGGGGGCGCACCTCGCCTCCTTGGTCTTACACTCATCCAGATCTGTAGGTGGGGGCAGTCCAACAGGAAGTGGGAGAGAGAAGTATTCTTTCTAGTTTGCCATCATTAATAAAGTGTGTATTTGATAACTTAATAGAGCTCAACAGTGTCCGTCCACTTTTCAAACGGCTCTGGTTCCGGAAGTGAATTTTCCCATTCACTATCTCAATTGACGTTTCATTAAATGCTTATATAAAGAGTTTTATTTATTTTATTTTTTTAAAGATTATTTTTTTGGGTATTTTTAGCCTCTATTTTGATAGGACAGCAGAAGACATTAAAGGGGAGAGAGAGGGGGGACAACACAAAGCAAAGGGCCACAGGTTGGAGCCGAACCCGGGTCCCGCTGCGTTGAGAAGCAAACCCCCACACATGGGTGCCCGATCCACCGACCGAGCCATCCGGGAGCTCATATAAAGACATTTGATCGGCGCCAAAGAACATTTTGAAAAGGGCAAAAAAGGCAAAGGTACAAGACTGTGTACATAACTATTCATAGACTTCAATGGCAGTAGCTTGCTATAGCCGTCCGCAGGTGTGGTAAACATTTCCATAGTAACAGCGAGCTTCACCAATCAGAGACATCGCTGTTATGCTTGAGGTTGTAGATAGTGTAGTACTTTATTTATCATACATCATGGCTAATAATCAAAATCCTTATGGAAAAAATGGGATTGGGAATGGGATTTGGGACTGTTGGGCTCTATACCACATATTAGTTCCAGTTATTATGCAGGAGGCAGAAAAAAGTAAAAATCACTAAAAGCATTGGTAGTTTACCATCAACTTCTATGCTACTGATGTCATAGTGGCTGCTGATTCTGGCCAGGTAGTCTCTGATGTACCAGTGGGGTGTGTCACTGGACATGTTGATACGATACTCTGTCACATCGGGATTGGAGCCCTGCATCGGATCCTTCTTGCTGGCGTTGTAGAATTTGTTCTGGAAACCCATGGACAGAATGTCCACCAGCTGAGAAAGACAGAGATATCGATTATCTAATTTGTTTTTTATCATTTAATTATATTATTACTGTTACATGTAACCAATCAGCTGGACCACATGGAATCTACGGACGCAGAATTCCCTGCAGAATTTTCCTCAAAATCTTTTGTAGAATTTGAAACAAAAAAACAAAACAAAACAAAACAAAGAAACTCAGAATGTTAACACATCTCTGAACTACAGATTTTTTTTCTGGATCATCGCTGAAAATTTGAAAAGAAAAAAATTCACAGATTTCGTTTGGGTCACACACACACACACACACACACACACACACACACACACACACACACCTGTTGGAGTCCATTAGGTCTGTTCTTCATCCGGCCCATGGAGACGTTAAACACATTATACCCTGCAGATACAGAACAGCAGCAACAGCTGTGTGATGACCTCTTATAACCATACAGTATATGGACATGTTTACCATGGTAACACCACCAGAGGACAAGCGAACATGATAAAGCTAATGATGCCATTGAGGGAAACATATGTGAGGTCTTACCTGGAGGATTGGCAGAGTCACCTGCAGAGAAACACATCATTCAGAATTGCATCAAATACTCAGGTGGCACACTTGACATGTGCGCACTTTTCAGAAATATAGTTTATAATATAGATGTAGCCATTTTAAGAGTTCAACTACACTGCACATAATCAGAATCAGATCAGATTCAGAATCAGCTTTATTTGCCAGGTATGAGGACACATACGAGGAATTTTTCTTTGGAGCATCGTTACTCACACTGTGCATACACATACAAAACAACCAAACAATATATACACACTAATATATACACAATATATACATACTCTAAACAGAAACAATATAGGGGCATGAGTGCAATGAAGAGATCAATAAAATTATTTAAATGTGGAGCATAGTGCAAAGGATACTGGGATAAATAGTATTATTTTATTATATTACAATATGAACAGTATGAACATATGAACAGTTATGTATTAGGAAATGAGAATGATGAATAAATAAAAAATAATAAGTGAGATGTGAGAATGGGAATGATGAATAATACTGAATAAGTGGAATAATAAGTGGAACCAGTAAACAGGTGCTGTAGAGACAGTGTTACTGGGTTAGTGACCAGAACTGAACCTGACACTGGGTCAGAAGTCAGATGTTCATCAGAGAGATGGCTTGTGGGTAGAAACTGTTCCTGAGTCTGTTGGTTTTGGCGTACAGTGCTCTGTAGCGCCTACCAGAGGGGAGAAGCTGGAACAGGTTGGGTCCGGGGTGAGATGTGCTCTATCAGAGCTAAGCTAAATCACATTAGCAGTTTTAGTTATTCTGCAAAGGTCAGGGGCAGACTTCATATTTTGTGCTTTAATATAAGTTATTCGTATTTACATTGACATTTCAAGACATTTCATTATTCTTCAAATATTATGTTTAAATAAGGTCATTAAATGTCATTAAGTCGTAACCATGGGAATCTTTCCCATAGCTACCCTCCATCCCACACGACATGAATGCAGTGTAAGTTCTAAGAAGATGTCTAATCAGGGGAAATAAGCAAGAACACCTTCATAGGTGCACAAGTGCTGTATGGTTGTGGCTTTTAAAGTACATTTTAGCCCCATAGGAGCTCTAGAAAAGTTTATTTCTAGCTAGAGTCCCTGTAGGGCCAAGTAAATGAATTGAAAAAACATGTCAACCAACAATGCCATTTGGAATTCTATAACCTGAGTGTGAGTGTAACCAGTGGTGGAAGAAGTATTCAGATCCTTTACTTAAAGGTGCACTATGAGTTCCTGCATGGTCCCTTCTTTTGAAAGTAAATATCAAACAAAACAGAGCAAGCTCGCCCCTCCCTCCATGTTTCTGTAACGGTCATGACTAACTGACCAACTGTCACTATATGTACAGTAACTAGTAACTAAAGCTGTCAGACGAATGGAGCCTAGCTGAGACACCTAGCTCTGAAATGTAGTGGAGTAGAAGTAGAAAGTGTCATGAAAGGAAAAGACTCAAGTAAAGTACAAGTACCTTAACATTTCGTACTTGAGTAAAGGTACTTAGTTACATTCCACCATTAAGTGTAACTTATAAAATGGTCAGACAAACATATATGATTGTGCACATACCACATCCATCAGTGTCCGTGGTCTTCTGGTATCTACAGATGCATTCCACAGAGCCGTGCTGGTTCTTACATTCAAACTTAGCGTTGGGACAAGTTGTGAGCATGGCGCACTCATCTATATCTACAATAAAGACAGAGACCGTTAATAAATAAATAAATGTGGTGTTATTCATACTGAAGTGTTGTGTGTTCAGTACCTGTGCAACTGTGGCCGTCTCCTGTAAAACCAGGCTTGCATGTGCAGGTGAAGTTTTGTTTCGTGCTGAGGCAGTTGGCATCTTCGTGGCAGGGGAAGGGGAAAGGAGGGCTGCACAGGTCTGAGTAGGTATACAGAGAAGCAAGAATTACATAAATTACAGTTTGGGTTAATTTTTTCTCCTCCAAATCTGACAATGTGACTGCACAAAGTGCCACTGACCATGCTCAAAGCACTTGTATCCCTTTTTTTCCCCGGAGAAAGTATTATTGGGACACTCTCCACAGGTGAACTGGCCAGGCTTTGACTCTGACATGCACTGCACTCCTCGAAAACAGGGTTTGCTTTGACATATGTCAGCAGTGTTCCCACAGAACCTTCCACTGAATCCCCTTTGGGCACAGGCACCCTACCACCTGAAAGGGAAGAATAATAAACAGAAAGGAACAGAGACAGACAGAAATATGGCAACATTCAAAAAAACTTGTCCCACACTCTGTGTGTGGATCTGAATAACCAACTTTTCTCTTTCCCTGACCACATTTCCTTGAAGTTCCCTTATTGTACAAATTTCCATGTCTTCTTCGATTATAAAACAGGTCGAAGTGCTGCATAAATACAGTGAAAGTATCAAAAGGATGTATCCACAGAGAAATACACACAGCCCGTATTTAGAAACTGTGCCTTCAAATATACCATTCAATCAAGTAGATATGGCATTAAAAAATGACCTGACCTCAATAAATTGTTGTAAAATTAAATTATCAGCCAGTGCATACAGGTCAGTCACCTTTTTTTTCTTTTCTTTTTTATTTTAGGGAATTAGTTTGAAGAAGGAACTCCCTATACTGATTTCTAAAACCTGGTTGGCTTAAGCTTTCAGCATAAAGAAACATTTTTAAAATCAGTAAAGCATTTATTTTGAACAAAAACCATGTCAGGTTCTATTTATTGTCATCTAAGGGTCATCTAAGATTTAGTCCAATGCTACCACTTGAAATCATTCTCAAATCTATGAGAGCATTCATGGATGGGCTGCGCTGTTGGTTCTTTATCACTTTTACACATAACACACATGGGTCAAATGAAATGGTTCAGATTGTGGGTCATCCATTGATTAAGCAAGTTGTTGGACAGCTATACTATGCTCATACCTTTATTGCACTTAAATATTTTCAGATACGGTCACTTAATTTGCCTAATCTGTTCAGGGTCAACATCAGCACAAAACTGGCATTTTTTCAAATGGAGCTCTGTATGTGAGGTGATGAATAGAGTGGGGGAATTGCTGCACTGGATTTATAACAAGGACAACTCCAAAATGTACCTGGAAGGTTCCCTGCTGGTAGTTGTTAGTGATGCTGTCGTACTGGCAGGACCCTCCGTTGAGGCAGTTGCAGACGTGCAGGATGGGGGTGAACAGGGAGCTGGTGAGCTCGTCTCTGACTTTAATGGTCAGCTGGACAGGCTGTGTGGTCAGGGGCGTCCATGTCAGGATGCCGTCACCTGGAGAAAAGAGGAAAATTATACAATTACAATGGTATTTTTGTTGTTGTAATATTAGTAAAAACAACATTTCAAATCATTCTGTTTGCCTGTGCATGTCTGTGTGTGTGTGTGTGTGTGTGTGTGTGTGTAATCCATCCACTGACTCGGCTCTGAAATTGACACTTAATTAAGTTTTCTGTTGCACGACTAAAACAACTTTTGATGTTACATGTTCCACCAAAACAAGTTCCTTACTGAGGCTATTTTGCTCCGTCCAGCGCTTAGTGCCACCCAAGGTGTTTGTGATTGGTTTAAAGAAAGCCAATAAACCAGAGCACTGCTGTGTGGACTAGCCAGACCCTCCTCGGCAGCGCTGTGGAGGAGGGTCTGGCAACGCGAGACTACGCCATCTGTAACATCGATTGAGGGCCGGGGCTCTTTTTGGTGTAAGGATTTGAGGGAAAAGTGTGTGTGTCTCACTGCTGCCTATGGAAGTCCGTGGAGGCCTGGGGTTGAGCAGCGAGTAGGTGATGGGGTCTCCATTTAGGTCCTGAGCGACAATCTGAATGTTGACTGTGGAGTTGACGATACCGCGGATCACTGCGGGCCCTTTCACTATGGGAGGCATGTTACCTAGCGGACCACAATCAAATTAGTACAGGCCAATGGTGAAAGCATTAAAAACCTTTCCAAAATAGTATAGCCCTCTTACCATAGATCAGAGCCAGATGTTTATATTGTTTCTTGGCGTCCAGAGTCCGCAGGCCCAGGTCAGAGCTGTTGGTTGCTAGCGTGTCGTAGACACACTGCATGCTGCTTTCACAGGTTCTCCTCAGGTCCTCCACCTTAGCAGGACTGACGCTTTCCAGCAGTCGCTGGGAGGAGACAGGCTCCAGTGGAACCAGAGGAGGAGAAGAAAACAACAGGCTCTCTGGGACAGGAACTGCCCCTAGAAACACACATCCACATGGGTATAGGGATGAGGATGAGGAGGTGTAGCTGTGCAAACACCCCATATAAGGTCTACATGACTGAAACTCGACTGCAGGATAATGTGATGTCAAACTGGATTAACTTTAAACTCGGAGAGAGGCCTGACTCACTACTGTAATTTTTAACCCCTTACGGCCCAGCCAGGCCTTTAAGTCTCTATTTTCTGAGGAGGCTGAGGACCTTCAACATCTGCAGGATAATGCTGAGGATGTTTTATGAGTCTGTGGTGGCTGTTGTGGGGGTGGAGCTGGACTCTCTGTCGGGGGTGTCAGACAGGAGGATGCTGTCCAAACTACATCTCATCTTGGACAATGTCTCCCACCCACTCCATGACTTGCTTCTCATAAACAGGACTAAATCCCCCAAAATGCACCACAGAGTGCCACAGGAAGTCCTTCCTGCTTGTGGCCATCAAACTTTATAACTCCTCCCTCTAAGTGACTGACACACATACAACAGAATATTATCTGTTTTGTGCAACAACTGGCCTAAAATACTATTTATTCATTATTACTGCAATACTCTGCTGCTACTATTTATTACTGTTCACCATTACAACTCCTTAGTTATGTAAATACTGTATCATAAAAAATCCTTTAACTATGTAAATACCATACATACACAAGGCATGTGTCATATCCACTGCTCCATCACCACCACAATCAAAGAATCAGAAAGCCATGTATAGGAAGTTAACTGTTCACTCAATTCATTAATCAACCAACGTTTACCTGAGCAAGGCACTTAACCCCTAGTTGCTCCAGAGATGTGCAACTTCTGATATATAGCAATTGTAAGTCGCTTTGGATAAATGTACTGTACAATTTGTACCTATTTTAATCCGGAAAGCACTTTGTGCTTAATGCTTGAAAGTGCTATATAAATAAAATGATTATCATTATTACAAATTCACATTAAGATAAATGTTCAGTTCAAGGAGTCCACATTGTACAAAGTCATTAACACAATTAAATAGTATAATATTAAAATAATATGAATTAATTATAATATTAATAATATAACTTCTGATATGTCATGAACACGATTAAATAGTTTAACTGTATGTATCTATGTTCCACTCACAGGACAAGCCGAAGTCGTGCAGTCTCTCCTCAGAGGGGGGGTTGAGGTTGGTTGAGGGGAGGAGCCTGCCGTCAGACATGAGGAAATCGTCGGAACGGTTGGCGCTCCAGAGACCCATGAGACCCACAGTGCGGTTGTAGAAGGTCTGAGGAACCTCCACCATGGCCGCCAGCTGATTTTGACCAACAACCCGCCACGCCACCACGTGGACACCACTGGCGTACACCGCTGCACAGCGATTCACTGACATACAGCGCACAGCAAAGTCCTTCTCACCCACGTGCACGACACCTGAAAGGACAGTTAGGACATATTTGTCAAACAATGAAGACATCAAGACTACAGTACAGCTTTTAGGTTTTGGATACATACTTTTTCAGGTTGGGTTTGATAGAAAAAATGTTATGAAGTGCTATGTAACCCTAGGTACAGGATTGCGTACAATGGCTTTATTTTAATCTGCTTCTGCACTATCGTCTCATACAAAAACATAACAGCTTGTTGTCATTGTATGTCAGATGTGCGTGTTGATCATTACCAACTGTTACAGGGACTTCAGCATCATCCACAAAAATCTGTAGACCGTCTCCTTTCTCCACACATCTCCATTCAATCTGAAAATAAAACATTAATATTAGAGATATACAGTATAATATTATGAGATACCTAAAGATGCAGTAGGTAAGACTGAACTTTCTGTCATATTTGCCGAAACTGACCCTATGTTCGAGGAGAACTACATGAAGCAGGTCATTTAAAAACAAATTTGACGGTACACGGAAACCACCATATGTAAATGGCTTGTGTGGCAAATAGAAGAAAAACTGTAAAACTGCATAACATAATTCTTTCAATTGTTTAACATTTTAATTGATCATAATTCCCACAATGGGGAAATTCTCACTGTTGCAGCAGCAAGGGATCGGGATAGCTTCATATTTCGCTTCCTTTACGACAACTTTTAAAATTTTCAAGATAAGCATGAGCAGGCGATAAACAGCTTTTCAAATCCATGAGAAGTACTGGACAGTTAAATAAAAGTTTAAAAAAATGTTTTATTGTGGTAAATGCACATCTTAAATAATAGGTAGTTACATGGTTAATGGAGTTAAAGAAAATGACGTCCCCACTGGCACATACTTGTGTGTACTGCTCATCTTTTGCCTTTCCATAGTTTGTAAAGTGTTCTTTTCGCCATATTTTAGGAATCATCAGAAATCATTACATTCATACTGTAAATTCAAACATAAACAAACTGGTATACGATAGCAACAATAGAATCAACGATAGAATGGATTAGAATCAATAACCATTTGGATTGAAAACAAAAGAATACATGTTGTTGTTGTTGTCATAACAACACACTGAATACTGGGACCCAACTTTAGTTCTGACACACATTCACTCAGACAGCAGTTTGTATCAGAGAGTCATTTGACTGTGACAATCCAAAGGTGCACATTGCAACAGGAGAAAAAACACTTGAAAACATGGAATTCAACTCCAAAGAGATTCAACCGGAAATGAATTTCTATCTCAGTTCACTTGAAGAACAAGTACGGTGTGAGCTGAAGGACAGCGAGGCGACGCTCACCCAATGTGACTCTGAGGGGAGAGTCCACCTGATCATCCGAGAGGACTTGCTGGCCAGTCTCCTCGATCGGCTCCAACTACAGAGAGAGGGCAGCAGTTGGGGCCATGAGAAAGAGCTGATGCAGAGGGAGATAGGTGAGTTGAAAGTTCAGCTGGCTGAACGTGTCCCCTCCACACCCAGGGAAACAGAGCATCTGAAATCCCAGCTGGGAAAAACCAGCAACAGGCTTCGAGGTTGGAGAGCCATCTGGAGATGGAGAGGGCTCAAGCTCAGGAGCTGAAGGATAAATTGAGCAAGATGGAGGAAGCTCTCCAAGAACAGGAGAAGGAGGCAAAGGAGATTCTGGAAAGATCCCAGGCTTCCCATAGAGCCCAGCTGGATGAGGCTCTGGCTGAACATGTCAACTCCCCACCCAGGGAAACAGAGCATCTGAAATCCCAGCTGGTCAAAACCAGCAACAGGCTTCGAAAAGCCCAAAAAGATCTGGACCTGCAGTACTTCATTACTGAAGACCTGAAGGTCCAATTAAAGCAGATGAAGGGAGAGATGCAGGCCCTTAAAAATATTGTGGCAACTCAGAAGATGGAGCTTCGTAAAGAGAGACAGATGCTCACGGTCAGTAAGACCACCAACGTGACATTGGAGAGCCATCTGGAGATGGAGAGGGCTCAAGCTCAGGAGCTGAAGGATAGATTGAGCAAGATGGAGAAAGCTCTCCAAGAACAGGAGAAGGAGGCAAAGGAGATTCTGGAAAGATCCCAGGCTTCCCATAGAGCCCAGTGGGAGATGCAGGACACAAACAGCAAGAACCTCATGGATGCTCTTGAGAAAAAGTATGAACATCAGCTGGAGAGTGAGCGTGTCCTATGGCAGCAGGAGAAAACCTCCCTGTTAGAGGAGAGTGACAAATCAAGAGCCTCCTATGTGGATCAGAATGAGGAGCAGAGCTTTGTGAGTGACTGCCTCCTTGCTGCTCTGAAGAAGGCTGAGCAGCAGCTGGAAAGTAATCTCAACCAGTGGAAGGAGGACAAGGCATCCCTCCTTCAGGCCACAGAAAGCCTGAAGCTGACTCAGCTGGAAAAAGAGCAGGAGTGGGACAGGACTGAGAGCACCTTGAGGTGCCAGCTGGTAGATCTTCAGAGCCAGATAATGGAAAAACCAAAAAAGAAGAAGTGGTACAAAAAGCTTCTGCCTGGTTGAGGAAGAGATGCATTTGTACTGGTATAGTATCTGTCTGTCTGTCTGTGTGGGTCGGTCGGTCTGTCTGTCTGTGTGTGTGTGTGTGGGTGGGTCTGTCTGTCTGTCTGTGTGTGTGTGTGTGTGTGTGTGTGTCTGGCTCTGTCTGTCCCTCTGTCTGTCCCTGTGTGTGTGTGTGTGTGTGTGTGTGTATACTGTATCTGTCTGTCTGTGTGTGGGTCTGTGTGTGTGTGTGTGTGTGTGTATATCTGTCTGTCTGTGTGTGGGTGGGTCTGTGTGTGTGTGTGTATCTGTCTGTCTGTGTGTGGGTGGGTCTGAGTGTGTGTCTGTGTGCGTGCGTGCATGCGTGCATGTGTGGGGGTCTGTGTGTGTGTATGGGTATGTGTGTGTCTGTCTGTCTGTGTGTGGGCGTTTGTGGGTCTGTCTGTCTGTCTCTGTGTGTGTGGGTTTGTGTGTGTGTGTGTGTGTGTGTATGTGTGTGTTTGGGTCTGTGTGTGTCTGTGTGTGTGTGTGTGTGTGGGTCTGTGTGTGTATGGGTATGTGTGTGTCTGTGTGTGTTTGGGTCTGTGTGTGTGTGTGTGTGTGTGTGTGTGAGCGTGCGTTTGCTCGCAGGGTGTGTGATGCGTCAGTGCAGTAGTGGAGTAGTAGAGCTTGTAAGTGCATGCTGCATGCTACATGCTGCATGCTACATGCTACATGCTGCATGCTCCTTCTGCTCGCCACTCTCTGCTTCCAGCTACTGCCACCGGACAGCCCTTTGTTTTCAGGGCTGAAAGAGGAGCTGAGTGTTTAAGCCTCCTCCGCCGGTACACAGCCTCTCCACTGCCAAGACCTCGTACACGCCTCCCCGTGGCACACATGGGAACTGGTCCCTTGTGGTTCCAGGCTAAGTTGTACAGGATCTCGGAGCAGCAGTGGGCCCCAGAGACGTGGCATGCAGGCCCATCGGTGAGTAGAAACGCCCTGATGCCCGTCAACCACTGTCCCAGTTATGGGTAAATAGCCCCAGCTATGGGTAAATAGTGAAGACCCCAACAGCGATACAGGTGGAAGATGTTGGTGTGAGAACCACCACAACGCCTGGAAAGGAGGAAGAAGGCAACCCCACAGCCACCTGGGTTAACTCGGGAGGGCACAGTGGCCAGGGGAGCATACCGTGTGGCGATGTGAGAAAACTGAAACTATTCCTCACGACTATATAATAACTACTGCATACACACAAACACTAGCTATAAAAATGATGTCCTGATGTTGGTGTGCCGGCCCTGGGCCTGTCCTACATGTGTACTGTGGTTTGTCTTGTTAACTTGCAGGTGTAGCGGAGGCGATGATGAGATGACAGTGATCACCTGGCCGGTCCTCCCAGACTATCTAACCCCGCCTGCCCCGAGACCAGGACTGAGTCCCGACTGCTCACCAACATGTGTTCTCTCTGTTTGAGTTTTCCCTTTGTTAACTACTGACAACATGCACCTCACATTTTTACATCCATCCACCTTCATTCATCCCTGATACTGACAATCACACCTCATCATGCTCTTGTTTGCATCATTATTTAATAAATGTCACTTTACTATTGTTACGTTGCTGTGCATCTTCCTCTTTTGTTGTGACCTGTGAGCCGGTGGTAACAAGTTGGGGGCTCGTTTGCCATGAGTACAAAACCAGGACCTTGTTTGTGGTTTTCTTTAATTAATCCTAGTTAGTTGCTGTTGAGGTAATTTGGTTTAGTTGAGCTAGTCTATTGTTGTTTAAATGTTAAGTTGCACTACAGTCATGTGTAATATAGTTTGATGTATAATGCATGTTGTTTGATGCAAACGCTCATTTGCATCCTAAACCCCCAAAATATAAATTGGCTCAAATTATTTTATATGTTAATTATAATATACTAAATATAGGTTTTTGTCTGGAGGTACATGTTGGTCATCCAAAGAAAATAATTAAATAAACAACTCGGGAGCATTTCTTTCAGGGACATCTTGCAGGTTTACTACGATCGTCATGTAGCTTTAGACTTTAAGACAAAACAGGTTTATTATAAGTTATAAGTTTTAGGAAGATGAAAAGCTTTAGAATATACACTGGTTATTGTCAAATCAGCTACAAATTATTTGGTAAATATCAATTATCAGTTTACTTCTTTGTTTTGGGAATAATCCATAAATCCTATGATTTTAGTTGGCAATGTTCAGATTTTTTGGCTAAGTCCTTTGTCTATCATACAGAACTCTGATTGTCTTGTCAGTACAGTGGAACAATTGTTTCAAGCAAGTCAAAATAAGTCAATGGCAACTTTTTCTCCCGAATATCTTGAAACTCTTATTCCTCATCACAAAAATAAAACAAGTTAGAGATGTTCATTGAAATTGATATTTATACTTTTTAAGAGTAGAAATGCACCACTTCACTGTCTTTCCCAGAGTTAGATGAGGGGATTGATACCACTCTCATGTGCGTTAAGTATGAAGCTGGAGGTGATTAGCTTAGCTTAGCATAAACTCCCCATGACTACAAGTAGTTACTTTTATACTTCTATTTATGTATGGTTTAACAAACAAGATTGTTGGTGGGGGTATTTTGAACTTTGGACATAGTCAGGCTAGCTGTCTGCCTGCTTCTTTATGCTAAGCTAGGCTAACCACTTCCCAGCTATAGGTTTGTACTTACATTAAAGGTCCCATATTATGAAAGTGGGTTTAAAGCAGGTTGAAGTGCTATATGAATACTGTGAAAGTATCAAAACCCTCAATCCACAAAGAAATGCATGAAGCCTGTACTTACAAACTGTCAGGACTTACTATAGTATAGTTGTGATATCACAACTATACTATATCTAGGTAGAAAGTGCTGCTACAGTGACGTTACAGTCATTCCCTGGCTGCAATGACAATGGAAACACTGACCAATCAGAGCAGACTGGACTTTTTTCGAGAGGGAGGCTTAAAGAAAATTAAGCGTTTCTGACAGAGGGCGAATAAAGGTACAGTATATCTAGAAAGACATTATTAGAAAATAATTTGTTTTTTGAACATTAAAGCATGTAAACATGTACTAGTAGAAACCAAAAATACAAGTATGAACCTGAAAATGAGCATAATGTTGAACCTTAAACACAACATCAATCTCCTCGTCGACCTCGCACAAAGAAAGTGAACCAAATGTAACAATTCCTTTCAGACACACAAACTTTCTCTCTCTCTCTGTAAAACACACACACACTTACATTGTCTTCCCTCCACACACACAACTATCCTGACCTTGCCAATGCCTTGGTGGAAGGCAGCCATGCGCACCACCACTGGGACCTTAATGATCCCCTTTGCGTCTGTGTGTAGCTTGTCAGTCTGTCCTTGCAGGGTGAAGATATTAGAGCCGGTGGCGGAGGACAGACGCAATATCACAAACTCGCCGAGGGCCTTGAAGGAGTACTCCGTCCCATCAAAGGTGATGAAATGGAGACTGCCGTACACCATCCCTGCAAGGGAAACATGGAATCAAGAGAGGTATTCTGGTCATATTGTGGTCTCCTTTGATCAAAAAGTACAACAAGTTCTCTTTGAATAGACAGGCTGCTGACTATCATGACCATGACCATGTATACACTTTCAATTCTATTTTATTTATAGTATCAACTCATAACAGATTATCTCAAGACACTTTACAGATAGAGTAGGTCTAGACCACACTCTATAATGTATAAGGACCCAACAGCTAATAGTTCCCTCCAGAGAAAGCAACAGTGTGACAGTGGCGAGGAAAAACTCCTTTTAGGAAGAAACTTGGGACAGACCCAGGCTCTTGGTAGGCAGTGTCTGACAGCCGGTTGGGGTTGAGACAGGGCTGTAGTCAAGACCACCTTAGTCGAGTCCAAGACCAGGACTAGTTGAGTCCAAGTCAAGACCGAGTCCAAAGAGGTTTGAACTCGAGTACTACAGACCTAGGTTGAGATGAATAGTGGCAATAACAGTCACAGTAAAAGATATAGAAACAGGGACTAAAAAGTAGTAATTTGTAGTAGTTAAAAAAAAGAAGAATCAAACTCCTGCAAACCACCCCGGTAAATAATGAAATATGGCTTTCCTGCCCACAAATACAGATACTTCAACTGTATGTAGACTACGGATACTGTTACTGAAATGCAACTTCTCTTTAAAATCCCCACTCTCAGAGGTTCAGTCGAGAGCACAATCCACATTTCCACTGATTACTGCAAACCATGGGATCTTCTGCTGGTTTTAACTTGCTCTGTGTTTACTAGGAAGGGATCACTCACCTACACCCTGCATCGCCTGCTTGGATAGGGTGCAGCCGTCAGTGCCGGACCAGCTGCAACCTTGGCAACGGTCCAGTGGTCTCTTGTTGAGGTAAAGGTGGCATAGAGGAGAATCGATACAACACCACTGGAATGGCAGGAGATCTTCATCTGGAGAGAGAAGTGTGATTAAATATGTAGGCAGCATTGATTAGCAGTGAGACATACTGTCCTGTAAGCAGAATAATCAACTTTACTTATATAGCACCTTTCATACGGAGAGTGCAGCTCAACGTGCTTTACAACAAAATGAGACACCACAAAACGAATAAAATCCTGAAAAATAAAAACAAGCAATCAAATGAGCTTTGAGAGGCACTAAATATCAAGAACAGGTATGCCCAGGCAGAAGGTTGCAGGTTTGATGCCAGCAATGCACATGTGTCTTACATCTCACTGACTCACAGTAATAGTAACAATCCTATCAAGCAAATTATTTTCTGTCTATTGGTGTATGAAAATATATCAAACTAAGTCATTGATATACAGTATTATATTTTATATATATATATATTCATGTGTAGGAATGACTAAATTCCTACGTATCAATCCCTGTTGGATTTGACCAAAAATGAATCAGAATCCGAATCAGAACTACTTATATATTGATCCCTGAAGGGAAATTCTGTGTTACAGTTATATAAATATATAAGTATATAAATATCAGAGTAGAAATATATTTAAAGAAATATAAGGGGTGTGGATATGCACGGTATTGACATAGTTAAAGGGATTTTTATGATACAGTGAATTTTTTTATACAGAATTTTTATGATACAAATTAAAAATCATACTACCAATATGTTTTTGTATGCTGTTTTCAGAGAAGTAGCGCTCATTGTACCCAGCCAGCAGAGGACCATCTGGGTCATACACACATCTCTTCCCTGAACCTTGTCTGCTGGACAGGATGGACTGGAAGACATGCCCCCCTGCGCCCCCCCACCGCTGACCCCTCAGCGTCTTCACCCTCGGCCCCGCATCAGTGGTATCCTGCAAGAAGGACAGGTCCTCCAGAGCCTGAGCGCGGGTGCAGGGACATGAAGACAGCTCCTTTGTCCACGCAGCAGGGTCAGGCTCCTTCATCGCCCACGCCTGGCACTTCACACCGAAATCCACGGCCGACCCCGCTGATGGTGTCAAATCATACACCAGCTGACCCAACTTTCCCATGACCCCTTTCACCTGCTGGGGCCTGTATCTGCCGCCTGGCCCGAAAAGGTTTTCTGGGGGTACAGTGGGCTCCTTGTGGGAGGATTTTCCATTGGTGTAGCCGATGAGAGCGTCGTGGTACTTTCTCTGGCCAGGACCCCAATGCATCTCCCCGTATTTCAGCAGGGCAAAGGAGCGCGCTCCATCGGTGGTCAGGACACACTGGAAAGTGTTAGTCTGAAAATGACAAATCAGAACTGTTTAGGTATCGAGTACAGGAAAAGCCCACATGAACCCAGTGTATTTATTTTTTGCCAGACACGTACTGTATCTTCATGAATTATGGGTCTAACAGTCTAATTTTAGTCTAATTTTTTGAAAATCAACACTTTCGTTGAGGCTTTGTTTTATCAATGTTTTTAACTTTTTCTTAGTCCCATTTTTCAACACTTTGACGCATTTTTCTTATGTTTGTCACTTTTTTGACGTTTTCAATACAACACTAACTTTTTGGAAGTTTTACAGTTATTTTTGGAATTTATGTTCAATAAACCTAATTTATAGGAAATTATACCTAATGTTTGAGTTAGAAAAGCAGAAATTAGGAATTATTTTGACTAAGATTAAAGGAATGGATGTTGATGGATAATCACAGACTGGAATATGTCAACTTTTACTCAATACTATTTCAAAAACACTTCATTTTTTTTTCAAATGCTATAAAGTTGAATTAGAACCCCAAAATGAATGAAAGTAGAGATTTGTACTTGCCAAAGAACATTGTGTGGAATCAATCATGTTATTTTGGGTAGTTAAAAAGAACATTGATATAAGAAAACATGAGGGTTAAACAATCATTGTATCACTGACTAGTAAATCAATTCACACCATTCAAGAACAACATGACTTCACACAAGCAATGAAAAATGTACAGTATTTTCAAGGCCAACAATAGACAGGTGGCAGCAGATATCCCTATACTTTGCAATCAAGCCCTGTAGGTATACAGCCCCAAGGTGGCACCAAAGTTAAACTAAATAGTGTTTCAGGAATTATGAATTTCCACTTACTTTGAGCTGATGGTTAAAGGGTTCACACTGCACATAACAATAGCACATAAAGTAGGACACGCATGCAAGCAAACAGTAACACCGCCTGCTCCATCACACCTTTGACGCTGCTACATCAAGATGTAAGGGATAGGTAGAGCTTTAGTCAGAAAGAGTTTCAAATTATAATGACAGTGATCTTTTTTATATTCTAATGGTGTGTTTTATCCTACAGCATGGGACTGGGAATGTGAATTATGCCATGCAGGACATGCATATTTAGCTACTTTTTTCCTTCCAATTCAAAGCTTAATACTATGTAACAAGATTGTACAAATAAATAAATTAGTTCTAGAGAAACCTAAAACTGTAACTGTACTGTAATTTTAGAACATCTAAGCCAGTGTAAAACATATGCCACATATGTTATTTATCATCATAATTTTTGGTAAGAAGAAAAGAGAGAAAAAGAAAGAACTAATTGGATTTGAATCTCTCTACCTCTGAGAAGTTGATCTTCTGAAAGGAGACGGGCATCACATGATCCCAGGTGATCTTGAGGATCCAGGCCGGGGTGAAGGCAGGCTTGCTTCGCCCCTCCTCAAACTTTGTCACATCGTCTGCCGTACGGTTAAACACCACCTGGGAGTAGACATCTGACATGTCAAGCCCGCGGTATTCCTGAAAGATTCGAGAAAGAAAAGGAGAAGTAATATAAAGCAAAAGTTGCAAAATCATGAGATGTTACACGGCAGCTTGATTTGTAAAATTGCATCTCTATCAAAAAAAAAGCAAAGCTGTTCTTAGTCTTTAATTAATTATTTCAACTGATCATAAAACAAACACCAGTCTAATTTTATCTCATTTATCCTCACTCTGACATCTCTCCATTAGTGCATGTACGTGTGTGTAATAACTAACGACAGAGAGAAAATGTAATTTACCCTTGCAGGATCAATAAAGTATGTCTTAATCTTAATCTTAACTCCAGCCAGGTCATGACCCCTGATGACTTCTAACCTGATAGAGCAGCCGCCCATCCCCCTTGGTGAGGTCAGCATCATCCCAAAACGCAGCTAACAGGGTCACATTTATGTTGTCGGGGAAACCACTGGCTGACGGAGCAGGGAGCAGGTACTGCTCATTCTCACCAACAGATTGAAAGTGGACAAGGCCATTGTCTGAAAACTGAGAAATCAAAGGGAGATACAGATATGATAGACAGATATGTTAAAGTTATTTTCAAGTAAGTTATTAGCAACATGTCTCTTTCTCATTGCCCACTTACTATTATGCCTAAAACTGTGGCGGATACTTTTGTACATTATTTATGTATGATCAGTGATAAATAAAATGTACATTAACAATGAATGAGTGTATTATTACTGTATGAGTGTATAGGTAGTCTTTTGGAGAACCAAACCTATGGGGGGGGTGGTATTTAACATGGTTAATACATTTGGTACCTTAGATCGCATGTTGCCCCAGCCTGCCCCTCCCATTTAAAATGGTCTAGAACCACCACGGGTTGTAGATAAATACACTTAAGAACTTACATAAACCCTGTCGTACAATTTTCCCATAAAAAGGAAACCCATTGGTGGCGTGATGTATGGGGAATTCCCATCTTCTGTGTCCATCTTTACTCCTTTATCACCAACTTCTGCTCCAAAGGGGTACAGGCTGCTCTCTATTGGGGAGCACAAAAACAGTTAATTAGTGGCCAAATTAAAAATCAACCAAAGTATTCAGCTAATGTCGGTGATGGTTATGACATCATGGATGGAAAAATTGTGGATAGAGGTAAGGTTGCTAGTTTTGCTGACTTTGTAAAATGCAACTTTCTTACAGTATCTTGTCACCCAGTGAGGCAGCAGAGGAACGGAATAGGATGGAACATCAGTTCTAAAATGTAGTTAGGTTGGTTGCCTTTGAATTAACCCTAATTATGTGTTTTACTCTAATTTGTTCTGCTAGCTTTACACAACCCTTGAAAACTTTTAAAACCAGTTTTTATGTTTTGTTGAAGTGTACCACCTGACAATGATGTGATATTTCAAGAAAGCCTGCAAGTTTTCACTATTAAAAAAAGTAATAATGACCAAAAATTCAAAAACACAGCATATGGTTAACATAGGCAAAACCAACCCTTCTGAGTCATCATTCTGCACACTCTGCTGTTTTGGGGACAGGAACAGTTGTAAGACCCTGGCAGGTTGGTGCAGGATGTTTGTCCAGGACATGCCATAGGTGACACACACTCATCCAAGTCTACACATCCTCCTTTTCCTTTTCCACAACCATCGTCTTTGGAAGTAATCCAGCCCTGACTGCAAGAGCATGTGAAGCCTCCTGCATGGTTGGAGCAGGTGGCAGCAGAGTGACACTGCCTATTAGGCTGTTGGCACTCATCAAAGTCTACACACAGTGGCCCGATACTCACAAAGCCATCCTTACACATGCATACAAATGACCCTGGGGTGTTGTAGCAGTGAGCTAGAGGGTGGCACGGTTTGGTCAGGGCGACACACTCATCCACATCTTTGCACCAGGAGCCATTTCCAGCGAAGCCTAGAGCACAGTGGCATGAAAAGGAGCCAGGGGTGTTCCAGCACCTAGCCAAGGGGTGGCACGGTGAATTCTCACATTCATTGGTGTCGAAGCACGCTTGTTTCTCCTCGTGATACCCCAATGGGCAAGAGCAGTTGTACGCTCCAGGCAGGTTGGTGCACACCTGGTCAAAGCGGCAGGTGGTGTTGTCCTTGCATTCGTCGATATCCTCACAGCCAACGCTAGTGGGTTTGTAGCCAGGAGAACACAGGCAGAAGAAAGACCCTGCTCTGTTGTTACATAATGAGTGCTCTGGGCAAGGGGTTCCACCGGGGTCACTACACTCATCAACATCCTGACACTCTGTCCCATTAAGAATAAACCCCTCATTACAGGGGCAACGGTAAGACCCAATGAGGTTGATGCATGTTGAATGATGCTGACACACTGAAGAGTTGAGGAAATCTGAGCATTCATCAACATCCATGCACTTTTTGTCCCATTACTCCAGAAACCTTTCATGCATTCACAGTAATATGAGCCAATAGCATTCATACATTTGCCATTGGTGCAAAGCTTCCCCAGCTCCACGTCACGGCCGCATTCATCGATGTCCACGCACAAGTCCCCCACGCTGGAAAATCCGGCGTCACAAACACACAGGTGGCTTCCGTTGGTGTTGATGCATGTGCTATGCTCAGGGCAGGTAGAGTTGTCTAGGCACTCATTGATATCCTCACAGGCAGTGTTGTTGCCTTGGTAACCTTCCCAGCACTTACAGACAAAAGATCCAACTGTGTTTAGACAGTTGGAGAATTTAGGGCACTGGATGAAGCCAAAGGAGCACTCATCTACATCCAAACACCGGGAGCCGTTGCTTGAGAAGCCTGGGTCACAGGCACATTTGTAGCTCCCCTTTGTGTTAGTACAGGTACTGTTGTCAGGGCAGGTGAAGTTACCCGTCACACATTCGTCCATATCCTGACAATGTGTCCCATTGTCCTGAAACCCTTCCCAGCATTTACAGATGTACGAGCCATTCGTGTTGAAGCAGTACGAGAAGGCCGGGCAGACTTGATCTTGTGATTCATTGCATTCATCCACATCCAAGCATTTGGTGCCACTTCCTTTAAAACCATCCTTGCACCGACAGTAGAAGGAACCCTGGTACGGGTGGCACTTTGCGATTGGGTGGCAAATGCTACTAGCATTTAGGCATGTGTCTTCACTCACACATGTGCCCCTGTCATATACCAGGCCCAAGATACACAAGCATGTGTAGGAACCAGGGGTGTTGCTGCATGTCGTGTTCCTGCTACAGGTTGTGGCCAGCTGGCATTCATCCACATCCTCACAAACAAAGCCATCACCCTGGTATCCATTCTGGCACCGGCAGATGTAGGACCCATTTGTGTTGCGGCACAAAGCCTGGGCGCTGCAGTTGTGTAGCAGGGCGGAGTTCTGCTCACATTCATTCACATCCTGGCAGGCAAAGCCATTGCCCACCATGCCAGGTGGGCAGGCACAGTAGAAAGATCCAGGTGTGTTAGTGCAGCTGGCAACTGGATGGCAGCCTCCATTTTGGATTTGGCACTCATCAAAGTCTATAATTTATCCAAAATGGGACAGTATCAGGGAAACAGTCCCAAAACGTGTTGAAGGTGAGTGCACTTATGGGGGCAATAGAACCAACTAGTGTAATTGATGTTTTATAATGAGGAATTGATACTTACCTGAGCAGTTCTTCCCATTGCCTGTGAAGCCGCTGAGACAGAAGCAGGAATAGTTGCCCATTGTGTTGACACACTGGGCAAACTCACTGCAGTCATGCTGCCCCATCTTACACTCGTTCACATCTAGAAAGGGGATGGACAAATAATGAGGGGGGTAGGGAGAAAGAGAGGGAGATAATGTAGCTTAACAGAATCCCTTCTGAGGACAAGTCATTCATTTTGGGTGTTGTAAAAGCCAGATTTTACAGATCAACTTTAATTTAGAAGTGAGGTGAAGTAAATGGCTTAGTTAAGCGGCTGAAAAAAAATAATAAATCAGTATTTTAAAATAAGGGGTAGACTTATTATTCTGGTATTGTCACTTCAAATCGAAATGTGTGGAAACTTAGATGCAGGAGAAGTGGGTGGTATGTCACTCCCTATCCTGGAATGAATTGTATCTCTTTCCTTCCAAACGTATGCATAACATTGTTTAAAAAAAAATCTTTTCAAACTCCATCTTAACAACTCTAGCCAGCACTTACTTATGTCTCTTCTACTTTCTCTTTGCATTGTACTTATTATTATTTCTTTAAAACGGATTCACTTTAATTTTTAATCTAGCTCTTGCATGATTTGAATGCAGTTATTGTACGGTAAGTTGCATTGGACAACAGCATCTAAATTAAATGTCCAATAATAGACAATATGGGATTTTTTTCCAGATGCAAACAAAATGTGCAGGTTTAGTGCAGTTGTTGTTTGAAGATTATTCTGTTTTAAAAAAAAAAAATTTAAATACAAAAAAGTTAGATCTCATTTATGAGTTCTGTGACTTTTAATGCAATAGTTTTACATTTGATTATTTGCTAGCCCTACACTTACTTTTCCTTCAAAACTAAAATGGGGATTAGGATTAGGTTGAACGTCCTAATATGACAGGAAGCAAAACTTTTCTTATTTGCCTCACAAATTCCGTAAAAATGTCTTATGTTTGTCTTTATCGTCTGCTTTTTGATTGATATGTACTGGAGAAGAGAAAACAATAAAGTATAATGGTTTCTAGAGAAAAGATCAGTGGTAATTTTTACATTCAGTTATGAACTGCTCTTTTAAACAGGGCCAGTTAATTTTAGTATAAGAATCAGATTTTTGTTTCACTTCATTCAGCCTGGTATCGTGTTCATGACTGATTCATATGAATTAATGACATTTCACAGATGTGGACATTGAGATGTCTGGAACCAGGCTAAGTTAATCATGCTTTATACATTTATTTGAAAATAACAATTAAAGAACTGTCTTACCAACACACTGTGTTCCATTGAGTGTGTAGCCTTTTTTGCAGACACAGGAAAACGTTCCTGGGATATTCATACACTCCGTTTCATTTTGAGAACAAATGTTTTCCCTCTGGCACTCATCTATATCAGAGCAAGCCAGCCCGTCACCCACGTAACCCAGGTCACACACACACTGGTATCCAGCAGGCGATTGGTGGCACAGGCCATGAAAGTGGCAGGCAGGCTTACACAGTGGACTGGGTTGCACACAGGTACCATTGAAGGCCACTGTGCCATTCAAACATGAACAGACATGAGCACCAGGGGAGTTGATACACTTTGAGAAGGCTGGGCAAACGTCATCAGCAGAGGTGCACTCGTCAATATCCTGACAGGAGAAGCCATCCCCTTTGAAACCCTGCTGACATGAGCAAAAGAAGTCCCCCATGATGTTGGTGCACAGTGCCCGTGGGTGGCATGTATTCTCCACAGAACACTCATCTATATCTTTACACTGGATGCCATTTCCTAAAAAACCTCGCTTACAGGTGCATGTGTGGGACCCAATGGTGTTGAGGCATGTGGCATTGACATGGCACTGGTTGTCTTTACACTCGTCTATATCAATGCAGACCATGTTGCTGGCAGGGCGGTAGTAACCGCCTTGGCAGGGGCACTCGTACGACCCGTCAGTGTTTACGCAGTTTTCATTCACTCGACATGGATTGTTCGATTCCTTACACTCGTTTATATCCTGACAAAGAGTCCGATTTACCAAGATGAAGCCAGGCTGGCAAAGACAAGAGAAGGAACCCTGGTTGTTGACACATGTCGCTTTGTTTCTGCAACCTCCATTATCCACCAGACACTCGTTCACATCACTACACTGGATCACCCCGTCTCCAGAATAACCCACCTGACAGGTGCAATTGTAGGAGCCAGGAATGTTAACACAAAGGGCATTGGAGTGGCACTGCTTAGCCAGTGAGCACTCGTCCACATCCACACAAATGAAGCCATCTCCCGTGTACCCTGCTGTACACCGACAAGAGAAGGAGCCAGGTGAATTTGTGCAGGTTGCGTACGGGCTGCAGCGGCCTTCCACACACTCATCCTGGTCACGGCACTTGGAGTTATTCAAGATGAAGCCTCTGCCACAGTCGCAGTAATATGACCCAGCATTGTTGACGCAGGTACTGGTAGAAGGGCAGATGTTGGGTGTTGCGCACTCATCAATGTCTTCACACAGTCGACCATCTCCTGTAAAACCTCCCAAACAGTAGCACTCGTAACTCCCCAGCCTGTTGATACAAGCAGCCCTGGGGTCACATTGATTTTTTTCACTGCATTCATTTTTGTCCATACACTTCAATCCATTTCCCTCAAAACCACTCTTGCAGGTACACTGGTATGATCCCATGGTGTTAATGCAGTCTGCATATAAACTGCAGATGTTGCTTGAACATTCATTGATGTCCACACAGCTCTGCCCGTTATTTTCAAAGCCAGTGTTGCACGTGCAGCGGTAGTTGCCGGGCAGATTGATACAGCCTTTGTAGCCCAGTGACGTAGAACACACACGAGGAGTCTCTGTACATTCATCTATGTCAAGACACAGGTAGTTTCCGTTGCCCTTATAGCCAGCATTACAGGTACACACATAGGACCCAGGGTTGTTGGTGCAGGTTGCGTTCCAATGGCAGATCCTTTGGGTACTGCATTCGTTAACGTCATTACACTGTAAGCCGTTGCCAGTGAAGCCGGCTTTACACTGACACTGGCGTCCACCCGCAATGTTAGTACACAGGGCATTGGCACTGCAACCCCCGTTGTCATTTTGGCACTCGTCGATATCCTGACAGTTGGTGCCATCTCCAACATATCCAGTGAGGCAGACGCAGCTGTAGCTGCCCAGGGTGTTGATGCAGTTGGCCTGTGAGTGACAGCCTTGAAGGCCACTGAGACATTCATTGATGTCTTCACACAGCAGACCATCACCCTCGTAGCCCATGCGGCACACACAGGTGAAGATGTTTCTAACTTTCAGACACTCAGCCTGAGGGTGGCACTTGAGGCCTGCCGCCTCGCAGTCACTCAGGCCGGCAACTGAAAAGAAAAAGAGGAAAAGAGAGGAGCTTGTGGAATACTAAATCTGATTATGTGTCAGCTCAATTTTTAGAAATATGTTTAGGGTGCACATTTTTTGTCTACTGTCTGTGGGTTTGGGTAAAAACAGCAAACAGTTTAAGTGAAGGTGAGATACCTGCACAGCAGTATTCTAGCCCTGCAAATAGACTCATCAGCCACTGGAGTGGAAACCTGTGTGGGCAAAGAAAAGAAATCAATGTCTGTTATTCAGAAACATAGTGGGCAGTCTACATACTTGGGATCGTATCTTACTGAGTACGAGAGAGATATGGGTAGAGAAGAGAGAAGACATTTAATCCCTGCGAAGGTAAGGAGAGATGGTTTTGCTCACTTTGCATGTAACAGCATGTCATTGTAAACCGCAGGCAGTGGCTTCAATTCTATGGATTATGTCTCTATGCATCACCTGAAGTCTGAAATGTCATCCAACTCTGTTGTTGAAATGGCAAGTAACTTATGGATTTGACCTAAATGCAAAGTACAGTATGTCCCACAATGCTGACTGCACTTTGTGTTTCCACAGCCTACTTTCCTCCCACTGAACAATGGTCGAGTAACTATTGTTACAGTGTGTGTAACACATGTAAACCTACCATCTTATCCTGGCTCACCACCCAAAGAGTTAACTTACTGGCATTCTGCTCTGACTTATCCAAGTACACACATTATTCATACCACTTAAAGTTTGCAGATGTAGATAATATTGTTCTCAATTTAAGTATTTTCAATTCTTGTCGTCATAAAATACTGATTATGTATCAGCCATATCATTCACTGTCAATATGATCAAGGCTCCATGAACACAGTCTGTAAAATTGTCAATAAAATGTTATTTCCTAAAGATTTATTATACCCCATAGTTTCAAAAAGGCCATAAAAAACTCAGATTTTCTAAAATCACTTTTATGATATAAAAGTCCAATAAGTAGTTGTTCTGTGCCACTAAAAATTACTGCAGCAAACAAAGGTACATCATGTTGGAATGCCCCAATATAGTGGACAATGTAAATTGGGACACCCATTGTTCAGAGGTCTAAATATTTGCCAGACATTCCTTTCTACTACAGTATCCTCTGAGAAGACTGAAATGAGGTTGTATTCACAGTGTTTTGTCTCAAGTGATGTCAGACCCAGACACACCAGCATGAGGTGGTTTAGAATTAGTTTTTTTCCCACAATGTGCTATCAGTCAACCAGTTTTATAGGCAATGGCTTGATGAAGTAGTTCAGCTAAATTCTGAGAATACTGACAACAATCCAGTTTGTTCTGATTAGGTTACCATCTAAATGTCAATATTCCCTCCTAGGCCATTGTCTGTGTCTTATGTGAAAGCTCTGGATGGAAAATAACAGTACTGAGGTAGAGTCCCATTACATACATTAAATGCAGAACTGTCTACTGTAAATCACACCAGGCCTCCCTGAGGGACTCCAACTAGGACAGCTGCCATGATGTCTATCACTATCAGCAACACTTGTAGCCTTCTGAAAAACATCTGAAACATGAAGAAAGGGTTACTGTTTGTGATCTTATAGTGCACCAGAAAATGTCAATCTTTTTTGAAAGCACTGATGCTTTAAGCATTTCTATTCTCAGCTTTGTTCACTAAACTGAACCAACCAATTACTGATTCCCTACTTGTGAGTGTAAAGTAGTTTGGGAATATATGTCTGTTAAATACCAAACTACAGACTGCAGCCAGTAAGCTTAGCTAAGCTTTAAAACTGGAAGCAGTGAGAAACAGCTAATGGCTCTGTTCAAAAGAACTGTCATTTTTTAAATCAATTGCCCACCAGCAATGCTCAAGCTTTTAAATTAGCATGTTACATCTCGTTTGGTTACAAGAATAATACGTACCAACCTACCACTAACTCCCTACCTACATTGTAAATGTACAAATGACAATTTGTGAGTGACTTTCTGGAGTCCTTGTTGAAATCACTAGACTCTGACACTCAGACATTGTTCTGCACATAACCCTCCATAAAACCATTTCATTGTTTAGTTTGGTATTATGTACAGATTAAACAAGCACTGTATAATGTGTTAATTCGTGAGCTTTAGAGATACTGCTGGGTGGATTTTGTTACCTTTGGACAGAGCCAGGCTTGTTGTTTCAGTTTCCAGTCTGCGCTGTAACATTTTGTGTTGTCTTCCCATCAAAATTAACACTTTAGTTGCTTTTTATCAATTTTTTTTTTTTTTACTTTTTCTTACGTTTTTGTCCCCTTTTTCAACACTTTTGTCACTTTTTTGACGTTTTCAACACTACATAACACTAACTTATTAACTTTAGTTTTACAGTTATTTTTGGAATCTATGGTATAAACCTCCTTTATAGGAAATTATACTTATAATGTTTGAGTTAGAAAAGAAGAAATTCTGAATTATTTCGACTAAAATTAAAGGAATGGATGTTGAAGGATAATCACAGACTGGAATCTGTCAACTTTTAGTCAATGCTATTTCAAAAACACTTGAATTTATTTTTTCAAATGCTATAAAATTGAATAAGACGCCCCAAAATGAATGAAAGTAGAGATTTGTACTTGCCAAAGAGCGATGGGTGGAATCAATCATGTTATTTTGGGGAATTAAAAAGAACATTGATATAGGAAACGGGTCAATTTGACCCGAGGACAACATGAGGGTTAACATATGAAAATGAATGTGGTATTCTCATCAAACTCTGCAAGAAAATGAACAAGTAGGCTATTTTTCCTAAAATGTTAAACTATGCTTTTAATATTCAAGAACAATCGTGCTCCTTATTAGCAAATAAAATTACTGACTTGCACCGTGTATATTAGAGTTCAAGAGATTATTGCCCTGCTTTTAGATGGTATTCTCAATCTTCATTAAATTCTATTTGTTCATTTATATATGTTGTATTGTTTTATTTAATTGTATTATCCATCCATCCATCCATCCATCCATCTTCGTCCGCTTATCCGGTATTGGGTCTCGGGGGCAGCAGCTCCAGTAGGGGACCCCAAACTTCCCTTTCCCGAGCCACATCAACCAGCTCCGACTGGGGGATCCCGAGGCGTTCCCAGGCCAGGTTGGAGATATAATCTCTCCACCTAGTCCTGGGTCTTCCCCGAAGCCTCCTCCCAGCTGGACGTGGGTTAGACGCCGTGTACACCTCCCTAGGGAGGCGCCAAGGAAACCCATTTCCCATTTTGTCCGCTTGTACCCTGGATCTCGTTCTTTCGGTCATGACCCAGGATTCGTGACCATTATTTATCTTATTTGTACAAAACAACTCAATCCATCAGTATATAGTACAAATAAAAAGAATTTGAACATAACTAAACAACTGTTCACATTTATTAAAACGTATTTGTGATGTGGTTCAAATAATATCTATAACATGATAACTTTGAATAACAAAACTATATCAGTAAGACAATACTGCACAGGTTTGAAATTCAACTTAAAATTGTTAATGCTGTTTTACGGTTATACTGACAAAACTCACTGTGAAGTGATCCATATTCATATTAATGAATGAACCATCCTTCTTTGCATCCAAATTTAGACTTTATGCTTTAAGAATTAACCATAAACCACAAGAAATCTGGATCAGGGACACATAAAATGGATTAATGATAACTCTCGAACTATTAAGAGCCATGAAAAAAATCATCGCCCACCAGTAAAAGAAGAGCCAGTAATTGAAGATTTGCACTCACCGCATATTTCCCCGTCTTTTGGTGGTCCTTGACTCTTTCGTGGGGAAGAAAGTGTGAACTCCCCTTCTCTGGATATCCTCTTCAGCTTACTTCTCCTCCACCCTTGGGACTCGCGACAATGGCCCATTACACCATAGCATGCACTGCCCTGACATCTTAAACCTCTGGGAAGGGGAACACCCATGTTCCCCAGCTTGTGTGTCAGCTCTTGCACAATACGTCCCTTGAGATTGTTTGTCCTCCTAAGAAGACAAGACACCAAAATGACTTCCAGTTACCTGTTCATTAGGGATTAGGGATTAGTTATATTTTACAGTTAGAATTTTTTCTGTATTTGTTGGATATACAGTGCCTTGCGAAAGTATTCGGCCCCCTTGAACTTTTCAACCTTTTGACACATTTCAGGCTTCAAACATAAAGATATAAAATTTTATTTTTTGTGAAGAATCACCAACAAGTGGGACACAATTGTGAAGTGGAACGAAATCTATTGGATATTTTAAACTTTTTTAGCAAATAAAAAACTGAAAAGTGGGGCGTGCAAAATTATTGGGCCCCCTTGCGTTAATACTTTGTAGAGCCACCTTTTGCTGTGATTACAGCTGCAAGTCGCTTGGGGTATGTCTCTTTCAGTTTTGCACATCGAGAGACTGACATTCTTGCCCATTCTTCCTTGCAAAACAGCTCGAGCTCAGTGAGGTTGGATGGAGAGCGTTTGTGAACAGCAGTTTTCAGCTCTTTCCACAGATTCTCGATTGGATTCAGGTCTGGACTTTGACTTGGCCATTCTAACACCTGGATATGTTTATTTGTGAACCATTCCTTTGTGGATTTTGCTGTATGTTTGGGATCATTGTCTTGTTGGAAGATAAATCTCCGTCCCAGTTTCAGGTCTTTTGCAGACTCCAACAGGTTTTCATCCACAATGGTCCTGTATTTGGCTGCATCCATCTTCCCCTCAATTTTAACCATCTTCCCTGTCCCTGCTGAAGAAAAGCAGGCCCAAACCATGATGCTGCCACCACCATGTTTGACAGTGGGGATGGTGTGTTGAGGGTGATGAGCTGTGTTGCTTTTACGCCAAACATATCGTTTTGCATTGTGGCCAAAAAGTTCGATTTTGGTTTCATCTGACCAGAGCACCTTCTTCCACATGTTTGGTGTGTCTCCCAGGTGGCTTGTGGCAAACTTCAGATGAGACTTTTCATGGATATCTTTGAGAAATGGCTTTCTTCTTGCCACTCTTCCATAAAGGCCAGATTTGTGCAGTGTACGACTGATTGTTGTCCTATGGACAGACTCTCCCACCTCAGCTGTAGTTCTCTGCAGTTCATCCAGAGTGATCATGGGCCTCTTGGCTGCATCTCTGATCAGTCTTCTCCGGGGGTGTGGGACGACCAGGTCTTGGTAGATTTACAGTGGTCTGATACTCCTTCCATTTCAAAATGATCGCTTGCACAGTGCTCCTTGGGATGTTTAAAGCTTGGGAAATCTTTTTGTATCCAAATCCGGCTTTAAACTTCTCCAGAACAGTATTACGGACCTGCCTGGTGTGTTCCTTGGTCTTCATGATGCTCTCTGCGCTTTCAACAGAACCCTGAGACTATCACAGAGCAGGTGCATTTATACAGAGACTTGATCACACACAGGTGGATTCTATTTATCACCATCAGTCATTTAGGACAACATTGGATCATTCAGAGATCCTCGCTGAACTTCTGGAGTGAGTTTGCTGCACTGAAAGTAAAGGGGCCGAATAATTTTGCACGCACCACTTTTCAGTTTTTTATTTGCAAAAAAAGTTTAAAATATCCAATAGATTTCGTTCCACTTCACAATTGTGTCCCACTTGTTGGTGATTCTTCACAAAAAATAAAACATGTATATCTTTATGTTTGAAGCCTGAAATGTGTCAAAAGGTTGAAAAGTTCAAGGGGGCCGAATACTTTCGCAAGGCACTGTATCAGTTTTTATAAAAGATGCAGGTTAAAAATATGCGGATCATATGTATACGGATCCTTCTGGAGTAACCTATTTGGTAAAACATAATCATTATTATAAGACAATTACATTACATCAGACAATCCTATGAATATGAAATGAATTGACAAGTACATTGTTCAGTATGGTAAATCCCATTCATATGGCATGAATAGAAGATAGGAAGCAAAATGTCTTTTGTTAAACATTATATCTACAGTAGTTCTGCTATTATTCCTAGGCAAATTCTACTATCTAATATAAGATTTGTTAAACATTATATCTAGTTCTGCTATTATTCCTAGGCAAATTCTACTATCTAATATAAGATTTCATAAGATCTTTTCAGGCAGTGACACCGTGGACCTGCCATTCAGCAATAATGTAATTTATTGTATACAATACTGGTATATGACAAACAGAGTCATAAATCCTTGGCGGCAGCTACTGCAAGAAAAGACTGGTTTGATGGCCCGTTGTAAAGATTTAGGTATCTGATCACTTGGACCTGTACAATTGTGTACCCTTGCAACACTTGACATTTATGTCATACTAGTGATTGTTATCGGTTGTTATCATGTTATCAGTCTATAGCTGGTACAAACACATTTTGATTCTGCACTGTTCAGTGCTGACCATGAACCCTCTTGAGCACTACACTCCAAGTAAAGCTTTCTCTGGCAGATGAAAAGAAGATGTCGGTGACACAAACAGTCATTGCAATTCAGGCTTCTCCTACTCCCCAACAGTAGAGTAAGTAGTGACAAGGACAGTGCAAAATTGAGATTACATTTTCACGAGACCAACAGATATGCTGGAAGCTCTGCAGTCTCGCATTGCCAGACCTTCCTCCACAGCGCTGAAGGAGGGTCTGGCTAGTCCACAAAGTATTCCTGGACAGGAGAGAAATGTGTTCTGGTTTATCGGCATTACGATGCCTCTGCAAAATAGCCTCAGGAAGAAAATTGTTTGGGTGGAACATGTGTACGCTGTTGTAATATAAATCAGATTGTATCACTGTTTCTTTTGAAAGATGTTCCAGTCACTTACATCCTTATGTCTGTGTATGTCTTGGTGAGTTATTGGGTGCGATCACGAGGGTTGTGAATTAAACAAAGGGTCACAGACACATGTTTATGACTGCACTGTTTTATTATAGGAACTTAGCATCTACTCTGCATATCGAATAGAGTATTGCTAACCATGCGCATTAGCTTGCACACAGGAAGTTTGCAGAATAGAGCGCCCGTCTGAACAGAATGAGGCTTGCAGGTGTTTCCTGTCATGTTGATGGGTTATTGTTCCTCCTGACAAGGGTGTATGCACCAAGGGGAAGAGTAAGAGAAAAGTATAAGAGAAAAGAGAAGAGGAAAAGAGTCAGACATTCAGACTGTCAGCTCTGAGCATGTTGCTTGTGTTTGCTGTATGAACTGCATGTCTCCCCCAACACTGCTGGTCCTCAACGACTGGCTGACGAGCTGAATGGTTTTTACTGTAGGTTTGAAAAGCCCACAGTCACACCCTTCCCCCACACCAACTCACCAACTCATACTTCAGTCAGTCACCTTCCCCCACCTGTACGCTGTCACCTCCCCCCCTCTGACCCCTCACCTGCACTCACAATCTGTGAAGTGGATGTGCGCCAGCTCTTCCGGAGGCAGAAGACCAGAAAGGCTCCTGGCCCAGACGGTGTGTCACCATCCTGCCTGAAAATCTGTGCAGACAAGCTGGCCCCCATCTTCACTCAGATCTTCAACAGATCCCTGGATCTGAAGTTCCCTCCTGCTTCAAACGCTCCACAATCATCCCAGTACCCAAAAAACCCTCCATCTCTGGACTAAATGACTACAGGCCTGTCGCCCTGTCATCTGTAGTCATGAAGTCCTTTGAAAAACTGCTGTTGGCCCACCTGAAGAACATCACAGTCCCCTTGCTGGACCCCCTGCAGTTTGCCTACAGGGATAAAAGGTCGGTGGATGATGCAGTCAACTTGGGACTGCATTACATCGTGCAACACCTCGACTCCCCAGGGGCTTATGCAAGGATCCTGTTTGTGGACTTCAGCTTGGCGTTCAACACCATCATCCCGGACATCCTCAGCACCAAACTCTCCCAGCTCACTGTGCCAGCCTCCACCTGTCAGTGGATCACAGACTTCCTGACTGACAGGAGTCAGCAGGTGAGGCTGGGGAACATCACATCCAGCCCACGGACTATCAGCACTGGCGCCCCCCATGGATGTGTGCTCTCCCCACTGTTTTCCTCCCTCTACACCAATGACTGCACCTCAGGAGACCCATCTGTTAAACTCCTGAAGTTCGCTGACGACACAACGGTCATCGGCTTCATCCAGTACGGTGATGAGTCGGCCTACAGATGGAAGGTGGATCAGCTGGCTCTCTGGTTCAGTCAGAACAACTTTGAGCTCAACACGCTCAAAACTGTGGAGATTATCGTGGACCTCAGGAGGAGACCCCCCACTCTTCCCTCCATCACCATACTCAACAGCTCTGTGTCTGCTGTGGAATCCTTCAGGTTTCTGGGATCCACAATATCCCAGGACCTGAAGTGGGAGCCCAACACAGACACAATAATCAAAAAGGCCCAGCAGAGGATGTACTTCCTCCGCCAGCTCAGGAAGCTCAACCTGCCTAAGGAGCTGCTGGTCCACTTCTACACAGCCATCGTCACTCACTGTCACTGTCACAATCACTGTCTGGTTTGGATCTGCCACCAAAAAGGACAGGAGCAGACTACAACGGACAGTTAGGACAGCAGAAAAGATCATCGGTGCCAACCTGCCCTCCGTTCATGACTTATACTCCTCCAGAGTCAGGAAACGGGCAGGAACCATCACTGCAGACCCATCTCACCCCGTACCCAACCTGTTCCAGCTTCTCCCCTCTGGTAGGCACTACAGAGCACTGTACACCAAAACCAACAGACTCAGGAACAGTTTCTACCCACAAGCCATCTCTCTGATGAACAGCTGACTTCTGACCCACAGTGTCAGGTTCTATTCTGGTCAATAACCCAGTAACACTGTCTCTACAGCACCTGTTTACTGGTTCCACTTATTATTCCACTTTAGTATTATTCATCATTCCCATATCTCACTTATTTATTAATTCATCATTCTCATTCCCTATTCCAGAACTGTTCATACTATTCATATTGTAATATAATAACATAATACTATTTACCCAGTATCCTTTGCACTATGCTCCACATTTAAATACTTTTTCATTGAACTCTTCATTGCACTCATGCCTCTATATTGTTTCTGTTTAGAGTATGTATATATTGTGTATATATTAGTGTGTATATATTGTTTTGGTTGTTTTGTATGTGTAAGCACAGTGTGAGTAACAACGCTCTAAAGAAAAATTCCTCGTATGTGTCCTCATACCTGGCAAATAAAGCTGATTCTGAATCTGATGTCTCCAAAATGTATTTTGCATAATAAAGTGGACCATTTACAACTCACTCAGGTCTAAGGATATCCTTTCCAACAAAGAACCTAGGGTCCAAGTCGGGACCAACAACGTTCAAAGGTTCTTTTAAAACTCCGATTGGACAGAGCTGTCTGGATTTACCCTGCAGAGATCTGAGGACCAGGTAACCATAGTCCTCAGATTGGACATATAGTCTAGCTAGCTGTCTGGATTTACCCTGCAGAGATCTGAGGACCAGGTACCCATAGTCCTCAGATTGGACAGATAGTCTAGCTAGCTGTCTGGATTTACCCTGCAGAGGTCTGAGGACCAGGTACCCATAGTCCTCAGATTCGACAGATAGTCTAGCTAGCTGTCTGGATTTACCCTGCAGAGATCTAAAGGACCAGGTACCCATAGTCCTCAGATTGGACAGATAGTCTAGCTCACATGTGTAAAACTCAAGGCCCGCGGGTAAGATGTGGCCCGCCATGTCATTTTATGTGGCCCGCGAGAGCTTAAAAGTTTTGAGTGTCTAAAAATAAATACCCAAAAATAAATTAAGAGCGTGCTTTGACCAAAAACTACATTTCCCACAATGCCTTTTGACTACGCTAGCCGCGGCAGTGTCCATGCCAACGAGTGGAATTGAGATATAAATAATGATCCCGAAATGTCCAGAAAGAGAAAAGTTGATGCAGACGGAAGACTGTTTCAAGAAAGATGGGAAGGCGAATACTTGTTGTGTGCTTCAAGGAGAAAGACCGGTATGTCTTTTGTGTTACGAGGCGGTGTCGGTTGTCAAAGAGTACAATCTGCGTCGACATTTTGACACCAAACACGGAGCTAAGTACGCTAAAGCTAGCCTTCAAGAAAAGCAACAAATTGCCCAAGAATTAAAAGGCAAACTGCGGTCGCAGCAGAGTTTGTTCATGAAATCCACAGCCAAAAACGAGGCCGCGGTGAAAGCTAGCTTCATTGTGGCTGAAGAAATCGCCCGCGCTTCCAAGTCTTTTCAGAGGGAGCGTTTTTGAAGCAGTGCATGCTGAAGGTCTGTGAGCAGGTGTGTCCCGGCCAGTTACAGACTTTTAAAAATGTCAGTTTATCAAGAAACACCATCGCGAGTGAAGGAACTAGCAGAAAATCGTACAACACAGCTGGCCGAGGAGACACGCAGCTACACAGCTTTTTCATTAGCTGAGAGAGAGAGAAAGAGAGAGAAAGAGAGAGACAGAGAAGACTCTCTGTCTCTCTCTTTCTCTCGCTCTCTCTTTTATTTCCCCCCCACCCTGAGCCATGGATCTGCTTGAGGTTTCTGCCTCTTAAAGGAAGTTTTTCCTTGCCTCTGTGGTCTAGTGCTTGCTCTTGGTGGGAATTGTAGGGTTTCTGTAAATAACATCACAGTACGGTCTTGAAAATCCCAGGTGTAACCACTATGACTCGGGATGGCTGGACAGCTTGGTGAGTAAGGGGAGAGAGAGGGGGGATGACATACAGTACATCGTCACAGGTCAGACTTGGACCACTGCGTCGAGGCATAAGCCTTGAAGTATATGTGCGCCTGCTCTACCTACTGAACCAACCCGGCCACAAGAGAATTGGCTCCTTAGAACATGAAACATATGATGGTCAGATGTAATGTGATAAAGTAGATCAACAGCCTTTATGTGTATTGCCTAATTATTTTATGCATGTCTTATTAGATCATGTGTACATATACAAAACCTTTTTTTCCGTATGGCCATTTTTGTGTGTTTTTTCTGCACTAAACTCTACGTTTGTGTCCATTATCCCATCCTCTTTCAGTCACTCTGTTTTGTGTTTTCTGATATGTACATGTCTGGAGACAGTAACCTTTGTTATAAAATGTATATATATATATATATTTTTTTTTTTAATTGATTATTAACTTATCAGAATCGAGCATCTAATCTTTCTAGAGAGAAACGCGATGCATCTAAGAATCTTTTTTTCCCACCCCTAACGGTTACATTTCATTTAAAGCAGGAGAGCAGAAGATTACTCAAGCAAGTGTTTAAGAATGGCTCCCTAAAACATTGGAGCAGCTAACAGGCCGTTGTCATTGCAGCTCAAATCAGGTGTACTCTACTTAAACTGCCAAAGCACAACTATGAGTTGTGTAAAGTGTATACAGTGTGTATTTGGGACAGAGTAACAACTTTAGAACCACAGGTGTCACTGTTCACATTAGCAAAGGCTGCATTCCAGAAAGGAGCAGTACTACCAAGGCTCTGGCTCACCTGCTATCAACACAGCAAGCATTATACTAAATAGTTGCACACATTGAATTATGGCATTATTACATTATGACATTCCACATCCCTACCTTCCATACCTGACTCAAAATATACAATACATGCTATTGTGATTGTGTTTCAATTATATAAATATAAACTAAATATAATATATAAATTCAAACTAATAACTGAACTTTAGTCTGACAAGATCTACAATAGTTACTATTATATTTCCAGTCTGTGTACAATATTGAAGATTTGTGACATGATATATATATATATATATATATATATATATATATATATATATATATATATATAATATAAATCATATACTGTATATATATTAACTTTCTTGCTGAGAGTGACAGAAGACTGATATCTATCTGGTCAGTAGTATGTTGGGCACCTGGGCAGCTCACCTGGTAGAGCTTGCGCGCATATGTAGAGGTTTAATAAAAAATCTTAATAATAATTTATACTATTTATTGATCCCCAGTGGGGAAATTGCAATATACACTCTGTTTTTGTTAGTAATCACTACACACAGGCCTGAACTACAAATACGTCCTCAGGACCTATTCATGCACAAATGGAGAGATGTCAGAGTGTGTGTTTGTGTGTGTGTGTGTGTGTGTGTGCCAAAGGCCTAAAATGCCCCAAAAAAGACTCTTCAAAAAGCCCACTAGATGGGGTTACACAATTAATTAAAAGAGAGAATTAAAGACTAGGCTACAGCCATTTAAAAGAACACAGCCACTATTTTACTTTAACAAAAACAAACATAGATACAGAGGTATCAATGTCAATAAAGGAGAATGAATTTGCCTAATAATCTTGACTATTGGCCACATATAGATAGTAAATCAGACTTTTCGGGGAAACCCACTACTTCTTTTGTTTTTAATCTGCACCTGAAAGGCTCACCCTCGCGTACTACAGCACACCACCATCCACCCTTCCTCAGTTGCCACTCAAGGGAATATTTCTCCCATAGATCATCTCTATGAGACCTGAGGTTATGACTCAGCCGTGTCTGTGATTCACAACACCTGAGAAATGTTTTCCAACCTCAGGTTTCTGTTAGGTAAGATACCTGCTCGACAGCTGATGATGTCATCGTGTCACACAGTGTTTCTCTGTTTATAATAAGCAATAATACAGGGTATCGAGAGAAAAGAATTGCTTACACACTGTGCATTTTTTCCACATATTGGGATATTTTAGGTGTATGTTAAAAAAAAATGAATGAAACCACTTAATGGTTTGAATGTAGCACAGCATTTGATATATGATGTCTAGCTGAAGGAACACCTACTACAAAAATATACAAATACAAAATGATAAAATATCATACTGGGATATTATAACGTATAATACAATACATTGGGAGTACATTTATATCATTACATACGTCTAGTATTAACTGTCTAAAGTGATGCATAGCCTATCCTACAGGCATATTACAATGATACAATAAATACATACACATAAAAAACACTGTAAACTGTGATGATTAACATCCTGTGGAAATATCACAGCACCTCTGTGAGTATAAAGGTCACAACAGAGCCACAGCCTACACAAAAACACTACTTTATACTTCAAACTGTACTTGACTGACTATTTTACTTTTTTTTTTTAGCTGATTTTGGAAATTAATCTTGCCTTAATTCAAAAAATGTAGGAAAATCCAACCTTTTAAGGACATCAATTTTCTTTGTGGATAAATAATGTATTGTACATGAATTAATATAAATGTTCTTCCTTAAAATACAGGAGGCATAAATATACACCCCCCTATGGTAAATTCCCATAGAGGCAGACACATTTTTATTATTAAAGGCCAGTTATTTCATGGATCAGGATACTATGCATCCAGATCAAGTTCCCTTGGCCTTTGGAATTAAAATAGCTCCCCCCCCACATCATCACATACCCTTCACCATTCATAGAGATTGGCATGGTTTTATTTCAGTTAGCTTAATAGCTGGTTTGATTTGCATTGAGAGATGTTCTTATGGAAAGCATACCATGTCTGTCTCTAGGTATGTTGTGTGTGTGTGTGTGTGTGTGTGTGTATGGGGGGGGGCTCTTCATCAGGATGCATAGTATCCCGATCCATGAAATAACTATCCTGTAAAAATAACAATGTGCCTGCCTCTATGGGAATTTAACATAGTGGGTGTATACTTATACCTGTATTTTCAAGAAGAACATTTATATTTATTTATTTACAAAACATTATTCATTCACAAAGAAAATTGGTCTCTTTAAAAGGTTGGCTTTTTCTAAATTTTTTGAATTAAGGCATTAAGATCAATTTCCAAAAGATGTTTAGTTATTCCTCTTTTTAATCAATGTAAGCACGGGGGTGTAAACTTTCTCAAGCCACTGTATGTCATAATATCATAAGGTACTGTATTATTATATCAGATGTATATTTACTCCTTGTTGTTGTTATGTATGTTTGTGCTTATGCTTTGTTGTTATGCAACACATGTATGTTTTGTCATGCCAGTAAAGCAAGGGGAAATTGAATTTGAGAGAGGGAGGAGAGAGAGAGAGAGAGAGAGAGAGAGAGAGAGAGAGAGAGAGAGAGAGAGAGAGAGAGCGCAAATATGGTCATACCGGAAAAAAGATACTTTCGACCCCCCTCCCCCCTTCATCGACTATGCAAATTGTAGTGACGTCCACAGCCTACTTGTCTTATAAAGTACTTGATTACAGCTGTGTGGCAGTTGGACAACAGACAGCTCGAGCTCTACAACTTCATTTCTCTGGTGCTCGTGCTGGTTGGTTTTTTTTGAGTGCTTACCTTTGTTTGCGCGAGCTCGTCGAGTCTCCCTCCCAAACAGGTTGGACCAGACACACCTGCGGGGAGAAGAAGGAAGCCCTGTACAGCCTACCTGGGACGCCATTAGCCACTCCATCTTTGACCTCTGTGGACGACGGACGGTAGAAAGCCGACGAGGGAGACTTTGTTTCAGAAATTCCTTTTAAGTTTGATCGATTTAATCATGAACATTTGGATTGCTGTCGTCCTCGTCGCCTGCGCTGCGGGAGCCGCAGCTCAAGGCTGTAAGTAGTTTGATTTCTTAAACTTTATTAGTCTTAAAAATGGCTGACAACGCTGTTAACCTTACATGTCGCTTAATTGGAACTCTATATATTTGTAGTTTAAGCGGGCCTGCGTTTCAGTACGTGGGATAGCTTTAGTTAGAAGAAAACTGGGAGAATGGGTTAAAATTACACTTTTTATATTTATTTTTTTTAAAGACTCATCTCTAAACATCTGTCTTACCTTAAGTGTAATGTTGGCTAATATTTAAAAACTTTATTGGGACTTGATGAACCAACTGTATTAAAATGTAGTTATCAAACGGATAGTGTCGTTGTTTGAGTGGGGGTGGGGAGGCTTCGTACTGCCCTGGGGACTTGTCTGTTTGGAGAAACCAACGCCCAGGTGTTCAGTGAACCTGCTAGTCTACCTGCTTTAATGGAACTGCCCCCCCTCCCCCCCATAGGGCTGTTCCACCGACAATACAATACATCCTGTATCTTACACCGCATAGGATAGTCTACACTTTCCATAGATTTGGGATTTTTTTATGATTACAGAAAGCACAGCCTAGCCTACTATAGTCCTCTGTCCAATATGTTGCAATTTTCTCAAACGATCATCGAATCAATATTCGATTCGATTTAACATCTGAAGTGGCATTTATGTTAACAGGCACTCCAGATGTTAAGTTTTTAGTGTTTCAGCCTGAATGACAAATGTCGTGTATCTCTGTCTAGGCCAATGTGGCACGATGAAGTGGGCAACGTGTGATGGAACACCATGTGTGTGTTCCCTTCTCGTCGGTGACAACGTGCCACAACCTCTGGACTGCACCAAATGTAAGTAAATATGTGATCAAGGCCTGTAGCTGTCCTTCCTCGTAGCTTTTTCAGTTTGCAGGTTGTCTTTGTTCTCGCCTGCTCATGATGTCTCTTGATTCACTTTCAGTGATCCCTAAGTGCTTCTTGATGAAGGCGGAGATGTACAGAGCTAAAAAGGGCCTGTCCACCCGTACAGGAGGAAAGCCAGTGGAGACCGCCTTTGTGGACAACGACGGCATCTATGACCCAGACTGTGAAAGCGATGGCAAATTCAAAGCCAAGCAGTGCAACAACACTGAGGAGTGCTGGTGTGTCAACAGTGCCGGTGTCCGCCGAACTGACAAGGGAGACAAGAACATCAAGTGTGACAAGCTGGTGGAGACCCAGTAAGTTATTTTGCGCCCCCCTCCTTTCCCTTTCATCAGTGTGGAGAACTAGGTAGATGGAATAGTAGTCTAACAGTTTACTGGTTCATTTTTCTCCAGCTGGGTTCGTCTTCAGCTGACTCACAAACCTGTGGCAACTCCATTGGATGTCACCAATTTGAAGGCGTAAGTATTTTTAACAATTTATTTTTTTTGTATTTATTTAATGAATGGAAAAAAAAATGTCAACATTGGTTTCAGTATTTAATAATTGTAATTTCTTTCCTTCATGCAGCGCAATTGGAAATGCCATTCAACAACGTTATGGCAACTTTAATAAGAGCATGGTGGACAATGTCGAGGTGAGTACAATTTGGGAAGTGGGGTGTTGGGCTTTTTTTTTTTTTTTTTTTTTTTTAAATGTTTCATTCCTACTTAATATGTCAGATCAGCATTACAAAAATACCTGACTAAGTTGTCATCCTGCAGTATGATCCTGATTCTCGTAGAATTGTGGTGGATGTGAAGAAGGCGATAGGAAACCGCCAACATGACCTGACCAACATGGCCTACTACATGGAGAAGGATGTATGTTGATGGATTTAAAATAAAATAAAAAAATGTTTATACAGTATGTAAGACTAGAGGCCTAGTGACTGATGCTGCCATTTTCATCCTCCCCTGCAGGTGAAGGTGCTGCCTCTGTTCAACAACCAGGCAAAGTTTATGCCACAGGTGGGCAGCCAGAATGTAGAGATGGAGAACATCCTGGTGTACTATGTGGACGAGGAGGCCCCGACGTTCACCATGAAGCACCTGACCGGTGGGATCATCGCTGTCATTGTGGTGGTGATCCTGGCTGTGGTTGCCGGCCTGCTGGTCCTGGTGAGTGAATCTACTTTTATCATTTTCATCTGGCTTAACCACTGATTTTTCTTTAACATGAAAGTCGTATCAATTTTGAATCCTTATTTTCTTTTGTCTGTGTGTAGTTCTTTGCCAAAAAGCGAATGGATCGGAAGTACAAACAAGCCCAGGTGAGCTGAAGTTCTTGTAATTGACATTGTTCAGTAACATTGTGTAAAATGTACTTTTTGCACACAGAATGGTGTTTAACACCCTGTTTTATCTGCTCCTTTTTTCCATTTTTAGACAAGCGAGATGGCGCAGATGTCTTAAATGACCATCTGCATCGCAGCAGAGTGTATGAAGAGTAACCTTGTACAATACATTTTTGGATTAACTTTTCTGCAGTGGGATTGTGCCATTTTTATTTGAGGAATACAGATTGTAAAGGAGCAATGAACTTGGTTTATGTTGGCACTACTGGTACCGCCATTATTTATAAATTGGGAAAGTCTTAAGGCATCGTCCAATCTATATGCCATAAACTGCTTTTCACAATATGCTTGGCACATGCCACATTTTAATGTTAGAACTTGTTGAATGTTTTAAAATTCTACATCATAGATTGTACAGTTTCTTACCTAGTGTGTTTGGGTGTATTTTTTTTTTTTAAATAAAACTTTTTTAAAAGTCTTTGCTGTTGTACAGGTTTCTTTGCAATGTAAGTTTGTCTGAGACTTTGGAAAAAGTACTGCAGATTGTATGGGGGGGGGAGGGGGGAGACAAGCTAGAGGAAACCACTGCAGACACAATTTAGGATGTCATGCTTGTCTTAATAAATGCTGATAGTCAACATCGACACTTGGTGTGTTGAAATAGTTACAGTATATGGATATATTCTGCAGACACTTTAAACCGTCCCTTTGTCTCACATAAGACATAATGGGCCTTTTGTTTACATGGGGAAGGTTTCCAACTCAGATTACTTGTTTTTAGTTTTTTTTTTTTTTTCTCTCCCAGTGGGTGTGGCAGACCTGTATTGAATGTGTTCCTGTTTCTTTTGAAGGTAACTTTAATTTCAGTTTTCCATGGTTCACACCTGGAAATGTACCTGTAGATATCGTAAGCTACATAAATGTAAAGATGTTGGCTTTGCACTCAGACCTATGGAATGTGACTTGTGTATCGGCTAGTCTGGTTGGCAGAAACTTGCTATAAGCGTAGAGGGAGGCTGTTGTCATTTCATGCTGTACCTCTGGAACTCTTTCACTGAATTCAACCTGTTAATCAGGTTCTGGCTCATTCATTAGCTAACCCATGAAGTATCTTTGCACACAACAAATAGTTTAACAAAGGGACTCAAGCAAGGCTACAGCAACTGGCAGAAATCCTCTTGAGTAGAGATTACAAGGTGGGAAGTTTTTGCATAAGTTGTTTCAATGAACAAATTCAGGTATGGAGGTTAAAATGATTGTTTTGTGTAGATGTGCTCCAGCTGACGGCAGCTCTTTAGGACGCGGTTTCTGTTGAACCTTTGTCACAATTGACAAGTCCCACTGAAGCCTTCCTCGAAACCAAGACTCAGTCAACATATAAAAAAAGCTTAACTTTGAAAGCACATATCTGCCATATATTGGATTTGCAAACATGTACTTGGACTTCCTGTTTTTAATCCATTTCTCCATTTTCGATAATCAGCATTAACTATGTCTTAGTTCTCTTGCCTCACCCAGTTTTGCTCCCTTGTAAACCCTCCCTTTTGCTCCATAGCAACGCAGGGACAAAAGCATGTCTCTAACTAGTTCAGACAGGTTGGGTATCATATATCCTCCCCCCACCCCCCTCCTCTGCTCGCTCTCTTCTCTGTGAAAGACTACAGGAATGAGGTGTGTCACTTGCCGTCAGGCACCTGTTGCAGGTATCAACACGTCAGTTACAGTCACACCAATGAGGAGGCTGGACGGCAGATTTGTGGGAAGAGAAACTGCAGCGAGGAGGAAAGAGTGTCTGGCTGTTTTGGTTTCTATGGTATTGGATAGCATATATTGTTTGTATGAAAGATGATTTTATACACCCAGTGAAACAAGTAGCCTGTTTGCTATTTAGTTTATTCAATCATGAGAAATGTACAATTTAATATAATACCTGACAATACCCACAGGCTTCAGATAATACTGGGGGGGGGGGGGAAATCAGCTTTTACCTTATCTTTACTTTGTACCATACAAAAAGAAGTCCTGTTTTCCAGTTTATTTTTGGATTAGAAAAGAGGAAGATTGCTTCTTTGAAATACCATCATATTCTAGGTGACAGAACAGAGAAACACTATTTCTCTGTAACCCGAGCAACCTGTTCCCTTATCTTACCTTGACCATCTTCCTCAAAATCAACCTAAACCCTGTGTTACTTCTCTAAATGACGTCATGTGAAATCCTTAGTGGACACATCTAGCTGATTTCAATTGTGCACTCCGCCGGAGAGGCTTAAAGTATTTGTACATGATTATAGTTTCACCACTCTTCTGGCTATTCAGTAACTAAGAGCACACAGGGTCCAAACTGGTGTCCTCTTATAAACTGGAAACTCTTCCCGACACAACCAACTCACCCACTCTACGGGCTGACCAATTACATCTGTTGCATTGCCAATGCACACACACACATATACAATTACATTAACATTTTCTTCAACTGCAGTCTTGCCCTATGCTTTAGTATCCTTCATTATACAACCATATCCACCACTGGAAGGGTTTTAATTCCTGGTAGAGTTATTGTGCCCTACAGGAGGACAGATAAAAAGATACAAATATACCCTCCTTAACAAGGCCTCATTACCTTTTGTATACAAAAGTTTACTTCAAAGGACATCATTAAAAAAATAAAAAGAAGAAAACAATGCACCACACGGCACAGATGGATAATTTGACCCTTTAAAACGCTAGCTTAGTCTGTCAATAAATAGTGTCGCCTTATCTTTAGAGTCATCAGGTAGACCAGATATGTCTTAAATGATATATGGCAGATTGTTAAGCGAAGCCTCTTAGGACACCTTTGTACCAGCTCACTGCTCCAGTTCCATATGTTCTCTGAGGAATGCACTCAGGTCACCTTTCAGGAGTTCAAATGCTTAAAATGAAAGGGCAAACTCAAGGGGATGGAGCAACCATGGTTTAGACAAGACAATACTTGTCACTTCCAGTAGGCAGCGAAGCAACCATACAAGAAATGAATATGGCACACTGATGAGAAGGAAGAGCTGTGTGACAATGGGATTCAGGCCTTGTGCAACTGTAAATAAATCCTTCATAATAAATCGGAGGCCGTCACAGCAGCGTGGGGGTCTTGCTGGGGCGTCCCAGTGCTGGTGGGGATTTGCTCCTCAGATCTCTGCTCTTCAGGCTGATAGGCTGGGCCACCATCAGAGCCGGGGCAGAGAGGTGGTGGGCGGCGGCCTTCTGCTGATGAGCGCTGTTGATGTAACTGGAGAGGAGGAGGGTAATCTCTCTTATCTGTCGCCGGAACAAAAACAAAAATGCACGTCAGCGTGTGTGTTCGTGTTGTCTGCACGGACTGGAAATTCACTCAATCCTTTATACGGTCTGCTTCAGCTGATGAAGGCATTTGGTGATTTTTAATATAAGATAGTAGGAAAGTGATATTAATTACAGATGAAAAACTTCAACAAACTTGTCACATGGTTTTATCAAGGGGGACAACAATACTGACACGTTAAGACTGAAGCTACTGACAGACAGGCTTCAGTGATATTCAACAACTTAAAATGCCTCAAATTTCACCATTTTCATGCTTTTTGTATTCCCAACTTGTATATATTCAAATATTTGTTCTTGTATTTTATTCCAGTTATTATTTTATGTATATTGTATGTGTCGGTACACGATCCGTCCTGCTTGCACGATCCGTTCTGCGCATGTGCAAAATGTAAGTGCACGTGCAGATGATAATCATGATTTACCAGGGATTTACGGCACTGCACGATCCGTTCCACAGTAGCGGTCTGCTGTTAGCCTCCACCGGAAAGATAACGACGTTAATTCGGCTAACTGCTAGCTAACAGCTTGATTCAGCCTAAAACAACGTTACTCAAACTAAACAGCGGGGAAAGCAGCTACAGCTAAATTAAGACTTTATAGTAATAATAAAGACAAGTCTTGAGTGATTGTATTTTAAATGAGCACAAGTAAAGTAGAACTGACGTAACAGCTGTTACATATTTAAACGGTTAACTTCATTCATTCATTTTACATGCTGTATATGAGACCATATATGTCTATGGTCTCAGCTAGCGGTTAGCCAAATTAGCTGTTAGCTAAACTAACGTTAGCTTTCCGGTGGAGGCTAACAGACTTTCTTTAACTGTCTATGTGTGAACAGATTGTGCAGTGTCGTAAATACGCGTTCATCATGATATCATATACGCATGCGCGAACATCTTGCACATGCGCAGAACGGATTGTGCTGGCAGGACGGATCGTGTACCCACAGGATGTATGTATATTGTATCCTAGTATTTCATTTATATTCTGTGCTGTGTGACTGATTTTGCTGCTGTAACACTATAACTTCACATTTTTTTGGGATCAATAAATATTTTAACTATTCCAAAAAACATGTTTTATTTGGGGGTTATCATTTTCATGTTTTTTGCCATTTAAAAGAGCAGTTGCACAGGTTGACAGGTGGCGGAACTCATTCATTCCTGAATCTGTTCAACATCTTGGGAGAAACAAGATTCAGATGTGAAGATAGACACCACTCACGTTTCTATCTGACGGTTTAATATGAAGCTGGAGCCAACGGCCGGTTAACTTAGCTTAGCACAAAGACAGCCTCCTGACTCCAGATTCATATCTAAAGGCGTGCTGCTCTTCCAACACTGAGCAACAAAACAAGTTAGTGAACTATTTCTTAAAAGTACATAGTCTGGGTTAGGCCCCGGTGTTATTAATGGTTAAACCGTTTTAAGGCTGGCACCAGGCTGATGGATGTGTCATTGGTTTCTATTTGAATGAGTTCATGTTTTGTTTATTTTATTAATGTCTAACAGGTTCCATGACTGTAGAAGGTGGCAGGGGAGGGGCTAGACAGGGTGCCCCCCGCCCCCCACTGGTGTCCCCCAATCTATTAGGCTAGAGTGCTAAGTTTGGATCAGAGTGCTGTCACTTGGCTGCCAATCGTCCCATGACCAATTAATGTTTCCATAATGACCTAAATGAAAATTGTTAGGGCTTCAGAGAATGGCAGACCCAAAAGCAGAGACTGTAGGCAGTGGAATGACCAGCAAAAAATATACAAAAGAGTCCTGGATAAAGCAGGCAAAATATAATCAAAAATGAAATCAAAGTAAAAACAGGTAACACAGCAACCAGGAACACAGAGACGGAACGGGAACGCAATCCAAACAGAAAACCAGACAAAGGAAACACAGAGACTAAATACACAAGTAAACGAGGGTTAACAAGGGGCAGGTGACACAAGGGCTGGGGAAACAGGTGAAAGACATAAGACAAGTAAAACAAGACAAGGGAAGACAGAAAAACAGACAATAAAACAGGAAACAGAACAACATTCAAAACCATAACAAAAATGATCTGAAATTCTGATATCATGGAACAAGCACTGGAATTGTATTTTCAATGCTGTATTCTGAAAAAATGCCCTCTCCCCTGACTGATTATTGGTGTGTGTGTCCCTCCCCACCCCCCACCCTGTGACATCCCACTTAAAAAATCCTGGACTTGCCCCTGGAAGGTGGATAAAAAGACTCCTGCTAGGCAGCATATTGGTAAAGCCTACTGTGTGTGCATGGTCATGATGTGATAAGCTCCGCTCATCATCAGACACCAGGGTTCAGTCTGGTCCCTCACTAACCTTGGAGGCGTCCATAGCAAACAGATGTTTCTCTGTAGGTTTGTCTTTGCTGGCGTTTGTCCCGATGCTCTGCCCCACGACCAGCATGAAGTCCTGTTTGCAGCCCCCGAACGTCATCAGGCTCTTGTATGGGTGGGACACCAGCGGCTTCTGAACATACAGATGCAAACATTTGTGTTAAGGTTCTGATGAAGGAGATAGGAAACAATTAGGGATGCACCGAATCCAGAATTTGGCCGAATACTGGGGACGGGGTTCGGACGTAATGACTAGGGTGACCAAACGTCCTCTTATGCCCGGACATGTCCACTTTTACGTATTGTCCGGGGCGTCCGGGGGGGTTTATAAATTCATGAAAATGTCATGTTTTCACTGTTTTTCATGAGAACAATTATAAGCGTGTACTTCAATTGACTGGCGCTTTGCACACAATACTGCGGTACTTTGTTGCGTGACGTAATTCCCGAGGCTGCCTTGTGAGCTCAAAGCTCCCATGGACACCGAAAAACCTGATCTTATTACACTGATACTGATATTTAGTTGAAGCTGGATTTTGAAGCTGACACAGAATAGGTCATGTTTAGAACATTATCTCATATTTATTTATTTGAAAAGAGCTATTATTTTGTTACAGGTTGTTACAGATTTTATTACATAAGTTATTTTTTATACTATTGAGGCATAATAAAGCCTGTCTGAATTCATGTTTCGAGTGTCCTCTTTTTTGGAAATCAACATATGGTCACCCTAGTAATGACGCCACCATTGATTACGGGAAGGTGTTTACGTAGGTGATGAAGAAAAAGTGTCGTCTGGCAGTACTTTCAGTCAAAAGAAGTCAAGCTACATGTATAATTTGCAATGCCGATTTGTCTCGTGGTGGCAAGGGCCTGTAACAAAACACAACATCACCACTGTTAAAACGTTTGTGTATGAAACATCCGAAAGAATACGAGTTGTGCATGAAGGAATCAGACAGCAGCCGACATGCAGCAAAATCTGGATTCAGTGCATCCCTAGAAACAATGTGGAAACTGAATTATGTGGAGTCATATTACTAGCCCTCATATATCATATATATGTGTGAGAAAGACAGCAAGTTTCACTTATCAGCATTTTGAATTGTAAGTGTTAACATCTTCTTCTTTTAGTCCAACTAATGCAACGGGGATTTCAAAAATCATGTAGTCTCATTAATTGAGCTATATTATAAATACAGTAGTGGTTTCAGACCACAGATACCAAACAGAAATGTGTATTTTAAAGTTAGGAAGTTAAGGAAAACCGGATGCATTCTAGCTTCTTAAAGCTACAGTTGGTATCTTTTATGAAAAATAACTTTTAGCCATATTTGCTCAAACTTAACGTTTGATCTCAGCTCACAATGTCAATGTGTTAAAGACTCTGTCAATACACGTTCTAGAAAGAGGTTTGCTATTGTTTTAAACACCACGTCGAAATATTTACTCAGACCTACTCGTGTTATTTACTCGTGTTATGGGCAACAATGACTCAGCCTGTAAGAAATCGAAAGGACAGAAGTACTCGCTCATTCAACTTTCAATCTATAATCCATGTTGAATTTGCAAAACTACAATCAAATATGAGATTTCTCAACGGCAATCAGGCGAAAGAGACAAATTTAGCCGTCTAGCTCTAGAATCCCATTTGTTTTGCAATCCCCCCCAGTGGAGCTCTGGTGGAACTGCAACCAAATTCAGTACAGTGGGGCTTAATAGAGAGTGAACAGGCTTTCCGTAGACGGTCTTTGGTTAGGCCCACTATGGCCAGGTTTAATATCTCAGACGTACAGTATGTAGCTACATTTACATACAAAAACATGGAAAATGGCTGTGATGTTTAATGTTTGCGCTACTAATTGATGTGAAGCAATTACAGCACAGCGCCATCTCCTGGAATGACAAGTCAGTTCAATATTTGTGTCACACAATGAGGGTGGATTGAAATGCATGCTGTCCACGTTTTTACTACTATTTGTATGACTCATAAATACCTCATAAATACTTCTACTCTCAGTAACTTCTAACTAACTTGAATCATGTCAGGACAGATACAGGAAGGTACACCCGAGACGCTTACAACAGAGTTGTTTTCCAGAACGCTGATGCCATCTTCGTGCACTGCCAGCCAAACACGTTCCCCCTGCTCTGGAGAGGGAGTGATAGACTAAAAAGAAAGAAAAACACATCAATTCTGAATCAATTACCATATTACTTATAAAATGAGAGTAAATACAAACAGCTACACAATCATTGTCACTGTTCTAGATCCTCAGCGAACAGGAGACACATGAAGTGGATACACTGTATCTTTTGGATGGAGTGGACTATATAACTGCTATAAAAGTACAACAATGACTGTAATTGGACAATCCTGCAGCCTTCACTGAACATCATGACACAAAAAAATGGAAACGTCCTGTACTAGTACAGCACAGTCAGTTTAGTTGACACTGTTTACTCAACTTGATGGTCAACAATGGGATTGTACTGAATTGTATTGTCTAGTTCAGTGTTTCTCAAATGGGGGTACACACACCTAGTGGTCTTTGGAGTACTGCAGGGACTACTACAGATTTATTCTAAATGTTAATTTGAAAAATATTTTTAGTTAGTTATGACTCCTAAAATCATTATACCATCATAATTTGTACAAACAGTGTTTAATTGTTATTCAGTGACGATGTTGTTTAGTAAATTTAGCCACTCATGGTTCAGCACTGTAATGAAGTTATGTAATGCCAACCAAACATGTTTTGTGCTGGTCAGGGGGTACTTAAAAATAAAAAAATAATATATTTCAAAGGGGTACATTATTGAAAAAAGTTTGAGAACCAATGGTCTAGTATACATGATAAGAAACAGCCACATGTGGCCGCCGGGATAGCTCAATTGATAGAGCAGGTGCACATATACAGAGGTTTAGTCCTCGACATGGTGGCCGCGGGTTCAACTCTGACCTGCGGCCCTTTGCTGCATGTCATTCCCCTTTCCTGTCTTCATCTGTCCTGTAGAATTAAAGGCCTAAAATGCCCAAAAAAAAAAATCATCTTTAAGAAACAGCAATATTGTACAAAGATTGTCATTTCTTTCTCTTCTTCCTTAGTTTTAGTTCATTTATGTTTTCCGGCTATCTGTAACCCACACAGTCAATATACTGAAAATATACAAAAAATAACATTGTTGCCTTACTTCCACAAACAAAATAAATAAATGTCTTTACCAGACAAGAAAACCAACAAACAAACAACAACAACACTAATAATATATATACAGTATATATATATATATATACATACATACATATATACATACATATATATATATACATACATACACTGCATATTAGCCTAGATTTAAAAAATAGTATAATGTTGAACAAGTACAGACCAACATACACTCACCTATAGGATTATTAGGAACACCATACTAAGACTGTGTTTGACCCCCTTTCTCCTTCAGAACTGCCTTAATTCTACGTGGCATTGATTCAACAAGGTGCTGAAAGCATTCTTTAGAAATGTCGGCCCATATTCAGAGGAGAGCATCTTGCAGTTGATGGAGATTTGTGGGATGCACATCCAGGGCACGAAGCTCCCGTTCCACCACATCCCAAAGATGCTCTATTGGGTTGAGATCTGGTGACTGGGGGGGCCGTTTTAGTACAGTGAACTCATGTTCAAGAAACCAATTTGAAATGATGTGAGCTTTGTGACATGGTGCATTATCCTGCTGGAAGTAACCTTCAGAGGATGGGTACATGGTGGCCATAAAGGGATGGACATGGCATTTAAACCATGCCCAATTGGCACTAAGGGGCCTAAAGTGTGCCAAGAAAACATCCCCCACACAGTGGTAACAAGGCATGATGGATCCATGTTCTCATTCTGTTTACGCCAAATTCTGACTCTACCATCTGAATGTCTCAACAGAAACCGAGACTCATCAGACCAGGCAACATTTTTCCAGTCTTCAACTGTCCAATTTTGGTGAGCTCTTGCAAATTGTAGCCTCTTTTTCCTATTTGTAGTGGACATGAGTGGTACCCGGTGGGGTCTTCTGCTGTTGTAGCCCATCCGCCTTAAGGTTGTGTGTGTTGTAGCTTCACAAATGCTTTGCTGCATACCTCGGCTGTAACGAGTGGTTATTTCAGTCAAAGTTGCTCTTCTATCAGCTTGAATCAGTCGGCCCATTCTCCTCTGACCTCTAGCATCAACAAGGCATTTTCGCCCACAGGACTGCCGCATACTGTATGCATTTCCCTTTTCACACCATTCTTTGTAAACCCTAGAAATGGTTGTGCGTGAAAATCCCAGTAACTGAGCAGATTGTGAAATACTCAGACCGGCCCGTCTGGCACCAACAACCATGCCACGCTCCAAATGTCTTAAATCACCTTTCTTTACCATTCTGACATTCAGTTTGGAGTTCAGGAGATGGTCTTGACCAGGACCACACCCCTAAATGCATTGAAGCAACTGCCATGTGATTGGTTGATTAGATAATTGCATTAATGAGAAATTGAACAGGTGTTCCTAATAATCCTTTAGGTGAGTGTATTAGGTAATATCAAACTCAAAATTCTTTTTGTATGAAAGAATATGATTTCATGTAAAAAGGGTAGGTGTAATAAATAATACAAAAAATCTAGGCTGATAAGGTAACTTTAATTTACAAGACACAACAACAGACACACACACACACACACACACACACACACACACACACACACACACACACACACACACACACACACACACACACACACACACACACACCTCTGCTTCAAATAATTTGGCTCCAAAGAACGGCCACTTCCTGGCAACAGTCAGGTAGATCCTGACACACTCGGGGGGACTCCGACCCCTGAGGGAGGCCCAGCGGGCAGAGAGGCGCTGCAGCAGTTGTCTGACAGGGGGGGAGGGAGACAGAAAACATTCAACATATTTATTTGATTACCACAATCTATTATGACAACAGTGTTCATTTTAAAATTGGTTGTGCTACATAACCTTTCAACCTTAATTGTATATTTAAAAAACTTTCTACAGATCGGACTGGGATTAGTATGAATGATGCTGATTACAGTTATGTATGCAAATTAAGGGGTTATCTGTCACAGCAACTTCCTGTGATAAACACCAACTTCCTGTGATAAACACATTTTACCACTTTAACTGAGCTAACATACTAAAAATCTGAAATATTCAATTAAATTCAATTTTATTTATAGTATCAAATCATAAAGGTTATCTTAAGACACTTTACAGATAGAGTAGGTCTAGACCACACTCTATAATTTACAAAGCCCCAGCATTTCCAGTAATTCCCCCAAGAGCAAGCATTTAGTGTGACAGGGGCGAGGAAAAACTCTTAGGAAGAAACCTGGGACAGACCCACGCTCCTGGTAGTTGGTGTCTGACGGGGCCGGTTGGGGGTGTGATGAACAGTGGCATTAGTAGTTACAATAAAGATAATGGAACAATCACTAGAACTAGTAGGTGTGGTAGTTCATGGCATAGCAGGGAACTGCAGGGTGTTACAGGGTATAAACAGCAGGGCACTGCAGGACGCAACAGTGTGTAACAGGGTGTAGCAGGACATAGCAGGGTGTGGAGCAGGACCACCGGGACAGCTGCAACCACGATTTAGGTACCACCCTAATCCAACATATACCCAACTAAATAAATAAATAAACACACACACACACACACACACACACATGAAAGTAGAAAATGGGAGTAGACTGAATCGTAGCCAGTTTGTTCTGGTACCTGAGCTGCTCTTCAGAAGTTGCCCTGCGGTAATGTTTTGGGTAAAATCTGTCCAGGACCTGTTTCAGGGTTTGGTTAGACTTGGTCTGGGCTGATCCAGGAGCTGAGAAGGGGCGCTCAAAGTCCCCAAACTCCACCTGAACACAGACACATAAGTGTACAGACACAATACTGTGTTGGCTTTTGGTCTGGTCTAGCAAATGTGCTCATTCTTCTAAGACAATGTCATACTGTGACTGGGTATAAAACAAATGCAGGACCAAGAACATGAACTACATCTCATTATTACAAACTATTTTTCTCATTGTTATTGTCAGACCTGGGCCAGCAAGGCCGCCATTTCCAGAGCCAGCTCCTTGTTAACAGGGAAGTGTCCGGCTACAATGGCCTCATTTGTCTGATAAGCCAGCAGCAGCCTCTCCCTCTCTGACTCCCCCCCTGACCTGGAGTGAGAAGTACAGCCTGCGGATGGGAAGAGAAAGACCAAAACAGTAAAAGTGAGAAAAAGGAAAAAGAAGGCTAGACATTGGAAAATACAGATGTGAATTTTAGAAGGGTTCGCTGTGCCTTCCACATGTATGTTTGACATGAAAACATGATGCTATATTAATGTAAATATTAGCTTAGTTTTGTAGGACACCATAAAAGGTTACACTACATGTTAGGTTAGGCCTAGTTTAATTTGCAACTCAATACAATATATGTAGTAGGGAGTCCCAGCTCATCTCTCTTTCAGTTTAAGGGTTCTTGGCCTAAAAAAATCTTAAAGAACCCTGAAGGTAATGAAATAAAAAATACATTCTGCTGTATTCCTGTAAAGTGACCCATTATCATAAAGGAGTTGAATGTGGTATGAGCATGTATGAATATTAATATTTTTGCCACCACAGGGCTGGTTGGGTCCTTCTCTACCTGCTCTTGTAGGTGAGGCGGACAGTCCTGGTGTTTTCAGACTTTCCAGTGTGCTGCTCCTTAGAGGCTTGCTCCCATTTGGAGATAATGTCACAAATCTGCAGGCGATATGGAGACAACGGATTTGCATTCATTTTAAGGATTAAGTGTTATAACTCTTATATAACACTTCCTATGTTTAAAAAGTCATTGTTGCATGAAAAAGACGCACCTTGATGCCTCCTTGCAGGCAGTGTTCCAGCTCTCTTCCAGTAGGATCATCAGTGTACAAGCTGAAACCAGAGAGCCCTGTTTTCCTTATGCCGGTGTCCTGGTTGAGGCGACACTGGAACTCGTCCACTGTGGTCGAAGCATCGAAGCTCACCACCTATGGAAATGCAACAAAATGCAGAGGACAAAGCTCAGATAGCAAAATGTTTTAAAGCATTCAAACTTTTTTCAACTTTGAATGGTTCTAAATTTGGAATGGTTTCCTGTATACATAGCAGAGGTTCATAATTGTATTTTGAGGTTGTACCAGAATAGGTTCACATGGTTTCATTTTCAAAAAACACCAGATTTTTGTTGTACTGCACATTGCTGTAGATCCTCTTTTAACCCTGTGTGTTTAGGTCTCTGTTTTAGCTCCAGAGTGAGACATCTCACTTCTATACTATCTTTGTTAGGAGCTGCACATGCTCAGTAGCTCGGTAAGATCCCATCAGCTAGATAACTCTTTCTCCAGCTTTGGTCAGTCCAAGGCAGGATTAGCTGGGAAACTTCTTCTAGACAAGGGACACGTGTGGAATACCTGCAGAACAGGGACAGGAAGTAGTTCTTTTGGAGATTATGGTCAACTAGTGGGTGTTGTAGCAGTGTTTTGCCATTGAGAACGAGCTTGCATGCTAGCGCTAGCATGCTATGGTTAGCCACCTCGTCTCGGCTAGTGACGCAGAAAGCCGTGCAGATGTTGAACAGCTCACCAGGAGACATTTAGAAACCGGATCTCACTCAAAACAGCATGGGTAGTTTTTTTTCCCAAGTTTGTATGTGTGTGGAAGCACCAGCGACACAAATAACACCCCAAATCCCTGAAAAAGTGATTTTGTCATAATATGGGCACTTCAAACATATTAATAAATACATGCATGAGAGTAAGGAAGCATTTTTTTCAGCCATCTCATCGTCTAACAAGTAGCAGCTCTTTTTTGGCCGTACTTTGGGTCAGTGTGGCTCTTAGCTAAATGCTAACTTAGGCATGCTAACATGCTCAACGTAAAAATGCTGACATAATGACCATGTAAGCTTGGTAATATTTGCTGCTGATGAGGTTTGCAGGCAAAGGTAAGATAAACATAAGTTGAGAGCGCAACAATATGATTACAATTCATCCAGTGGGGTGATTCCAAATTTTGTGGCAATCATGTAGCAATACTTTCTTTGGAATTGTGGGATGTTATCACTTCCAGCAAGCATACACAGAGAGAGCCAGGGAGCAGGGAGTGAGAAAAACAAACACTTCCTCAAGGGAAACCTTGAATCTGGGAGTACAGGTAGATGCTTGAGTGGAGCAGTGAAGCATGTGAGCATGTGCACAGACAAACAAGTGACTTATTACAGTGGACTGTTGTTTATGTGTAAACTGTGTGTGACTTCAGGCTACGATGTAAGAACCTAGAAGCAAGATTAAAACCGTTAGCGTAGCATAACCGTTGAACTAGCTTTGAATGCTTCACTGTTATTGTGTAATATCTTCCTGTGTATTACTACCTGGTAGGTGTTATTGAGAAAGTGAACAGGAACGCTGAATGGCAGAGAGTGATGATAGGGATTCCTCAGTAGGATCGACAGTATCTCCATACGTGACGGCCTGGCATGCCTCTCGCCCTTCTGCTGGGTCCGCTCCATAGAGCGCTGGCAGTAGATGGCATACTTTCCCACCTCAGTCCTGAGGATACAGTGTACAGTATATAAGTACAGTGAGGGGTAGAGCAAGTACATACTGTAATTGGAATTCACTCAGAGCAGCTACAATTTGGAATATACAGTATGTGACCAGTATTGCTGACTCAATGATCATGATTAATCCAGTAAGTGATATACCATAGATCTATGTTTATTCTGTATGTTGGAGAGTGGAGAATGTTAATTTATGCTCTTATAGGGGCACTTCAGTGATCTACTCTTAGTATAGCACTTCCATAAGGTTGGGAGATTTACAGGTGACACATTGAAAGGTCCCACACATGCTCATTTTCAGGTTCATACTTGTATTTGGGGTACTAGAACATGTTTACATAATTTAATGTTCAAAAATCCCTTTATTTTTCTCATACTGTCTGTCTAAATAGATCTGTGTTTACTCTCTGTCTGAAACGATCCATTTTAGCCCCTGTCTCTTTAAGCCGCCCTCCTGAAAAAGACTAGTCTGCTTCGATTGGGTAGTGTTTCTGGGTCTTCTGCATTTGTGCTCTCGGAGTCTCTGCTCCCATAGCAAATGGGGAATGACTGGAACGGCACTGTAGCAGCATTTTCTACCTATATATAGTATAGTTGTGACAACGTTACAGAAGTCCTGACGGCTCGTTTAAAGGCAGTTTCTGAATACAGGCTGTGTGCATTTCTCTGTGGATTGAGCCTCAACATGCTTTATAAACAACAAAAACATGGTAATCTCTATTTTTACAATATGGGACCTTTAAAGCTACATTGTGTAGGAGTTTCTCCCATCTAGCGTTGAGATCATATTTCGCAATCAACTCTCTCTTGCCACGCAGTCCAAAGTTTGTATTGCAGCTACGGTAGCCGTTGCGCTTCAAAAAGCTAAAGTGTACAAAAGTCTATCAGCCGTGGTTGTTGGAGTGCGTCTCGGAGTGGTGTCACGGACGCGCTCTTCACACCACGAGCGGGCACACACGCCACCCGATGGAAAGGAGAGAAAAAGAAAAAGAGACTGCAGCGGTCTGGATAATACTTAACTAGTTGGGATTTGGTGTGTGCGTACAAAGCAGCTCCAATGTTCATTCTTTTTTTCTTGCTATTTTCAATATCCGTTTTCTTTTTCTTGGCAAAGGAGAACACTTACTTTCGACTCACAGCTGTGAGTCGAAAATGCGAAAGGCGGAACAGTATAGCCTGTATGTCCCTTACCGGTTAAAGTCTTTCAAGATGGCACATGAATATGGAGAGTCGATCCCAGTTCATGCAAGCGGTAATTTTTGTAAAATTTCAAGCCAACAGGAACACTTGAAATTGATGGTGGTGGTCAATATTCATAAAAAAAGGACAAGTTTGTGAACAGGCAACACAGATTTTTGATAATGAACAACTACAAACGTTACACAATGTAGCTTTAAAAAAAAGAATGGTTGAATGGAAGCAGTAGAAGCAGCGATATTGCCAGTATGGGTCAAGCTCCAAAAACACTGGATCCTACTTTTCACATAATGCAACTTAATAGCTCAACTTAATGCTCTTTAGTCGGGCCTTCCCTGCATGGTAAACGCCCACGTCTTTCAAGTTCCACACCAGATCAGTTTTGGTTCAAAATAGCTATAACCTAAATCTAAGACAGGTAAATCCCCACAGGCTGAGTAGTCCTAGTGATGAGTAAACTGAATGTGTTTGTATGTGTATAATGGGTGGAGTACCCCTTTATATGAGTAGATTCTAAGTTCTTACAATGTGCATTGCATCAGTACACAAAGACCTCTATTACACAAGAACTGAGGTATATAAACTGGAATCAAGTTTTACAGGTTGAGGTTTACCGCTCAGGACATTTCTGCAGGGAAGTGATGGAAAGAGCAGCCAAATTATATTCAAATACATGCACAACAACAAGTTGTGGCAAGTGCTGTAGTCTGCATTATGTTTCTATGGCGCACAGAGAAAAATAATGAGCTTTATTACGTTAGTACAGAAGGATTTGCGATTTGCTAAAGGGATTGTAAAAGGCTGGCTCCATCATAATGCCGTGTCAGTATTATCTAAGTATAGTAAGTACAGTAAGACAACTTTGGTCCTGCACAGATGACATCATCTTAGAGAAGACAACAATTATTAAAATCATTAGACGGTTGCCAGGTAATTCGATAATCGAATATTTGGTTTTTTTAGTTTGAGTCATTTTCCAAGACAATAAGCTTGTTCGAGATGAACTGCGCCTAACCTGTAAAGTGGACGAGAGCAGGCGGCAGCATCCAGGGGCGGTGACAAAAATCTAAGTTTTCACAGTTTTCAGCCATTTCCAGCAGCCTTCAGAAGCCTCCTGTTGGGCATGGCCCGTATTTCAGCTTACAAAGTCTCCAGGTGTTGGATTTATGACAGAGCAGCTGTCAAAATGCTCTACATGTGATCTGTTGCTGGTTTTAATTAACAACAGACTGTAGATGATCCGTAATCTAAACGGATTTAGTCTCTCTGACTTCTAAACATCAGCCACACACCATGCGGTTTGTACAGAAAAAGTCTTTAAATCAGACAAATAGCAATTAAAATCCTTCCAATTCAACAATATAAAATGTATATAAAATGTCATCATGTTGAGTCAATTCTGAACAAATCAGCCGAGAGGCAGGCGTTTCCCAGCATGCCCTGGGTCCGCCTGGGTTTTGTAGTGGGTAAAAAGTAAAAATGTGAGGATGTTTTGCTCAGTGCAAATCTTGTAACAAAACAAGAATGAATTACTACTGAAATAAACCTTTATCTGCAGCCCTAGTTAATATCAGTATAACATGTGGGTAATAATTCTTCTTTTCTCTGCTTCTCTTCATAGTCGTCAGACTCATCTATCCAACCCTTATAGAACTGGCTCAGGTTTGCCTTGCACCAGCTCTTAATTAGTATAGGTTATATATGTTGTAGTTTTAGACTGCGGGGGGACTTCCTTCCTTTGATACACTGAGCTCCTCTCTCTTCTCTCTTTCCATCTGTGTGCATCCCTGTCTCAGAAATGCTTGTTACTAACCTAGCTCTGGGGACCTTATTCCCCGGAGCCCTTATGTTTTCTGCAGCAGTTTTCCTTGGATTAGGGTGGCACCTAAATCATGGTTGCAGCGTTCGCTGTGGTCCTGTACACCCTGTGATGCCCTGCAGTGCCCAGCTACACCATGAACTACTACTACTATTTCTAGTCACTGTTCAATTATCTTTTATTGTGACTATTATTGCCACTGTTCATCGCACCCCCAACCAGCCCCATCAGACACCACCTACCAGGTGCCTGGGTCCGTCCGAGTTTTCTTCCTAAAAGGGAGTTTTTCCTCACCACTGTCGCACTAAATGCTTGCTCTTGGGGGAATTACTGGAATTGTTGGGTCTTAGGAAATTATAGAGTGTGGTCTAGACCTACTCTATCTGTAAAGTGTCTTGAGATAACTCTTGTTATGAATTAATACAATAAATAAAATTGAATTGAAAAATTGAATTGAAACCTATTTCACAAAATATGTGGCGATATTTCCCCAGTAATAGAACTTTTGCTCCATTGATTTGCCAGTCATGTCTGAGAGACTGATGGGAAATGACACAAAGATGAAATTATCTTAAAAACCTAAAAGATTTGGGACTTTAGAGAAAATATTCGGTACGGGAGCTTCAGAATCCACAACCTCACTCTGCCCCGGGGCAATAACGTTTTAATTTAAGATTTTGTAACTTGATAATGTTTTCAACAGTTAAGTTGTTCCTTGTTAAATGTCGTGCCCGTTGATTCTTCACGCTAACGTTCGGGCCCCTGATGTTTTCTCACCTGGCGTCTCCGTGTCTTTTGAGGTGAACCTGGAGCAGCCAGAGGAACGGGTGCTGAGGCAGAAACAGACCGACACACAAGGCTAGGAACTGCCAACCCTGAAGAATGACATACAAACACACACATACTTTAAAAACTGTCACAGACAGTTTACCGTGTTAACAGGTTTGGACCTGTTAATCATACACTGAGTTCATTCATGTACACTGTCACAGAGGAAACTGTGATATGACTCATTCTGTTTTTGCCGTTGAATCCTACCTGTTTGAGACATAATCACTGTAGTTTCACTTCTGTTTTGCAACTAACAGGTAGTGCTGAACATTCATCTGTAATTTCTGCCCTCTGCTGGTGTTACTGGTATTTTTGGTTATTGGATACGGAAGATCACAACTACAGGAGAGCTTGAGGTCTTTAAAGCAGCTGTATATTTCAAGGCCTGTTCAGGACTTGCTATTTTCATATAAAAGCTCTTTTGGTAATCAAGCCAAAATAAGGGCTACACAGCTCTTCAAAAGTACAGTTTTGAACTTAAAGCTAGGATTATCCACATAGACTGAAAGGATTTTAAACTGATTGTATCCATGTGTTTTAAGCACTTATTGATTCCAAACCTTTTTTCAGACACCCTGTTCTTTCAAATATTGGTGTTTCCTGTAAATGTAAATAACACATACTACTGCTGCCACTGTGTGGTGAGAATGCACACCTGTAGCGGCCCTGGATGGCCGTGTGGCTGCCTCCTACGGGTCTGTTTAATGAGCTGGCAGAAGAACTCATTCTGGAGCTCTGGGTGGGCCAGACACACCTGCAAAGCACTCTGGGCCAGTGAGACATGGTAGTCAATGGCCGGAGCGTCAATGGCTACGTTGATGAAAAGCTGACAAGTCTGAGGAGAGATGATAATTAGAGTTAAAAAAGACAGACGCATGGAGAGAGATCATTCTGTGATAAGGGATTTAAAAATGGATTTCGATGCTGTGTGTATGTGTGTGTGTGTGTGTGTGTGTGTACCTTAAAGAGTTTAACGGCCTCTGTCTGCAGAGCTTGTGAAGGCAAGGTGGTGAGTGGAGACAACAGAGCTTCCTTACTGAAACACAGCATGGGATGTCTCCAGATCTGAGAGTCTGAAAGACAGAGACACGTTGCTAGCTAACAGGCAGTAATAAGCCCAAGTCATACAAGTCATCAAATCATCTAATTTAGGGCTATTTATTAGGGTGACAAAATCCTCAATTTAGTATCAGGACAACAAGCAAGACAAAACATGCTTTAACCCTCGTGTTGTCCTCGGGTCAAATTGACCCGTTTTCTTATATTAATGTTCTTTGTACCTACCCAAAATAACATGATTGATTCCACACGACGCTCTTTGGCAAGTACAAATCTCTACTTTCATTAATTTTGGGGCGTCTTATTCAATTTTATAGCATTGGAAAACAAATGGAAGTGTTTTTGAAATAGTATTGAGTAAAAGTTGATATAGTCCAGTCTGTGATTATCATCAACATCCATTCCTTTAATTTTAGTCTAAATAATTCCTAATTTCTGCTTTTCTAACTCAAACATTAGGCAAAAATTTCAAAAATAACTGTAAAACTAAAGTTAATAAGTTAGTGTTACGTAGTTTTAAAAAGTGACAAACATTGAAAAAAGCGTCAAAACTGTTGGAAAAAAGAGATAAAAATGTAAGAAAAAGTTAAAAACATAGATAGACAGCGTCAACAAAATTGTTGATTTTCAATTTTGACGGGAAAACGCAAGGGTTAATTGTTTACACAGATTACAGTTAGTAACATCCCCTAATGAATAGGGGTTTTCTCTTCCAAAATAAATTTCATTCAGAATGGTCTACCCTCTATCTTTTATTTTTGCAGATCATGGTGTGATGTTATGTTAGGTATGAACCTGTTTTATTTTTCATTATAAAAAAAAAACGCAGGCATGCAGGTATTAATAATCACAATCAAAGAAAGTAATGTGTAGGATATTCTTACTTGGATCTCCGTCCAGTTGGAAGAGTTTTCCCACCAACTGTTCAAACTCAGTGCCGACGTTACCCACGGTGGTGCCCGCCGCCACAGACAGATGGTACAGCCACGAGTCCTATAGAATCACACACATTAACATCAGTGACAGCAGAGGCACATCAAATAAACATAAATGTTCACATTGTGTTCATACTGAGAATAGAATTAGGCCCTATGACACTTTTTATTTCAAACTTAAAATACAGTGAATTCCAGAGGTGGGTAGCAAAAGATTGTACTCAAGTAAAAGTACTGTTACTTCAGAATAATATGACTCAAGTAAAAGTAAAAAGTAGTCATCCAAATAATTACCTTAGTAACAGTAAAAAAGAGCTTGGTGAAAAAACTACTCAAGTACTGAGTAACTGTTGAGTAACGTCTGATTTATACACAGCAGACACAAGACACAATGTAGACTTTTACTAAGGTAAACGTGCTTTCCATATGAGGCCGAGGGGAGTGTGTGTGTGTGTGTGTGTGTGTGTGTGTGTGTGTGTGTGTGTGTGTTTCTCCTCGTCTGTGTCTGCATTGGCGACGGTTGATTCTGACATTTTTGTTGTGCAACGACTGTAAAGTTAACCTGTCCCGCCGTTGAGATTGAGTATGGTCACGCGATGAGACTGAACAACGACGTTTGATTGGTGGAACACAGTCATGTGGTAGAGCCTTTAGAGGAAGTCTCTCTCTCTGTCAAAATAAAACATTAAAATGAGGCGTACGCGAATACTAGAACACCAAAGAAGTCAAAACAAAAGTAACTAGCTCATTGTAGCCTAATGTGGCAGAGTAAAAGTACAGCTTCTTCTTCACAAATCTACTCAAGTAAAAGTAAAAAGTATAGGGATTTAAAACTACTCCTAGAAGTTTTTTTTTTTCAAAAACGTACTCAAGTAAATGTAACTTGTTACTACCCACCTCTGGTAAATTCCCTCTGAAAGCATTCACGTTTGTTGTGCTAAACCAACAATGTCTGAGAGAAGCATTTGAACGCAAAAAAGGTAAAGCAGATTTCCCTTCTGATTTGTTAATAATGAATAGAAGAGCCCCACATACAGACATTTTAACTTCAGCAATAGAAAATACAATGCTGATACACTGTCCTGAAATTGCAGCCCTCACAAAGAAGGACTTTCTTTCAGACCTTTTCGTGGCGGGACTCGATGAGCAAGTAGGTCGGCCCTTGCTCTTGTGGGTGGATGGCGATGGTAAAAGATGCTGCCTGTAAGCCTCGCCCACATGCCTTTAGGTCATCATCTGAATCTCTTGACTTGTCTACCTCCTCCACCCGGGCCTCCCACAGCTTAATCTGACCCAGGGGGAACTGGACACACACACACACACACAAACATCTTTTGTGTTGCACCACTGTGTTGCACCACTGAAAACAAACACGGTTCCCACACCTTCTTAACCTTCATGTTGTCCTCGGGTCATATTGACCCGTCTTCCTACATCAATGTTTTTAACTACCCAAAATAACATGATTGATTCCACACAACGCTCTTTGGCAAGTACAAATCTCTACTTTCATTAATTCTGGGGCGTCTTATTCAATTTTATAGCATTGGAAAACAAATGGAAGTGTTTTTGAAATAGTATTGAGTAAAAGTTGACATATTCCAGTCTGTGATTATCATCAACATCCATTCCTTTAATTTTAGTCTAAATAATTCATAATTTCTGCTTTTCTAACTCAAACATTAGGTATAATTTCCTAAAAATGAGGTAAATAAATTCCAAAAATAACTAAAAGTGAAAAACATTGAAAAAAAACAACATCCAAAGTGTTGAAAAAAGGGACAAAAATGTAAAAACATAAAAAAGTGTCAACAAAAGTGTTGATTTACAAATTTGACGGGAAGACAACACAAGGATTAAACAACAAATCATGGGCTCTTAAATGACTTTCCAGACCCAATTTAGTCAGATTAAATGTAAGACAGGAATCAAGGGTTATTAATGTTACACATTTTTATAATAAAGACTAGCAAGCTTTACTGCAGTGTACAATACTTCAGGTAAAACATAAAAAAGAGAAACATGACGGGAGCATAATAATTCTGTCTCTACATGCTGTAAATCTGTAAGAATTGAATCTTACCTTGTCCTCTTGGCTGCGGAAATAGTACAAGGTTTTGCCAATCAGGGCACACCAAACCCGCTTAGAATAGCCATGCTTCACCTGCCATGGAGCAAAAAAACACATTTCACTAACTGCAGTGACAATCTAACATGAAATATGTGGTGGTAAATATATATAAGATGTAAAAAATGCTTAAAAACATACTGCATTGTAGGCTTTTATTAGACAGGACTAGCCTAGAAATCTAGACGCACCCTAGCGGCAAAGTATGGCTAGCAGCTAAATATGTCTTCTCCTGCCACAATACAAGGCTAAATAAATAGAGAATTTTATATATTATCATTTTTATTTTTCAATTCTTTTTTTATTGTTTCAAAGTACCCTTTGAGGGACATGCACATAATTTGTATCCTGTTTACTGTATTATTATATCAGATGTATTTACTCCTTGTTGTTGTTTATATGTACTGTATGTTTGTTCTTATGCTTTGGCAACACATGTATTTTTGTCATGCCAATAAAGCAAAGTGAATTTGAAATTGAGAGAGAGACATGCATGACATGCAGCAAGGGGCAGCAATTGAACATGCAGCAGCTGCAGCAAGGACGGAGCCTTTGTACATATCTCTGCACACGCTTAACCAGGTGAGCAACCATGGTACACCATTAAATGTTTTGTTTTTTTTAAAGTCAAATTATTGGTAAGTTGTTAGACCTTGATGAGTAGTCCCTTCATGCCGGGGCGAATATCCGGCTGGGTGAAGAGAGGACTGGCAGCTTTCACTCTGAGCACGCTCTGCAGCACCCTGAGCCACTCCTCCAGCAGGTTAGGGGAGTCAGCCTTCAGGTAGTACACACGCTTCCCTGTCACCACCTACAGTACACACAGCAAGAAAAACACGGGTGAACGTGAGGATGACTTTGAATCGTTTTTAACTGTGCCACTTTTTTTTTTGATTAAAAGGTGTCAGGATTTGACTGGATAGAATTGTGTTAGTAGATATTAAGACACCTGGAGGACTTGTTTTCCCTCTCCACGGGCGATGCTGCTGGTGGCATTGACTTCGATTTGACCCTGAGGTTTTCTGATCACGTCACTCTATGGGAGAATAATAACAAAAAAGTTTTACAGTTGCTCACTGCAGAGGTACAGACATACATCCACTGAGCTGAATAAATACAAATGATAACAATAGATTAATAACATTCAGACCACATTTCATAAGAAGACAAACCTATATGGAATATATACAAGTTCAAAAGAATTTTTTTTTTTTTTTAAAAGCATCATGTTACTTGCATAGTAAAGCAACAGAATGATAAAAGCTGTTGTATAAAACCCACAGGTGAGTTGTAGTAGAGCAGCTCTCCGTCTTTGAGGACAAACCAGCGTCTCTTCCATGTTTTCTTCCAGGTCTTCACCATTTTCAACAGGTAGCCTGACTTCTCCATTGGTTCCTGCAAAAATACAACACTGTTCAGTTTTATTTAATGTAAAGTGCAGTGGATGGAAAAGTAACTCATTTTAATAGGCAAAAAATGTTCCCTCTTACCATTTAGAGATTCTACATTAATGTGTTTGCAAACAGGTCCTTTTGAGCTTAAACAAATTCAAATTTACACCTAAAATACAGTCTATGTAGTTGTGTGTTATAGGCAAAAAAACTATACCAACCATAAATGAAAATATAAATAAACAAAAGTTTAAGTTAATAGGTTCATAAAATGGGTTTGTTTCCCTTTTATTAAAGTCAGTTTCTTTTTTTTTTAAAGTGCCTAAAAATTCATTGAAAGCACATTGTTGAATCCGGGCAACGTGACATCATGACTTGGCGTAAACATTCACGCCGACTTTCTTAAGCCGAGTGGTGTGTTAGCTGTACGCATTTTGAGCTCTCTGCGTGTATCCAGATCCGTGTGTATGTAAACAGTCTATACAGCGGACGTTAACATACACGCCATGTGGCGTGTTATTGCCATGTGTTATCGCGAGAACAAAGCGACGGTTGAGTTTAGGAAACGCCACATGTGGGTTGGTTTAAGAAAAGAACAACGGGGCAGATTCACTAAAAGAACGACGGTTGAGTTAAGGAAAAGAAGAACACTACTCGCAAGGCGCAAATTCACACACAATCGCAGAGTAATGTAAGTTAATGGAGGCCAAACGGCGTTGATAAATACGCTAAAAAGTGGGTATGCGTATTAATAACACGGCAATAATGGCATACGAATTGGACTTTGTTATTTATATTTTTGGAAACTTTTACTTTGGACTTCATTACATTTACTAAATAAAATGTATACTTTTATTTACTCCACCACATTTCCCCTAAGCATCTTAGTGACTCGTTACTACAAAATAAAATCAGAAGAAATTTGTTAAACTGGAAAAAAGCAGGTTTGGAAAAGGGCTCTGCCCCCATGGTAACACACGATGACCCCCCCCCGATTACAGTGGTGATGAAGATAACAGATTACGCACCTTAGAACATAATGTTCATAATCAAAGTTTTGTTTGAGTACATATACTATCAGAAACTTTAAGTGTAACAGTCATTTTTGGGTAAGAAACTTGTACTTTTACAAGATTGGTCCAATCGTATAATTAAAAAAAACACTTTGAAAAACAAATCTGGTAGAACTACTTCTGTTTTTTTGCATTTTGCATTGAAGTGTGTTTATGAAGACCTGAGTCCTGACATGAGCTTGCTCCAAAAGAAAACATGTAACACAGGCGCCTGTGAGCTGTACTTGAGTGATTTTGGCGTGTCCCAGGTACTGTATGGCTAGGCCAATCAACAGGTCCATCTCCAAAAGGACACAGTGACTCACACTCTTGCCATTGTCGCCGGTTGAAGAGCAGGTTTTGGGGAGTTTTTGCTCCGGTTCAGAGCACTCTGTGTCGGTGGAGTAGGCATCAGGAGGGATGGCATAGTCGCTCTCTGATGTCATAGAAGACGTGGACACAGCTGGAGGAGAAGAGAGAGTAAAGTAGTTGACAACATAGTAGGGCTGGGCAATATACTGTATGAATATTGAATCAATATTGATATATTAGACTAGATACAGTGTTAGATTTTGGATGTCATACGTGTTGTTTTTTCCTGGTTTTAAAGGCTACATTACAATGAAATGATTTCATTTTCTGAACCTACCAGCCTTATTAGCTGTTCTATTATTTGCCTTTACCAACTTAGTCATTTATCCACATTTATAATAATAATAATAATACATTTTATTTGTAATGCACTTTACATTTAAGACAAACCTCAAAGTGCTACAGGTAAGATCATAAAAGCAAGGTAAAAACATCAGTTTAAAAAATATATAAATAGTGCAACGACATTATTGTACAAGGTTAAACTAATACGTTCTGCTAAAAAGAAATGTGTTTAGTCCTTTTTTAATTAATGATTAATGATCATTATTCATCAAAACACTCATTGTGTAAACATTCTGTGAAAGCACCAAGTATCAACCCTACAATATTCTCGCAATATCAACATTGATATAATTGGTCAAGAGTATTGTGATATTTGATTTTCTCTATATAGCCCAGCCCTGCAACATAGTACATAATAATACACATCTACATGTTTTTAATAGAGAGCCTCATTATGTTTGCACAACGTTATATATCTTTTGAAATGGAGCAATCGATTTAGAGTTGACCACTACAGCAGCAGCTACTTTGATCAAAGATGGTTTTAACTCCAGCTGCTGTGGGAAAAAAACCTTCCAGGGGCGCCTCGTTAACTTGCCTGGTTGAGCGTTCGCCCCATGTACAGAGGCTCAGTCCTCGTTGCAGTGGCAGTGGATGCCCTTCTTTCTCATACTTTCCTGACCTAGTATCCAGTATGTGTGTGTGTGCTGTACCTCTCTTGAGAGAGCGCGGGCTGCCCGGGCTGCTGTCCTTGCGGGAGCTGGACGAGGTGTGGGAACTGCAGAGGGAGCCGTCCTCTTCTCCAGAGCTAGAGGACTCCTCGGAGCTGGACGACTCGTCTGAGAACGGACTGCTGCTCAGCATGGTGGCTTTCTGCATAACAGATGTGGGGCGTCAACACAGCACTTGCACACAGTCATAGATATACAAAATACTGTATGTCAAAAAACAGCTTTGCTCTCATCATCACAGGCCAATAAGAACAAAGTGTTGCACTTACCCCCTTCAGAGTAGTGTAAACTGGAGTAGTCATGTTTTTATAAATGAGGGATGTGTACATTACAAAGGCAGGATAGGAGGACTGGAGGTAAGGGTCTGCAACACAGATCACAAGTTAGTTAGCTAGTTGTTCAGCTGAAGATCTCTGTAGCTGAGACTGAGCAGGAGAGTTGGGTCTTTTTAAATGCATATTGCCATGTAAAATTACTGAAGCTACATAGCATAATTTGGGGAGCAGGGCCACACCTCAACCACACCTGTTCTGGCATTCCTATAAATACCCACCTTACCTTCTCTTCTAATTTGCTCTTGCATTCTGCACCCCTCGCTTCCTCCCTCCCACAGTTTCTTTTTCCCCTACTTTAGGTCCTAATGCGCATGCTATAGCGGATTCCCTACCAAAACCCCCCCCACAATGCAGTCAGCAAACGGATGACGAAAAGCAAATTCACACCTCACACACCAATCACTTTTCATTAATAAACAGTTTGAACGTATCTGGTTGACTGGTGAGGTCCTTGCTAGTTAAAAGACATTTTGATTCTTTACTCAAATGCAACAGTGTGCCTTGGAACGAATTTAAACGAGACTTTGCATTTGGGAGCAGATTCTACCAATGCAATGAAAAGGGGGAAAGGGGGGTTAGAGGGGAGAGAGAGGACAACATATGACAAAGGGCAACAGGTCGTATTTTAACCAGCCCGCTGCCAAGGACTCAGCCAACGTGTGGCATAATTGAACATTAACTCTCTTTTTGTCCCTGTCTTACCTCTGCTTGCAGTGTCTGTGCAGGATGTCTCAGACAGTCGGATTCCGGATTTAGCAACAGCATAGATGCGACTCTCCTGTGGAATAAATGATCAGTCAAAAATAATTCTACCGGTAAGAGAATATCTTTAGAAAAAAGATAGCTTACTTTGCAAAGCTAACTACAGCTGGCATTTGTCTTGTAATGTTGAAATCTTATGTCAAAACTATGTTTTCTATAATACACTGAATAGTACCCATTATCAATCTCAGTTTAGAATACACATTAGATTATCTTACCCAGGAGGGCAGCCTGTGCAAAGGGGGTGTAGGCGGTGCTGAGCTGTCACAGTCTTCCTTCTCTCGGCTGATCTCTGTACCAGCTTCAGGTGGAGCAAGTAACGTCTGCAAGGTTGGAGATGTAGGCGCACTTTGTGAGCAAGGGAGGCTTTGAGGAGGCGTGTCCCTTCCCGTCTCCATGCCAACTTCCTGCTCCTGGTCGAGGTCAGTTTCCTGTGGCCGGAGGGGGCGTAGCATGCTGAGAGCGTTGCGTGTTTGTCCGTGTGCTGCCTCGCAGCTGATTGGCGGCTGGCTCAGGTGTTTCTTGGCCAGAGCCACATTCGTCAACCCGAACCCTGCTGGGGTCCGCAGCCGGGGCTGTTTGGGCGATGCAGGGTTATCCCTCGGGTCTTGTGGTGGGTTGGGTCGTTTAGGGGTGAGGGCTGGGGTGAGGATGGGGCTAGGGGTGTTGGCTTCGCCGGAAGAGGATGAGGAGTCAAGTCTCTGCGACTGGAATCGCTTGTTGAGCTCCTCTGAGGTGCAGTCCTCCAGCTTGGCCCTGTGTGCCCCCCCCTCCTCCCCATCCTTACAGCCTCCCAGAGTCCCCTCTGATGAGCCTAGCAGGCTGAAGTGGGGCCGCTCGGCGCGCTGCATTTCGTCGTCGAACAAAGAGCTGCTGTCGTCCGAAGCAGTTAGGTAGGTGTCACTGCCGGGACGGCTGAACTCCAGAGCACACCCTCCTCCTCCTCCTCCTCCTCCTCCTCCTCCTCCTCCTCCTCCTCCCCCCCTCCCCCCTTTGATGCAGCGCTGGAGAGAACAGAGGAGATGCTGCGGGACTCAGGCTCACGTGCTTTCTCACCCAGGCTTTCAGATGCACCTTCCTCCAGAGGATTACCCAGAAGTCCAGTCTGGTCAGGGGTCTGGACTTCACCATTTGTCCCTGAGAAGACTGGCTGCTTACTACTCTTCTCTGTCAAGGCAAACATGAATAAAAATACTTATGTGGTGTTAATAATCTCTGTTTTGTTTGGGTAATTTTCAGTGGAGATCATGAAACCCAGTCAATAATAATTGTATAATTTCATCAAGTAAAACAAGCTCAGGGCTAATAATAATTAGCAAATAATAAAAATAATTCTCATACCCGATACAAATATAGTTTTTAATTTCAGTTCAGACTCACTTTAAATTGAGTTGTGCAGCAACCACCAATCCAAACCTTTAGATTCCTTGGAATATCGTTTCACTATATATGGTAGAAGCAATGATTTTGGTTTTGTGACTACAGATACACCAAAAAAAAAGAGCTGCTTGGCACAACGTCAAGTATATTATGGTAGAAAGTGGAGGTTGATTATTTATGTAATGTATGTTAAGTTTTCCGTTAAACACAAGCTGTTATGGGGCCTGTGTAGACAGCTGGATTGATTTAAGTTGGAGCTGATCTCTTCCGTCACAAACGCCGCCCTTCATCGCAATTTGTCTTGCTTTGATAACAAAGTTTGCAATACCGATGTAGGGCTGTGTATATATATATTATATATATATATATATATATATATATATATATATATATATATATATATATATATATATATATATATATATATATTCTCATTTGGTCTTGTGTTCAGAATGAAATCTAAATGTTCAAACAGCTAAAGTATTAAGGGAAATTTCACAGTTCAGGGTGTTTTCACTGTTTTAAGTTAAATAATGGCAACATATTTCTAAAAGACAATAAGTGATTGTGTTTCCATAATTGAGCAGCTCAATAATGATGTCAGCAAAGGTTATGCATATTCCTTACATCTGAATCCTAGTGTTGCTGCTCTGTAGCTCACCCTGACCTTTGACCTTTCCGGTTGGGAGGGAAGGCTGTTTTTTTCTTCTTCTTTTTTTACAATTAATGCTCTGGTCAATCCATTCAACTTAAAAAAATCAACAACTTTACAATTTTCTAGTAGTAGTAGTAGTAAAAGTATGGGCGTGGACACTTTTGTCTAAGCCACCATGGATATGACCTAATGGCTAAAAAAGTCTTCTGAGTCATTTCTATTTTCCACTGTGAAACTTTGCCTTCCTTTGTCCCAGCGTCATCCACAATCTCTCAGAATCAGTTTCCATTTCCAAAGCTGTGACTATATGGGGACTTACCAGTCTTATCTCTGCCCTCCGTCTCTCCCTGGGTGCTCAGGCTCCTCTGGCAGGGTGCTGGTCCAGTGAGGACCTGGGGACTCTTCCCCCTCACCTGGAAACAGCCAAACGTCAGGCTGCTGAGACGCTGGGCCTCCCCTGGTCTGCACAGGACTCCTCGTCCCTCACCACACTTCTGCTCAAAGACTGCACAAACATGTTTATACAGTTTAATTATGCATATATGTTTGTGTGTGTGTGTGAATTTACATACATACAGTACATGCACTTTGTACTAGCACTTGTTTTAATGTCCTTACCAATCTAGTTTAGACGTAAACATTTGAGCCAAACATAAAAGGCTCTTACCCTGCACTTGTTTCTGTAACTCCACAATCTGAGCCTCCTGTTGCCTGTTGGTTTCTCTTAAGGCTGCGTTCTCCACCTCAAACTAAAAAAAAGAAAGAAATATGTTTCAAAATGAAAAGATACCCTCTTGGACCAGGGGACTACAGTATCTAAGAGAGATCTTCAACAGGGGGGGCGAAGGAGGCTAGGAGGGTCCTTAGAGTTACTGCAGTGGGGCTACTAATTTGTTGTTAATTTTTTGAATGTTTTTTCTAAAATAAAAAAACATCTTAACATGATCCCAACATATCAATATCAAGTCAGCTTATCAGTGAAAATGAAACATTGATGACGGGAATACTGGCCTATAGGTAATTGACCGTGCCACATGTATGTTTAACAGTATTCTATTAACTAAGAAGGTATGTATGAAGGCTCTAGGCCGCCCTACACGCTAATGTAGGCCTAGTTTAATAAGCAACAAATGTACAATATATGTAGTAGGTGGGTCTCTGCTCCGCCTTTCTTTTAGTTGAGGGGTCCTTGGTTTAACAAAAAGACCCGTGTTTTAAGGAAATGAGATGATACTGGTGACCCTAACTCACCCCCAGCTTACTTTTCCATCCAACTTTATATCAAATGCCATAATTTATTCACCTCTGACAACTTTAGCATCACCCATTCCTTGATCTTAGCTGCTTTCTCCTCCACTGTTTTGGCATCCTGAAGTCGGATCTGTTTCTGGTGAAAGAGGACCAAAAGTTTTCAAGGACCAACATCAGTTCTCTTGGTTTGAACACAAGCATCCATAGAATAGTTTAGGACACAAACAGTGGATCGGGAGATTTTAAAATAAAAATATTTGATCACAAAAAAATGTATAAACAGTGGATGGAGAGATTTTGATGATAGAACTTGGAAGTGACTTACTGTATGGGATATCATCTGTCATTCCAAACAAGCACACAATCCGTATCATTTGGTCGCAGTGACCTGTCAATAGCTCAGCGTTGTGGTTGTCAGCCACAAATGGACTTTTAATTCCACATTTTTATGATACACTTTCTTGGTTGTTTTAAAAAATATATTTTAACCGAATGAAGGACATTAGGGCCAATCCAGTGGGATTTTGGATCATGGATTGGATCAAATCTTGGAAATGGGTTCTTCAAAAGCAAAAGAGGGATTCCGAACAAAGATCAGATCATGTAATCCAATCTTACATTTGATCTGGATCAAACCTGCCCTTTGGGTTTTTCAAAACTTTGAACTCGGTTGGGATTTATTTGATAAAAAAAAGGTTGTTTTTTTAAGTGAATGATCATAAAATAAAGGTTTACTGAATATATATACATTTCTTAAAATTTGAAGAAAAAGAAGAAGAAGAAGAAGAAGAAGAAGAAGAAGAAGAAGAAGAGAAGACAGAAACATTCACTGGCACTTGATCTGTTACTTTGATGAAATTCCCATGTGTATGTGTTTTACCTGCTCCTCCAGCTGTTGCTCCAGCTGGCCGATGACGTCCTCCTTCTCCTGCAGCGAGGCCTGCAGCTCCTGGCAGCGCTTGAACAAACGCACCTCGGAGTCTCCAAACTGGCTGTCCGGAGCTTTCAGCTTCTCCTCCATCCACTGCACCTGGAATCACACATGCACACTGTATATACCCATACATATACACACACATACAATACACATACACACAAACACACTTTTGCTTGGATCCGCACCTGTTGGTGAGCGGTGAAGGCCCGCTTTTCTGCATCGATAACCTGTGTCTCCAATTGTTGAATCTGGGAAAGGAAGAGCACAATATTTGATTTCATTGGATCTCACCCAGGGCTTTCCTTACCATTATAAGACTTATAACACACAGCACCTAAGCCAAATGAATGTAAAATCAATGTGAGCCTCAAAAGTATATAAAAGTCTTTTCTCAGAGCTAATGATTGCAGTCGGTCCTCAGCTGTTTGAATGCTATTTATTTATCATCTGATCTAGCATTTCCAACATTTTAGACGGATACGGAAATAATAATGGTGCAAAATTATGTTAAACTTTATTTCTTTTTTGCAAAAACATTAAATTTTCTTGAGCAAGGAACTCTAACCCATATACTAGCACCTAAGGCTTCCACAAACCTAATGAAAACATTAGAAATTCTCATAAAATCTTACTAATCTGGTTACTTAATAACAAATATTGCATCTTCTTTGAGCACATACACAAACGCACATAGTAACACTCCCTTCAACTGCACAATCTGATCTGAAATGAGTTCTTTATTTCCCCTCAGCTTCATCTCCGAGGTGAAATATTAACTCCACTTGAGTCCCGAGCCAAACACAACAGCACCAAATAAAGAGAAAGTTTTGCATGCTAGAGCAGAATGAGAGCGCTGCTCGAGATAACGTTGCCACGCTGGAAAAGAGCAGATGCTTTGCAGCTGGCCTTTGCACATTTGTGACTCAAAAGAATGTTTAGAATCACAATTTGGATACCCAAAGTTCACAGATGTACTAACATGTACATTTACATACAGCTTGAGGCATCTTTTTAGTCAGGCTTTCATCTAGCCAAATTGCAGACTGCATTATTTTGTATTCATGATTTTGTGTTTCACTAAGATTTATGGCAGTTTATTGTGCTTTTTATGACTATTGATGTTTCAATGTATTATTTATTTGGCCTCTGAAGCACTTTGTGACTTTGTCTGTGAAAAATGCTATACAAATAAACTTTACTTACTTACTTACATTCAACCTCATAATGGTGTTAATTTATCTTCCATAGCTTAGTTTGTTAGTTTTGTCCAAATTTAAATGTCAGCTACTCGTTTCATAATTGGATATATTGTTCTATATTGTATTATAAATTGGTATTATATTGGTAATATGATTGTTAGCTACATTAATAATGTACAATAATGTAATGCTATCAATTATGCTTCAACAGAAACCTATTGTGATTGATAAGCATGCTTGCCGTGGTATTTCTCAAATTTAAGACTCCTCCCACTTGTCACTCTACACTGTACATATATAAGTCATGCTAGTGGCTATTTTTTTTTATTTATCATTTTTGGGGCATTTTAGGACAACTGAAGACATGAAAGGGGATAGAGAGGGGGAATGACATGCAGCAAAAGGCCGCAGGTCGGAATTGAACCCGAGGCTGCTGCGTCGAGGAGTACACCTCAACATATGGGTGTGCACTCTACAAGGTGAGCTACCCAGGCGCCCCTACTGGCTAAAATTACAGCAACCTTTGACTCTATTTGTGCGAGAAGGTTAGTGACCCAACAACTACTCATATAAAATGCAAAAACACTTAACGCACTAAATGCAGACTCCGTTGCCAAGAAGAAATTGCCAACTCTTTTTTCGGCAATGGGTCCGTTTGGGCATTTGTGCAGAAGTGCTGCATATAGCACCTCTATTCATCTACATAATAATGATGAGGTGTCACATCTATAAAAGGTACAACCAGCGCTTTGTGTACTAAGATCAGAGCAGAGTATGTGGAACCTGGTAGGAGTGTGTTAAAACTGCTGCAACACCAAAGGTCACGCAGCCTGGACACACACACATGGATGGATACACAGACAGAAAACCACATACACATACAGTGGCTTGAGAAAGTTTACACACCTCTGCTAAAGTTGATTAAAAAGAGGAATAAAAAAACAGCATGGGGAACTTTCCATAAGATCATATCTCAATGCAAATCAAACCAGCTATTAGTCTAACTGTCAGGCACCCCTCACTCTGATTCTGTTGTCTGTATATCTGTTTCTCTCTGTCTGTCACGTCATGATGTCTGTTGCCATACAACCTGGGGAGGCGTGCCTCCTTCATTCATCCACACCATCACCTGTTCCGGCTCAGCCTAATCACCAGCACCCACCTGTGTCTCATCATCATCACCACCAGCTCTTATACCGTGACCTGACATCCAGTCCCTGTCGGATCGTTAGTCTTCATCTATTCTCCTACGGACCATCAACATTCTACACCTCCGGATTCACCTTCACTCCCCTGCCGCCACAGCATTTCTCCCCATTACACCTTGTTTGGTCATCTGGTTCACGGACTTCATCAATAAACTCTCGGTTTGTTTTCATGCCTTGTCTGCGTTTGGGTTGTTTCCGCCAGCCGGGTCTGACAGAACGATCCGACCATACTATGGACCCAGCAGACTTGGATACGGTGAAGCAGGCTGTTTCACACCAGGGCGGTTTGTTGGGACAACATGGCGCTGCGCTCCAGGACATTATGAACACTCTCCAGTCACTGGCTACTAAACCTTCTGGTCTCCAGGACCAGCTCGCCAGTTTTTCCGTTTCGCCTGCACCCATGTCTCAACCGGAGCCGGTTATGGTAAGACCCACTATTGACTCTGTTCGTGAGCCGTGGGTTCCCACACCGGAGAGATATGAGGGCAGCTTTGGGAAGTGTCGTTCGTTTTTAATGCAATGTGGACTTGTGTTTGAGCAACAGCCCCGATCCTACGCTACCGACAGAGCTAAAGTAGCATTTGTGACGGGATTGTTAGGAGGCAAGGCTCTGGAATGGGCTACCGCTGTGTGGGAGAGTGGCGACGGGATTGCCTGTTCTTATCCAGATTTTACGGCTGCATTAAGGAAATTATTCGATCAGCCGGTTCGTGGCAAGGATGCCGCGAGACGCCTCTCTTTGCTACAGCAGGGAGCGCGCAGTGTCGCGGAGTACGTCATAGAGTTCCGTACGTACGCTGGCAGTGGAGAGACGCTGGAATGATGAATCGCTGGAAGCGGCTTATTACAAGGGACTGTGTGAGCAGATGGAAGGACGAACTGATTTCTTACCCAGAATCCGCAGGGTTGGAGGAATTAATGGCTTTATCTGTTCGGGTGGATAATCGTCGTCTGGAGCGAGGGAGAGAGAGGAGGCAGAGGATGCCCAACCTTCCACCTGCACCTCGACAGAGGAGAGATCATGAAGGGGCGGTTAGCTCCGAGGTTCCTGTTGTCCGTGCCTCAAGGACAGAGGAGGTCTTTCCTGAGTCCGAACAAATGCAGATGGATCGTCAGCATTTGTCTGAGCAGGAGCGGCGACGGAGAAGAGAGACGAATAGCTGTCTGTACTGCGGACATCCCGACCATTACCTGGCATGCTGCCCTCTGCGGTCGGGAAACTATCGGGCTCGCTAGATGTGGGGAGTATTCTGGCGAGTCACACTTCTAGTTCACCCCACCCTCAACTTCGAGCACCTTTTCACGCCACTTTGATTTTTAAAGGACAACCTACTGAGGTACAGGCGCTTATTGACTCTGGTGCTGACGATTGTTTTATGGATTCCGGACTAGTGGATCAGCTGGGACTTTCTAAGGAGGTTTTACCCAAAGTCATGGAAGCTACCACTTGGGATGGAAGACTTATTAGTCGCATCACTGCTAAGACCGAACCTGTTCAGATGTTGCTATCTGGTAATCACTCGGAGGAGCTCTCCTTCTACGTCATGCCCTCTCCTCTCATTCCTTTAGTCCTCGGTTTTCCGTGGCTGGTAAAACATAATCCCACTATTAACTGGGGTACTAGTAAGATAGTTAGTTGGAGCACTTGGTGTCATGCTAATTGTCTTAAGTCTGCTGTTTCTCAGTCTGTTTCTCCCCAGAGGTTGCAGTTGGTGCCGCCTGATCTATCACAAGTTCCACAGGAATACCATGTCGTCGGGGAAGTATTCAGTAAGGAACGAACATTATCCTTGCCTCCACATCGACCTTATGATATGGCTATTGAATTGCTGAGGAACATATCTTACCTGAAAGGACATCTCGAGACCGGAACCTGAGGCTATGGAGACCTACATCAAGGAATCTTTGGACGCTGGAATAATCCGTCCTTCTTCCTCGCCTCTAGGAGCCGGATTCTTCTTTGTGGGTAAGAAGGACGTTTCTCTAAGACCCTGCATTGATTATCGTGGGCTCAATGACATAACTGTTAAGAATAAGTATCCTCTGCCCTTAATGGATTCTGCTTTCGATTCCCTGCAAGGCTCAGTGATTTTTACCAAGCTCGACCTACGGAACGCGTATCACCTGGTACGGCTTAGGGAGGGAGACGAGTGGCTGACTGCATTCAACACTCCTATGGGCCACTTCGAATACCTGGTCATGCCATTTGGACTAACTAACGCGGCCCGCTGTGTTCCAGTGCCTCATCAACAATGTCCTCAGGGACATGGTTGGACGTTTTGTGTTTGTCTACTTGGACAATATCCTTATCTACTCCAAGGACGTTGTGGAGCACCAACAACATGTTCTTCAGGTGCTCCAGAGACTGTTGGAGAATCGACTTTTTGTTAAGGTGGAGAAATGTGCGTTCAACGCTCGCACCACCTCCTTCCTGGGATACATCGTTTCCGAGGGTCAAGTCCAGATGGATCCAGAGAAGGTCCGTGGAGTGTTGGAGTGGCCTAAGCCGGAGACCAGAAAGCAGCTAAAACGTTTCCTCGGATTTGCGAACTTCTACCGACGATTCATTCGGGATTATAGTCAGGTGGCCGCTCCCCTGACCGCTTTGACTTTGAGTCTTAAGGATTTCTGCTGGACTACTGCTGCTGAGGCCGCCTTTCTTGAGTTGAAGGGTCGTTTCACCACGGCTCCGATTCTCACTCAACCGGACGTGTCCCGTCAGTTTGTGGTCGAGGTGGATGCTTCTGACGTTGGGGTTGGAGCCATCTTGTCCCAACGTTCGGCTAAGGACGGGGAAGCTCCATCCCTGCGCCTTTCTGTCTCGTCGTCTGTCCCCTGCGGAAAGGAACTATGACGTGGGCAATCGCGAGTTACTGGCTGTTAAGCTCGCATTGGAGGAGTGGCGACATTGGTTGGAGGGTACCTCACAACCATTTGTGGTCTGGACCGACCATAAAAACTTGTAATATGTTAGGTCAGCCAGGCGACTCAATCCTCGGCAGGCCCGATGGGCACTGTTCTTTTGACGTTTTAACTTTTCTCTCACTTTCAGGCCTGGTTCTCGGAACGGCAAGCCTGATGCCTTGTCCCGCATGTACTCTGTGCTGGAGGAGAAGGAAGTGGAGCTAGAAGTCATCTTGCCTTGGGACAAGGTCATCGGCGCCGTCCTTTGGAGAATCGAGGAGGAAGTATTGGCCGCTCTACACAATCAACCGGACCCAGGTAACGGACCTCCTTTTTGTCCCTGAGGCCGTCCGCTCTAATATACTGCTATGGGCACATTCTGCAAAGACCTCATGTCATCCTGGTGTGGCGCGCACTATGGCCATGCTTCGGAGGCGTTTCTGGTGGCCTGCCATGGGTGAGGATACTCGTGTTTTTGTTTCTGCATGTCCTGTCTGTGCTCAGAACAAGGGATCCAATCGGCCTGCCGCGGGTCTTCTGCGGCCACTGCTTATACTTCGTCGCCCTTGGTCACATCTGGCGCTGGACTTTGTTACCGGGTTACCTCCATCTGAAGGTAATACCGTGATTCTCACTGTGGTTGATAGGTTTAGTAAATTTGCCCATTACCTGCCTCTGCCTAAACTTCCCTCTGCCAAGGAGACGGCCCAGATTCTGGTGAGGGAGGTTTTCCGGGTTCATGGCCTGCCTTGCGACATTGTTTCGGACCGTGGTCCCCAATTCACATCGGCGGTATGGAAGGCATTTTGCGCCGCCATCGGCGCCACCGTTAGCCTGGGTCATCTGGGTTTCATCCTCAATCTAATGGCCAAGCCGAAAGGGCTAACCAGAAGATGGAGACCACTCTGCGTTGCCTGGTGTCCGCGAACCACAGCTCCTGGGCTTCCCAGCTCCCTTGGGTGGAATACGCTCACAACACACTCCCTACGTCCACTACTGGTATGTCTCCTTTTCAATGCGTATATGGTTATCAACCCCTCTGTTTCCATCTCAGGAGAAGGACCTGGCGGTGCTGTCTGTTCAAGCTCATGTTTGCCGCTGCCACAGGACATGGCACCGTGCTCGGACTGCCTTGCTGAGGGTTTCTGGTCAATACCAGGACCAGGCCAATCGCCACCGCATTCCGGCTCCGCGTTACTCGGTGGGGGACCGGGTGTGGCTGTCGACTCGGGACTTACCCCTGCGGACTGAATCTCGGAAGTTGGCCCCTTTACTTTCAGTGCAGCAAACTCACTCCAGAAGTTCAGCGAGGATCTCTGAATGATCCAATGTTGTCCTAAATGACTGATGGTGATAAATAGAATCCACCTGTGTGTGATCAAGTCTCTGTATAAATGCACCTGCTCTGTGATAGTCTCAGGGTTCTGTTGAAAGCGCAGAGAGCATCATGAAGACCAAGGAACACACCAGGCAGGTCCGTAATACTGTTGTGGAGAAGTTTAAAGCTGGATGTGGATACAAAAAGATTTCCCAAGCTTTAAACATCCCAAGGAGCACTGTGCAAGCGATCATTTTGAAAAGGAAGGAGTATCAGACCACTGCAAATCTACCAAGACCTGGCCATCCCTCTAAACTTTCAGCTCAGACAAGGAGAAGACTGATCAGAGATGCAGCCAAGAGGCCCATGATCACTCTGGATGAACTGCAGAGAACTACAGCTGAGGTGGGAGAGAGGACAACAATCAGTTGTCCATAGGACAACAATCAGTCTCATCTAAAGTTTGCCACACTGCACAAATCTGGCCTTTATGGAAGAGTGGTGGCAGCATCATGGTTTGGGCCTGCTTTTCTTCAGCAGGGATAGGGAAGATGGTTAAAATTGAGGGGAAGATGGATGCAGCCAAATACAGGACCATTCTGGATGAAAACCTGTTGGAGTCTGCAAAAGACCTGAAACTGGGACGGAGATTTATCTTCCAACAAGACAATGATCCCAAACATACAGCAAAATCTACAAAGGAATGGTTCACAAATAAACATATCCAGGTGTTAGAATGGCCAAGTCAAAGTCCAGACCTGAATCCAATCGAGAATCTGTGGAAAGAGCTGAAAACTGCTGTTCACAAACGCTCTCCATCCAACCTCATTGAGCTCGAGCTGTTTTGCAAGGAAGAATGGGCAAGAATGTCAGTCTCTCGATGTGCAAAACTGATAGAGACATACCCCAAGCGACTTGCAGCTGTAATCGCAGCAAAAGGTGGCTCTACAAAGTATTAACGCAAAATAGCAAATAAAAAACTGAAAAGTGGTGCATGCAAAACTGTACACTGTACATCCTGAAATTTCCAAAGGTGTTCAATAGGGCCTCGGCTGAAACCTGTTCCTGCTTTCCATGTCCCCTGAAACCTGTTCTGCTCAGTCCCCTGTTGCCCCCTCCAGCTCGTCCTCCGCCTCCACGTGTGATCGATGGGGGTCCCGTTTACACTGTAAACCGCAACATGGACTCGCGTCGGCGGGGTCGTGGGTTTCAGTAACTGGGGGATTGGGAGGGGTACGGCCCGGAGGAGAGGAGCTGGATTCCATGTCGCCAGATTCTGGACGGCGGACTGTTGCGGGCCTTTTACCGTCGCCAGCCCGGTGGTCCGCCTCGAGGCGTTCGTCGGAGGGGGTACTGTCAGGCGTGCCTCCTTCATTCATCCACACCATCACCTGTTCCGGCTCAGCCTAGTCACCAGCACCCACCTGTGTCTCATCATCATCACCACCAGCTCTTATACCGTGACCTGACATCCAGGCCCTGTCGGATCGTTAGTCTTCATCTATTCTCCTACGGACCATCAACATTCTACACCTCTGGATTCACCTTCACTCCCCTGCCGCCACAGCATTTCTCCCCGCTACACCTTGTTTGGTCATCTGGTTCACGGACTTCATCGATAAACTCTCGTTTGTTTTCACTCCTTGTCTGCGTTTGGGTTGTTTCCGCCAGCCGGGTCTGACACTAACTAAAATAAAACCATGCCAATCTCTATGTATGGTGAAGGGTATGTGATGATGATAGGGGGTTAGTTTAGTTCCAAAGGCCAAGAGAACTTTATCATGATGCATAGTATCCTGGATCCATGAAATTACTGGCCTAATAAATAATGTGCCTGCCTCTATGGGAATTTAACATAGGGGGGTGTATACTTATGGCCCCTGTATTTTAAGGAAGATTTATTTATTAACATTATTCATTCACAAAGAAAATTGGTGTCTTTAAAAGGATGGATTTTCCTAATTTTTTTAATTAAGGCGTTGTTGTTAAGATGTTTTTTTATTCCTGTTTTTAATCAACTTTAGCATGGGTGTGTAAACTTTCTCAAGCTACTGTATGCCAGTATTCAAACTACATGTGCAAATGCACAAGGATGAAAAACCCTGAAGGAATCGAGGAGAGAGATGACTTTATGATCCACATTCCTCTGAAATTCCTCAGCTCAAAGTGGCGGAAGCCGCAGAGCAACCAGTGTCTTCTGAGGAAAGTGGCTTCATGAAGTAAAAATATGTAGGAATGTCAGAAATGGAAATTCTCTGCGACTGCGTAGCAACTCTGCAACCACTAAGGGTAGAATAATTTGCTACATATGCACATTTACACGTACAAATTAGACTAGATTAGAGGGAACCTTTAACAATCCCTGTGGGGAAAATGGGCTGACACACCAGACAATCAGATGTAGCTAAGCATAGGACAAAGTACTGAAAATAATAAAGGAAGTAATTCCCTGTAGAGTAAATATATACAGTAAATATATATGCTTTGTTTGTTTGCTGTATAATATATATAATACAGCAAACAAACAAAGCATTGCTTTCTTCAGTGACAGATTTATAGGTTAAAGAAATATAATTCACTAATCACAGGCCTTTTTCACAGCGGAGACCCAGTCTGTCCTAAGTAGTTTCAGTTTATGTCAGCATTGTTTGTTATTATATTTAGCCACAGTTAGGACACAAAATGCCATGTAATACTTGTTTCATGATTATATCAGACAAAGAATGATGTAAAACCAGATTATATGGCCTAGAAATGTTTTGCATTATGTCCCATTTGATCAAATGCTAACACTAACATGATTTTGTTTCTGTTTCCTGTTTTATTTTGAAGTTCCTGTTTTCTCCCTTGTCTTGACTAGTTTTACTTCCTGCCTTTCGTTTTCCAGCCCTCGTATCTTCTCATTGCCCTGTGTATTTAGTCGTCTGTCTTTGTCTCTTGTCGGATTATTGTTTTCTGTTGTTGTGGATTGCCTGTTATCTTCAGGACTCCTTTTGTTGTAAGGATTTTATTATTAAATATTCAACCTCCATTATTGCCTGCTGTCTCTGCACTTGGGTCCTATATTCTCTGAACCACCTGACATAATAATCCAACCAAACATGGACCCAGCAGAGATTTCTGATGAACTGTGTGACCTTATGTGTGACCGGTGGAGCTCAAAGCCAGGTGGAGGGAGGCTAGAAGTGAGTGCTTGAAAGAGGCAATTTTAGATAGATAGATAGATATTTATGGATCCCCAAAAAATAGGGAAATTATAGTGTTACAGCAGCAAAATCAGTCACACAGCACAGAATATAAATGAATACTAGGATACAATATACATACATACAATATACAGTACATGAAATAATAACAGGATAAAATACGAGAACAAATATTTGAATATATATAAGTTGGGAATAAAAAAATATGCAACTTCTTATGTAGTAGGATAGCAGCAGCTTGTGTGAAAGTTTTGGAAAAACCTTGGTTAAAGGACTCTGTTCCAAACTGGATTAGCAGCTTAATTTTTGCTTCAGCTGCTCCACTTACTGATGTTCAGGATTGTGGCTACAGGTTCGTGTTTTTTGACCCGGTCTGCCCCTGTGCCTGCTTCGCCCAGTCTTGTCCCTCTACCTGGAGGAGAGCCAGACTCATATGACTTTGTTGCAGTATTTTGCCATGTCAGTTAAAGAGCCGGAGGAGGCCAAAACAGCCAGCCCAGGAGGGAAAAAGCTTAGTACAGCTACTAGCAGCTCTCTTGACTTTCTGCCTGTCAGCTCATCAGCTACCCGTTTAGCAGATATCCCCGACTACAAGCAGTCTTTTGAGGGTACTCGCCTGGTTATTTTCCCTGGGAACTGTGGCGGCCGCAAGACAGGATGTGGTCGATATGGGTCTCAACATCATTCCCCGCGTCAACCTCTCTTCAGCCCGGAGCGCATGCTGTCCAGCGGACAAGAGCATGTGTTGTCCAGTGGAACGGAGCCCGTGTTGTCCAGCGGACTGGAGCACGTATTGTTGTGCAGCCTTCCAGAGTTTCCCCTGACGTCCAGCCGTCCAGAGTCTTGCTTTGGTCAGGCACCCCAGAGACTTTGCCTTTGTCAGGCACCCCACAGACTTTGCCTTGGTCAGGCACACCAGGGACTCTGCCTTGTTCAGGCACCCCGGGGACTTTGCCTTCTTTGACTCGTGCTCCCTGTGTTTTGTTGGTGGTCTGACCGACTCCTGACCCTATTGCCTGGTTGGCGGACCCACCGACTTCTGTTCATGTCACCTTGGCCCAGCTGACCCAGAGGGGTACCGCTATGCCGTCCTGCTCGACCTCCAGAGGGGTACCACCTACGCCATCCTGTGTGGCCGCCTGGGGTGTTTCGGCACCGGCCGCCTCTGAGCCCTCAACGTCCTGCTCGGCCGCCTGAGGGGCTCTAGTTTTGGCCAACTGAGGGCCCCCGACGTCCCACTTGGCTGCCTGAGGGGCTCTACCTTTGCTGGCCTGTTCGGACGCCCGAAAGGCCTCAATGTCCTGCTTGGCCACCTGAAGGGCTCTAGTTTTGGCCAACTGAGAGCCCCCGACGTCCCACTTGGCCATCTGAGGGGCTCTACCTTCGGCCACCAGATGGGTCTGTCTTCGCTGCTGGCCCCAGCACTCCAGTCCTCGAGTGCCTACTGGCCCCAGTTCCGGAGTGGCCACTGCCCCTGTTCCATAGTGCCTGCCGTTCCATGGCCCCGTGGACATTTTGGTTGTCATGGTTGTATGTTAATGTTTCCTGTTTCATTTTGAAGTCTCTGTTTTCCCGCCCAATTATCTTCTCATTACCCTCTGTATAACTCTGTTCCCTGTATCTTGCTTTTTTGTCTGTAAAGCGACCTTGAGTGTTGAGAAAGGCGCTGTTAAATAAAATGTATTATTATTATTATTATTATTTAGTCTCTGTCTTTTGTCAGATTTTTGTTTTCTGTTTTTGTGGATTGCCTGTTATCTTCAGGACTCCTTTTGTTGTAAGGATTTTTGTTATCAAATATTCAACCTCAATTATTGCCTGCTGTCTCTGGGTCCTATATTCTCTGAACCTCCTGACAAAACTAGCGTGAAGGGACGACTTTATTTAGCTGCAGTGTGGATGCAGCCGGTGGAGACTGGCATGGCCGTGCTCCAGCTTTCCCCTGCTTCTGTTAACTTCCAGACACCAGAAGAAATGGACCCAGCTCGATCCAAAAGCAGCCACACCCTGCCAGAGCCACTGCATATTTCCACTGCACAACGTTCTCTGGACCAAAGTGGAAGCAAGGCCTTTACACAACCACTGTTATACTTGTCATTTGACTTGTCGTTTCAATGTGATTTTGAAAAATGCAATTTTACAGACAAGGTGTTATGGGTATATCCACCCTTGGCCTGGACATTATACATATCCTGTAGGTCATCTGGTTTTGGAGATATTGTGAGAAAATGCATCCATTTGTGCTGATAAAAACTGTACTTAAGTAACTAGAAAAGTGAACTCAGTAGAGTGCAGATCTCTGCCAGGTGTGCCTCCCTCACTCCTCCCAAACAAAGAAGAGTTGAATCTCACTCAGTTGATTCATTTTATTTATTTGAGGTTTATTGAGCATGGACAACGCACACTAATAAAAAACATTTAAAAAAAATGTAAATGGTCCTTCCCGGATCTATTATGACAAAATACACTGCTGTCCCTATTTTCTATGTACAACTTCCACACCGCGCAGTTAGGCAGCTATGCCACTGTCCTATCCACTCCTGAAAAACACCCCCCCACACTCGCTCCCTGCTTGCGCATCCCAGCTCCCATAGCAGCTGTATGGTCTAGATATGGGCAAAGATAACAAAAACAAGGATTCAAATATCTCCTATCGTGCCTAACTTTAGTGGATCATAATATATTGGGTATGAAATGAAACAAACCCTTTCTATGTCAGTTTTTGAGCATTAAATAAGCCACACAAAGGCCAAAATGTGGCCTTCAAAAGACTAGGTAAGGCTTGTGGCTACCTGATCCGTACCGAAAACCCCATTTGTTTTTCATATATCCCTTGAATCAATAGACTATCCGGACCCTACACATTAAACGTCAATGTCTTACTTCAACCATCTTTGCAAATGCGTAAAACAAATTGAATTTTCGGTAAGGATCGCTTGTTTTTATCGTGGCCGATCCTGTTTTTGTCTACTGTAGCAGTTGTTGATCACTTGCAGCTACTATCGGTCAGCTAAGATTAGTGAGTGAGTCAAAACTCAACATCGGTATAAACCAATTCATAAAATAGTGAATCCCTCTAACCCAGAGAGCTCCTTACATACAACACAGTCATAAATGTGCGCAAAAATAAGGCTGATGGGTCTGGTATTGAAGATTAGCTGTAGACAGACAGATACACCCACACACACACACACACACACGGACCCATGCATGACCCCATCCAGGCTTACACCTGCCAGAGATAATCACATACATACATGGCTTCTTTATGTGAATTCCCTTGATCTGGTTCTGTAGTTATTTTGACCTTACAAACTACAGAAACACTCACAAATCACTTTACGCTGAACCTACATGTTCTGATCAAGAGCAGATCATCTCTTTTACAGACACACACACAAACACACACACACACACACTATATAACCTTGATCCTTTGCTGTACCACAAACGACAAACCACATGTGCCTCTCTCAATAACAGATATAGCATCTGGCAGAGAACAGCATGATAATTACAGGGCATGTATACTGTAGACGCTAGAGCTGGAGAGGACACACACTCACCCAATCCTGCACACACACCAGACATAACAACATATAAAAACCCATAAACACATAATGATGATATTCTCCTCTGTATCAGACTATGCGTGTCCATATGTTTTCCTCATTCTATATGTTATATATAAGATCAATTAGGCCTGGGTGTGTGTGTGTGTCATATCCTGTTGGGATGACCAATGACAGGTTAAGGTTTACATTATGTCTATTTCAAGAGTTACAGTCCCAAATGTACTCACAAACAATATGATACTTCTGCTGCTTCACTGTGTCAAGGCAAAACAAAACACACATGTGTGACAAACACACACGTGGACCCCCCCCCGCCTCAGCCTTATAACTTCGTAATTCTGAACAACGCTCTATCACCTACACAGTCAATTCCCTCTTCAGAACCAAACTTCCATTCCACAAATTCCACAACTGGTGCTCTGTGACCCCCCCCCCCCCCCCCAATCGCTCCATCCACAGCCAGGCAGCCAGCTCACAAAGCCTCTTTCTGTAGAAGCTACAACTCACAGTGCTGACCTACAGGTTTAACACCAAATAGGTTCAGCCAATATAGTACTACAGTTGGAACTTATTCTCAGAGAAATATGCTCACTAACACTCTAAAACTATAGTTCAAATGTGTTAATTGTCAAATAGGTCTAATATAATGAAAACTGGGGACAAATGGAGGATAAACTCACCTCAAAACAAGACTCCTTTCTCACAGTCACAACAAGAATATACGTCTATGTGAGAATATATACATATATTTTTACATGTTGATTCATTACATGTATATTGACTATGACTGACATTGGTCCACATGGCTAATAATCCCCACATACCACATAGGAGGATGTTTTGCTTCTTTCTAATTGTGGAATCATCTGAATGGAAGACCAAACCAGAGTATGCCACTCCACCCACTGTGGTTTCGGTCCGTGTCTCCTGTATGTGTGTGCATTCTTATCAGTGTACGATAGGTCAGGGAATATTCTATATTGCAATTATTATCACCAAATCCCACAAAAAGATCAAAACCAACAATTAATTCATGCTGCTGATATTAATTATTTATGTATGTTTAAAGCCTGATTAAGAATACATCTTATTCCTCTGTGCCATAGAACGCCATTGTTGTCCAAGCACTATTAAAACCAATTATCAGCCACATCCCTGAACTAGGTGACATGGTCCTTCATTATTTATATGACCTGTATTGTACTTTATTTTGAGGCAATCTCACATACACCATTCTGCTGCTGTAAAACTCCCAAGAGCACCTATTTCATTCTGCTTACTGAAAACTACAGTGCCCAGCTGTTTTAGGAAATGATTTAGCTTTTAAAAAAATTAAACTATATATTTATTTCTGATTTCAGAAGTTTTCAGCATGGAGTCTATGGGAGTCTATTCATTCATCATTCACATTTCACTGAATTCAAAATGATTCCTTCTTTATTGGGATGAAATTCACAATTGTTCTCAGAGACACACAGGCGGAGAGATAGAATAAAAATGACCAGCGAGTGTGTTGAGTGTGTTAGTTTGAAGGGGGAGGCTGAGAGAGAATGTAACACACATGGCTTCTTTGTCTCCATAAGACCATAAGATGTATAGTCTACTGTTACAGCCGGAGGCCCTGAAGGCCAAAACTAACGTCCCTCCCAAATAGCTGCACCTTCGAGCAACGCGAGTCACTTTTGTGCAAAAATCTTTAATAAACATAAACATGAATGAATTTGACTTGACCTCCTTACATACACGTGCAAACACACCGAATAATGGACTGCTTCAACTTCTTGTAACAAACACACACACACACACACACACACACACTATTTACTAAACTGGGTATTTCCTCCCCTGGGCAGCTCAATCTTCACACAAGGCCTTGTTTTTTCTCTATCTTTTTCTCCTTCTCATTCCCCCTCCATCCACTCACACAGGCTTTCTAGGACTTCAGCAGTTTCCCATGTTAGATACTGTAATACTCAATTGACTCAATTAGCGGTTCAAAGTAATTTCCAACAGGGTACAACATTAGCACCATCCACCAGCCAAACGTTTTCTGTTTAGTGGCCGGATAAAATTTCACTAACATTCACTAGTGGACAAAAAGTTAATTTTGCTCCCTGATTTCTAACATGTTGTTGAAGTGTGCTGTCACTACAAAAATCATTTTTATTAGCTCTCATTTCAGTACTACAGAACAACCCAGAATGTTGCACTTGGATCAATGAATGGACACAAACCTCCAGTTTGTTCAGCACCAGAGGCCTCAACAGCAGAGTAAATCGCCACTCCAAATGACTTTTTCACCCTTTTATAAGCCTACCTCCACAGTGAGATATTAGGGGGATTTTGTAGTGACGTGCATGCACCCCCGCGCAGCTTTAAAACAACAAACTCTGGCTGAGCCGGTGGGAGCCACAGTAGAGAAAGAAATAACATCAGCAGGGGTCCGCATGTTAGCATCATGAGGTCATAGCATAGCATCAGCAGATCAGGCAGCACAAAGTGATGGGTCGTTATACAACAAACCAAAATGACTACATGCTATTTCTGACAGCTGCAGGTAAATATCACAATGTAGTCTGCATACTGATTAAAAAGCAGATTTTGAAGTTAATTTCTGATCCCTGTAACTGCATGAATTGGCAAGTCGGATGTTAGCTTTTTATTACGGCAAAAGTCTGATATTGGCTAATCAGTTTCATTCATCTCTGATATGATGGATATGACGCAACACGTTTGGGTTTAATGGAGAGTTTTTAATGCTTTTTCATACTACCCAACTAAACCTCTGCCAGGTTCACTGACTCTTTGTATCTTTTTTAATTAAAAAATGGAATTGATCATGAATAAAAGATTAAGAAAAACTGTTGAACTCTGGTTGAACTCTGGATCCACGGGAACTAAACCAGTGCTCTTCCATATGTGGTAAAAAGAAGGGATTACTGCTATTCTTCATCGGTTTTACCCCAAACTCACAGTGTGCTGAAAGAAAAACAGTTGAATACAGGCTAAGGGCTATAAGGTGGTGATCCCAGTTTAAAAAAGCCAAACTAACAGACTACTTGAAATTGAAACTGGCACACATGCAGGCATGGCACTAAGCTCTAAACTGCTACTACTTTACTACTAACAGTCATCACCACTTAAGGAAAGGAAGTAAACTGGGGTAGTTGGGGTGAATTATAGCTGTGCAGAAAACCCATTGTGTGTTATTCTGAGTTTAATGGTGTGTTTTATGATGTCGAGTGGAAAAATCCTTAAACATAGTTAAATTCAAAACTGTCAAACAGGATGGATAGGACAAAAATATGCAGTAGAGACTCACATGTGCTACGTGGGCTGCAAAAAAACCCCACCAAAGCCAATCTTTCTTCCAAGTCTCTCCGGGAGCTTGTTTGGCTGTCCAGCTGAGCTTACTTTGACTCTGTAATTGACTGGAGCTGGGTCAATCCCATCATGCAGTGCGTGGCAGAGCCCTGTGGTCAGACTGCTGTTTACATTAGAGCTCTAATCAGCCTCCCTGGAGAGCAGCTTCAGATCTAGGCCACTGAACAGTTTGGGCACACCACAACTCTGAGAGTGGATGTCCTCCTGTAATTATGAGGGCAACATGTTGACGCTTTTTACATTATGACATTGTATTTGGTGCAGTGCTATTTTTATCAAACAATGAGGCCAAAGTTGGAGTTTCTGTAGTCTGGCACTCTCGCAATGGAATCTCCTGCTACTGTAAGCACCCTGCTCTTCTGTTTATTCCTGACAAACTTAGACCTACTGTAGGACATGACTTGATATGTTTCCATATTCAGTAACAATGATTCTAAGGCTTAGTCTTTGCCACCCAAAGCCCTTCAAGTTTTCATTTGGTCCAACTCATTCAAAACCTTGTCACGCATCAACACACGATATACTGTATGAGATATGTTACGTCACTTCCAATTTTTAGGATTCAGTATTTGATAGGGCTGCATATTTAACTGCAATTTTATGGAAATTGCAATATGGAGTACTGCAATATCCAAATCGCGGTGTGGGGGGGGCGCAATATTGCAGGTTGGGCCCCATTTTGGTTTAAGGCAAAATATGTGTCATTCTGAATGATATATTGTTGTGCTGCAGAGACATCCCAGCCTAAATATTCCCTACAGATCTTCACAAAATTCACACTATAAATCAATTAAATTTGGTAGATAATAGATTAATATTTTTCAATGAAAATGAACATAATGAAACAAAAATGATCATTCCCTCAAATATCGTGAATCAAATTGTAATCGCAATATCAGTCAAAATAAATGCAATTAGATAATTTCCTCATATCAGGCAGCTCTAGTCTTCGGTTTCGGATTCGACAGAATCTTAACCAGTGGATTTGGTATTTGGCCAAACCCCAAAAGTCTGGATTTGGTGCATCCCTACTGTAAAATAAATATTATTACATGACTGTAATAGTGTGAGTTAAGAAATCTCCCCATGGAAACAGCAATAACAGAACCACCAGCAGCTCCAATGTTATTCCATGTTCAGTCAAATAATAAAAATGATCATCACCAATCATAAAAACACCTTTTCATTTCTATATCAGAATTATTTTTTCTACTTCTTCTTCTGGGTTTTGCCTAATAATTTGTCTTATTAGATCATGTGTATATATACAAAACTTCCTTTTGGCCATTTTGTGTGTTTTTCTTCCGCACTAAACTCTAAGTTGTTGTCCATTATTCTATCCTGTTTCCTGATTTGTACTTGTCTGGAGACAGTAACTTTTAAATAAAAATCAAACACATTTAACCCTTGTGTTGTCCTCCCAGTTAAAAAATGTTTCACACTTTTTCAACACTTTTTTGACACTTGTGATGCATTTTTATAGCTTTTTTGACGCGTCTAAAATACTTTTATAGCACATTTTGATGCTTTTTTCAACATTTTCTTCATTTTTTTAATCCTACCATCAGTATACTGTACAGGTTACTGACACCAATATATTACCACTAGTTTTACATAGAACCATTCAAATAATATTTGGACAAATTGGATGAAGGAATCCCAAATTTCTGATGTAGAAACTTTTAAAAATGGGGCAAATTTGACCCCAGGACAACAGGACGGTAATAAAAAAAAAAAAACGCTACACACTAGAGCACTGCTTACTGTGCTCCAAGGCCGCTCCGGAAACCAAAACTTGTGCACATTAAATTGGGAAGCAATGATCAGATTTGAAACGATTCCAATTAAGAAACGATTCTGCGGGAATCGTTGTTTTTAGAATAATTCCAAGTACGAATGGGTTCTCAATGGCCAATCCTGACATTGAAGGACAGTTGAGATGCTGTGCATCATGAGTGATTTCCATCTCAATGATGTCCCGTTTGCTAAACACAATTCCTCCATGCTCACATCTCCTCTTCATATCTCACCTCGTGCAGGAAGAGAGATGCAACTGTTGATGTTGTAAAGACCTCCCACCTGTGTACAGTACACTTTCCCTCACTTACATAAACACAACTCAAATGGACACAATTTAAATCATAAACTGCTTTCTTTCAAACCGTTTGGATACAGCAGATTTACAGGAAGAGGGGGATTTGAACCAACCTTGTCGGCGGTGAGTTCTCGAATCTTGATTATCTGCACTCTGAACTTCATGAGCAGGGCCTCCAGGACCATACACTTCTCCTTCCAGTCCTCCTGGCTCATGGCCTCCTCCCCCTCGGCCATAACACACAACCCTCTGGAAATCACACACAGACAAACACAGAGCAGTGAGAGACCAAGAGTATGTAGACCAGTGGTTCACAACCTTTAATGGCCCTGACACGCTAACCCGACGGCTGACCCTTGGCAGAAAAGGCCGTCGGGCTGACTGCCTCCCCAAGTTGGCCAAAAAAAGAAGCCATGTCAATTGGAACTGATTGGACAAACGGGCCACGTGGGTCTGGTTTCTACAACTGTCTTGGATTGTTCAGAATATGATCTCATATTTCATAATAGTTCACTGAAAAGTGTTTCTGAAAACATTTTAAGCGAGAAATAGGCCATGCAGCTGCTGAATCTGTCTTCATTTCAGATCAACAAAGGTCAGTTTAAAAGATGTTTGTCAGATTTTGAGGGACTCTAGTCACGCTCATCCCGCTCGTCATTTCCAGGTTAGCACATCGCCAATCCGATTCGTCATTGGAGCATTAATGCCGGAACTGCCCGCCTTCCGACCAAGCATGTCAGGTTGGCCAAAATGAAGGCCAACAGCACAGAACCAAGGGGGTAAGTTTCTCCTCTCTAAGCGTAGCTCCTATGGCGCCATCTTGATTCCCTTAGCATCCCATTGACTACCATTCATTTTGGCGCCACTTCTGAAGGGTTTAAAGACTCTATTTGTCCGTTGAAACACGACAATGTATAAAAGACTCCATTACCTTGTATCTCACGTTATGGCTCCGTAGCAGACGGTTTTGTAAAAAAAGGCTAACGATTGTGTCATAACCACGTGACTTACTGTTGCACAGTAGAGGAATTACCATATAGTACAAAGTAAGCTTGCAGACAGTTTTGGAGCTGTTTAGGTTTAATTATTAATGGTAACTAGCATTTTAGTTATAATAACAATAATCAGCCTGTGTCTAGGTTATCTCCTAACATATACCTGCGCTCTCAGTCTCTGCTGATTGGGAATGTTGTCAAGCTCAGTTGGAGGCTGCGCAGTAACCATCACCAGAAAAGAGCTTCTAATAGACTTCACTGGTCTCCGTCCAGAACAACAAGATCTGTTGGTCTATTTCTTTAACTGTCTATGCACAGAACACATCAAACAGACTCGAGTCACTGACCTCGCCAGACGATTATCGGGTTGGTGTGTCAGGGCCTTTAGAGTCGTGAACCCCCAGAATAATGACGTTGGTGTTTGCAACCCCTCCACCCCTCTCTTGGCGACGAGAAAAAGAGCAAACCAGTGTTAACAGTTGTTTCTACGTGCCCCCCCTGATTTGTTTCGGTCTGACATATCTCCAAACAGCACTGAGACTCATGATGATTGATGCTTACTTCAATCAATATTGCATACAGGGCAACAAAGGCTGCATTTGTCTGTTCTTTAAATAAAAAAAATCAATCCACCTTTATTATATTCAGAAAATGGAAAACAGACACTTGACCAGTATATGAATTTTAATCTTATATTCTTGCAAACCAATATATTGCAGCTCTCTAACCCAAATACGCACACATATCTAGACACAGACTAAAAAAAACAGACAGAGAGTTTGTTGTGCAGATGTTTTGCCACCAGCCAGCACCTGAAATATTCCAGGGTCGCGCCCTGCTGGAACAGTGTGGGTAGTGGGCGTACCACTTAGCTTAGCCAAATAGAAAAACACCTCGACACCCTGCCTGGACGGCTTTGCATCATGTTTTCCAGAGCTATCGTTGGAAAACAGGCGGTTCATACAGAGAGAGAAGAGAGAGACAGATGAGCATCTCTGATGGAGGAGAGCAGCAGGAAGATAGACGGCCTGGGTTTCTCTTCCAAGTAATAACCTCTCATTACCAGCTTGGCCCCCTTACAAAGAGACTCACTGCACACATGTGTGGAGGAAGGCCATAAACTACTTTCCACAGGCTTATTTCTGTTGCCTGTTTGCTGTGGTAAACACTGAGGAAGGCAAAGGAAAAAAATAGCTCTCATCCCACAAAACCAAAACAAAACCACATAAATGACTATAATATGACATATTGCATATGAATAAACCATGTATACGGGTCAATGAATTGTGATACCATGTATCTGTTCTTACATTATACATATCCATTTCAAAATGCGTATCCATTTGTTGTATGACTTTTTGTTACAAAGGTATTAAGATATTTTGTCAACCAACTTTAAAATGCCTGGTATCATTGCTGTAATTTGCACTGACAAGACTAATTAAGTTTTGTTGCAAGTTCTCTGTAAGACCACCCTCTCTCACCCTACCCTTCATACTTTGTTAGTCTAATATTCTTACTATGCAACTCATAGTGCCTAATGGAGAGTATTATCGTGTCTTATGGTTCACCTGCAACAGTACAATTCATCTGGGCTTTTGAGAAGTCGATTTACTCCAATTTCCTGGTAAGTACATACAGTAGTTTGTAGAATTTAATAAGCTCCTATGAGAATATTAGTCCATTTTCTATGAAACACTATACTATATATTATATTTTTCTCCAAGCATCATTCCACAGTGATGATGAAAGGATGTGGTTGATGGACATTAAAGGCATTTAAATCCCAGAGTTTTTTTTGGCTCTTTTTCTCTGCGGCACTTCCTGTTGAGTCAGTGTAAAGAGACTAGAGCCCTACCGATATATCCTTGGGCCGATATTATCGGCCGATGTTAGGCATTTCCCAAACAACCGGTATCTGCATTTATAATGGCCAATAAAAGCAACAACAATTCATTCATTCATTCAGAATCATTTATAAATGACAAATTAATAATACTGATAAACAAATATTTTAAAAATAACATGAAAACAGACGGTCGACCATGTTATGAGTGTTGGCGTTGCATAGTTTGTCCACCAGAGGACGCTCTACAACGTCCCTGTTGGCAACACTGATTTTTTTTTTTGTTATTGTGTTTTTGTTCAAAAGGACTTTAAGTTTCATATCTTAAGTTTGTATTTTTTACATTTTATTTATCAGAACTTTAATATATTTTGATGTTCTTCTGTTCTGTTAAAGTATTATCAATTTATTATCATTTTATTTTAGTGAGAACTAAAATAATATGATATAACTACAAATAACTAATGTTAGGGAAATCTGTTTATGTTTTGTTACGCGTTTCTAGATTTTTTTATTTATTTAATATATTTAGGCCAATATATCGGAATATCAGATTTTTAAATCGCCAAATATTTGCATCGGTATCGGCCTTAAAAATCCTTTATCGGTCGGCTCTAAAAGAGACAGTGGACCAGAATTGAAGAGAATTTATAATTATTAATTTAATAAACAATTCAAGAATTCTTTCTTCTTCAGGATTAATACAGAGACTTTAAACGGTCAACTATAAGCCACTCTGAGGCAAAATGTTTAACTTTAAATAGCTTGTGGCGTTTTAAATTGAATTTACAGACACTATTACACTTTATAACTGATGTTTCGGTATCACAATACCATTTTGACATTTCATTTCCAAAATAAAAAGCATATTTTGGTGTCTAAAGTTAAGTTATGGCCCTGAATATAACGCTAGCTAGCAAAAGACACAGCTAACCTAGCTTGATTTTCCTCAACAGTGAATAAATGAGTAATGGCAAACAGTAGAGACTACTGTTCTTACATTCAGGAGTGTCCTCAACTAAAAAATTATCTATTTTGAATCACCAAAAACCGCCAACTGAGAAACAGGGAAAATGTTCAGTGCTAATTGTCTCACAAGTGTATTAAAATCATAGTTTCAACCTCTCTAACATACCTTAAGCTAAAACATAGACCCGCCGTTTCCTATTTAATTTAAACACTGCAATTTTTTCCAAAGTTTTTCGACTTACCCTTTCAATATTTGATGAATAGAAACCACACGAGGGACTTCACGCCATGTTGACTCCAGCTTCTAAACTTGACGTCTTGTTATTCCTGTGGAGAAAATCCTAATTCATGAGTAAAACGGTGAATTTCTCTCTTGCGCGAGGATTTCATTTCAGCTCAAAGGCAAAAAGTTGGAGCAGGGTTGGATTTAGACTGTGTGGTTTCGCGCAACACCAATCACATATTTGGAGGGCGTTTCTCTACGCTGCAGAAACACGAAGTCTGTGTTTGATTGACGAGTGCTGTCCGCCAATAAGAAGCCGGAGCGCTATTTTATGGAAACGGTAGCTTCTGAAGGCGGTCTGTCTGTAACGATTTGTCGGAAGTGACGTCTCACACGTGCAGCATGGACCATAGTGGGTGTGTCAAGCTTGCGGGAGCAATAAAGGAAGCCAAATAAGTGTGGCTTCTAATTCAAATTTCATAACAATTAAATATGCAGAATAATTTACAACTACACATTTACAACAAATTATTATGCATTTTTATATGTGTAATTAAATAAAGACTATAAATATGTACAAAAAATAGATGTAAATTGCATTTTATGTAGTTATTGGTCATGGTATTTACATTTCGTTTTATTCTGAAAAATACTTACAGGAAGTGAAAGCGTTTGTTTCCTCTAGCTTGACATACATTTCATCTACCAGCTAAAGAAGAGAAGCTCCAAGTAAACCTCATGCTGAATTGAGGTGAATGCTAGCTATATTTAACGTTACACGTATTTAGCTGTACAACTTTTTGTGAGCATTTCGTTGTTTTATTGTGTCATTGTTTGCTAGTTGTGTCTCGCTTTTGAATTTCACACGTAGACTCAATGCCAGACAGTTAGCAATTGTTGGCTAACAGAAATCCTAGCTGCAGTAACGTTGACGTTAGTTTTAGCCAAGGTAAAGCTACGTGTGTGTGTGTGTGTGTGTGTGTGTGTGTGTGTGTGTGTGTGTGTGTGTGTGTGTGTGTGTGTGTGTGTGTGTGTGTGTGTGTGTGTGTGTGTGTGTGTGTGTGTGTGTGTGTGTGTGTGTGTGTGTGTGTGTGTGTGTGTGTGTGTGTGTGTGTGTGTGTGTGTGTGTGTGTGTGTGTGTGTGTGTGTGTGTGTGTGTGTGTGTGTGTGTGTGTGTGTGGGAGACAGACAGACAGACAAAACGTACAAATGTGACGTACAAAAACCGCAACGTTATTCATTCACTATTAAAGAGGTAAAGATTTGGTGTTCTTCTCAATTTTGACAGATGTGAGAGATTTTATTCTCTATAACCAAGCCATGTTGCTGATTTGTGTAAATTTGAATTATTGTTTTAGATATATTCCAAAACAATAACAGTTTTTTGTTCCTCATACAGGACAGCCATGGTGGTGAAGAAGAAGAAGAAGACAGCCAAAGTAGAGGCTGTGGTTTTGGATGAAGAGAACCTACACAAGCTGATAGGTAATGAGACCAAACTACTGATGAGCAAACTAACCACGGTTAATAAAAACAAAGACGTGTAATTAATCCTGTTGGTGCTCCCAGTAAAGCTTGCATGCCAACGTAGAGCACTCTCAGCCCAGATCTGTGCACTATACACATGCCACTACTACATTATATATATGTTGTCACAGCGTTTAACGTTGATCTTTTCTAGCATCCCTCTCTGTGGATGGAGGACAGGATGGAGTCAGGCAGGTGTCCCAGACCCTGAAATCCTGCTTGGAGCTGACTGAGCCGGTGCAGCAGATCCAGCTGGTTAAGAAGGTTGGTTTTGTGAGATATAAAAAGTACCACCTTGTCATCTTCAACATGCAAGGATTATGTTGACTTCATGGACAAACGGCTTGATAAAAAAAAAAAGAAGTGTTAAAACAAGATAAGTGTGATTCTACTATGATATTTGTTATTTAAAAAAAATAATTAAAACATATGTGGATGGAGTGCTACTAACATACAGTCATGACCATTGTTTACATACTGCATCAGGCAGGGTCCCAGCTGGAGGCACTGACTGATGAGGAACCTGATGGAGCTCTTCTGCAGGCCTGTCTACACACCCTGTCCCTGGTCTACACCTCCCTGCAGGCCAAGAACCCCCCTACGACGAGCCATTGCTAGGTACATAGCTAAGTTTTAGGATTCTTAGTTAGTCAAGTAAACAAGATGGAGACTATAAGGTGATTTCCGTGGCTACTTGCTACTAGGGATGTAACAATGTAACGGTAAACCACGATAAAAATGTTGATGATAACAATTACCGTTTTCATTTAAAATATCATGATTATCACGGCAGATTACCACGGTGTGGAAACCGTGTGTTTCATCCTTCCCAGCTTCCTCCGAGTCTCCTGAAGTTGCCGTGCAGGTGCGCTGCTTAGCCTCCACGATAGTTATCTTGTCTGCAGAACACGCAAGAAAACGTTGCTGCTAAAGGCATTGAACACAATGTATACTTAGCGATAATAACCGTGATCATTTTGGTCACTATAACCGTGAGGTTACATTTTCATACCGTTACATCTCTACTTGCTTGTGAGGCAACCAGTTTTACATCCCAGATTTTAATATGCATACCGCAAGAATTGTTCCTTCTGTGACTGAAATCGCAAATTTTTTCATGTCATCATCCTAACAGCAATGTAAATTCCATATCGATGTCCAAGTAGTATTAACATGTGCAACCTGTTAGTGCTGTTAATGCTAACCCTATCCCATCATCTGTGAATTACTAACCAAAAACCTAGAAGTCCTAAACCTACATCCTAAGAGTTAATTTTAGCCTGAGGATGTTTTGTGAATATGGCCCCTGTTCACTAACATGACTCTCGGTTGCTTTCCTCAGTGCCTTGGGTTCAGTACCAGCCTGGCTACAAGAGCATACTGTAAGCAGTTTGTCTGCCTGCTTGTCCGACTGTCTGTCCAACCCAACTACAGACCAGTATCCACACCTTGTAGACACCATCTCTGCCTGTCTGGATGGCTTCACTCTCGGTGAGTGGGTGATTGCCTTTGCCCTTACTGCTGACTTACTCTACTTTTAAACACATCAGATACATTTCCCCTCTATTGTAAAATTACTTGTAGAATAACCACATTTCCAAAATTATTTTTCTTCAGGTGAGAGATGCATTCACAAACTGCTGCTGGAAGGTTAGTATCTGGCTTACTTACTAAAAATAACAGCCATTTTTTTTCTATATTTTCTTTTAAGAAAAAATCTTCCATTGTCTCTCTTTTCTCCTTCTATGTAGTGTTGCATTCTTCACAAGGGATTAAGAGAATACCTTCACCAGAACAGGTATAGAGGGATATTATTTATTCTATATTTGTCCATATCTCCACATTAGTATTTGTTTTTTACTTAGATTTATACTTGGCTTTCAATTGTATCTGAGTATTACACATTGAAAATAAATTTCTGTCCTTCTTGCCATGACACAAGTTAGTATATACATCACTTCCAGTATGGTACCTGTTATTAAACAGCTGCTATTGGAGCTTTATTTCCTCTTTGACTCGTGATGCCTTGTTGCTCTGTGGCGTTACAGTCTGATCAGCCAGTTAACATGTTGATACAGGAGGGAATCCGGTGACAACACATAGCTCGTTTTTGATCCATGTGTCTCTGTCGCCCCCTGCTGTTGTCCAAGTGGTCTAGCAGGACGTCACATTGTCCAGGCCCAGCTGATGCAGTCCTGTTTGGCAGTCGTTAAGACCTCCATGCTGGTGATCCAGAGATCCCAGGAGACCATCAGCGCTGCCCTGCAGGCTGAACAGAATCGCTGCAAGCTGGAGGACACAATGAGCAGCCTCCTTGGCTGCTACACACACATCCTCACTGGTGGTAAAAATAAAACGGGACTCAAAAATGTAGAAACACCTAGCATATACAGAGACTCAGCTGATGGATGTAGCCATATAGCTCTGCCTTCTTTTCAATTTCAAAAATATTCATCAACCTCCATCCATACTCATTATTTCTAACTTAAGTATTAATGTCCAAATAAAGAACGCTTTGGGAGAAGAACAAGTTCTCAAGTTTTCACAGTATTTCAAAGATGCTTAAATAAAATGAGGATATACATATTTGTGTGTATATATATATATATATATATATAGAGGAAACCACAAATACTTACAGTAGATGTACATATGTTCCTCTCACTTCTTCCTCCTCCATTCCTTTTTCTGTTTCTAGAGGAGTTTGTCCAGTCAGTCCAGAGTACAGCCGGCATGGCTGTGGTGTTATTGATCAGGTCTGTCATGGGTCGTGGAGATGAAGTCGCCTCTGTGGTGAGTCGAGGATTAGGAATTCTCAATTTTGCACATTACGCACACATTTGAGAAAATTTACTGGTGTTCTCAATGAGACTGACTGACTTGTAACGTCATGATCTTGGAAATAAAATGTCTTTCTTTAACATGCAACACAACAAATATAGCAATGCATGTGTAAAGCTGCTGGAATATTGCATCTTGCAAAAACCTGTATTGATTCTCTTCAAATGTTTTGGTCATTCTTGTCTTTGTGTATTAGATGTGCAGTTTGCTGCGCAGCTCAGCGCAGGGTTTGGACCCAGCTCCTCAGTGGCTAAAGCAGAGGTGTGAGGGACTGTGGACCAGTGATCGTCCGCCGGGTGTCTCTCTGTATCTGTGTCATGGGGCTCTGGCCATGTTGTGCTGGAAGGACGCTTTCCCTGGGCCCCAGTGGGAAGAGTTGCTGCTGTTGGTCCCAAACACGCTGCTGGATCTAGATGTCAGGTGGGTGTGGTAATCTGATCCCCATTCAGCGCTGACTAGTCTACATTGTAACGCTATATCAAAGGAGAGGGGTCACAATTAGAATTAGTCAAAAAGTCCTTTTTAAACAAAGCACTTGAGAATCAGCTTTATTTACCACGTATGAAGACAAATACAAGGAATTTTTCTTTGGATCATAATTGCTCACAATGATCTTACACATACAAAACAAACCACAAAACAAACAATATATATACACACAAAACAGAACAATATAGAGGCAATAGTGCAATGAGTGCAATAAAGAGTGCAAAGTATGCAGGAGTAACTTGTGATAGTTATTATTTTAAAAGTGGAGCATAATGCAAAGGATGCTGGAATAAATAGTATTGTTATTATTTTACAATATGAACAGTATGAACAGCTCTGAAATAGAGAATGAGAATTATGAATAAATAATAAGTGGAACCAGTAAACAGGTGCTGTTTAGAGACAGTGTTGCTGGGTTATTGCACAGAACACTGTAAGTAAGACGTCAGCTGTTCATTAGAGTGATGGCTTGTGGGAAGAGGTGTTAGGTGTACTTAGGTGCTTGCCACAGCTGAAAGTGACAGACACCAGTAATATAATGTGTGACTACTTGATCTGTGTCAACCATCTCCAAATATAATCTTTCTGAAGTGTAATCAGCACACCTGTTTTTCTTTTCTTGCCGTAGTATAAAGGAGTCCAGTACAGCCATGGTGGTGGCTCGGGTGTTGACCCTGTGGAGCAGTGCTGCGCTTGACTGCCTGCAGGGGGAGAGGCTGCCCTGCCCTCCCCGCCTCCAGCAGTCCTTCAGCGGCGGCTCGGAGCTACAGCGACAACTGCTGGAGCATATCTACTCCCACTGGGAGCACCCACTGGACGGAGTCCGCCACCAAACCCGCTCCCTGTTTCGCAACCTTCTCCTGCTCCATCAGCACACCAGCCCGTCTATCTCTGACCCAACCAAGGACTCTTACATCACAGAGCTCTCCCAAAGCCTGCTGGGACTGGAGTGGCACATGAGGGGGAAATACGGCTCCTTGGGCTGCCTCGTGGAGCTCTTTGGGGCACGCTACCTGCTTGCCATCCAACCCCAGCTGCCTTCATGTCTCCTGGGCCTGATGGGTGACCAGACCCTGGCTCCTTATGCCAGCGATCTCCTGGAGAGGCTCTTTGTCAGCCACAAGGTGCAGCTAGCCAGTGAGGCTGGTGCAGGGGAAGAGACAACAGAGGACTGGATGGAGTGTTGGCACCAGACGTGGGTAACCCCCCTGCTACAGGTGCTGTGCCGTGCCAGACTGGACCAGACCACGTACATCCTGGACTATTTTCTGCCCAAGCTGCTACGCTGCAGCCCCTCCAGTCTGGCACACATGGTGCAGGCCTTGCAGGACACACCACCAAGCAGCACAGGTAAAGGCACAAATGTCTGCACATAAAAACACATTCACATTTCATTTATTGGCAACTATTTTCCCTTATTCCTTCTGGTTATTTTCATGATGTATCAGCTGCACATGAATGTCTCTCTTTTCTGTTCTCCTTAGGTTCTTCAGGCAGTAGGGGTGCACTGGGAGCTCTCATGACATGTTTGCGGGCAGCCAGGGCCCAGGGTGTTGTTCCATCCTCAAAGGAGGGTCTGTGGGGAGGACTGGTGCCCCTCTCCCTACTCCAACAAGCACTGGTACACAAACATGATCAAGTGAGTGTCTGTATCCTCAAGTGTGTATCCTTTCTTTTCAATATTGTATTTTTTTCATAAATTTATCATTTATCTTGGATTTCCATTGTATTTGTGTGTCCTCAAATCCTACCGCCCAGGTGAGGATGGATGCTTTGGGGTTAGTGTGTGAGAATCACCGCAGCACTGAAGCGCTGTCCTCCCAGGAAATGGACCTGATCCGGCACTTCCTGCTGCCTAATCTCAACAGTCAGTCACCAGGCGTCAGACAGCAGACAGTCAGCCTGCTGAAGAAGGTCAGCCATGTACCTCACATTGCCTTTTTTTATGGATTGTAGTTTCTCACTGAATTTGAGATGTTGAAGGGTATCTTCAGTGTTTTCCAATCCGGGACCCTACTTCCAATGTTTTTGTGTCAAAATGACTAATTGGAACAACCATTTTTAAAATTGGTCGAGTATTTTTTTCAGTATTAATTGACCAAGTTCCATGTAATCTCTCTGGGCAATTGAAAACCATCAATGTACGTCCACTAAAAGTGCTTGTTTTTGCCACTGTTGAGTTTAGATTGTTGATTATATTATGGAAAGGGTCCAACAGAGAAATTAAACGTTTTACTCTTTAACTTTCGCCCGATCCAAACTGTTTGTCGTGTCCAAGTCCCGCTCAAGGAGAAGTCTCGTTCTGAATCAGGTAGCAACACTCTACTCATTACAACATGGACATTCTTCCTTTGTGGGCACATGGTCACAGTACAAATCTCCCGACCCTTGTGGCCTTGAAGCAGCTGATTCACCCTCCTCTCCCTGCTGCCTCTCTCTTTCTCCTAGTCCGTTTGTAGGAGCTATTCCTCATCCATTTACTCTGGCTCAAATAAATACTTGCAGCCATCGAATTCAAAGACCTTATTTATGTTTTTGAAATCATCTTAATATTCAGCCATGACATTGAAAATCTTTTAGATAACACTAAGCCACGCTTTATATAGAGTAGGCCAACCAAGAAATTAACACCCGACCACCGGCTAAATGTGGGAGAATTTAGCAATTGGCGGGTAAATCTGTAAAGCCAAGAGAATTGAGGGATTCATCAGTTTTTTATGCAACTGTTGTTCTTGTATATTTCAACAAAGTCCGCCATTTTGTTGGATTTTAGCTAAAAATGTGGCCAGCTGAAACTAACAACTGACAAAAAGTAAAAGACGTTTTAATACAAAGTGGACAATTGGTGACAACGGCGAGGTTGGTGAGGGGCTGATTTATGACAGCATTACAGAACAAATGTGCAAACAAAGTGCAGTGACTGTCACGTGTATGGCTCAGAGAAAGCAAAGTCAAATCCTTTTGTAATCAAGACTAAAAACTTAAAATTGGAAGCAATTAAGGACCATGTGTCCTCAAAAAGCCACCTACACACGATGAGTTGTAAACTATTAATGACTGCGCTCCTGGAGGAGACCGCTGCGGTCAAGGCATATGACATCCATGAAAGCAGAAGTTTGCTGTTTTGGAACGTTCATGTGATTTCTGTTTTTCACCTTTTTATGAGGCAAAAAAAAAACCTGGCTGGTAAAAAGTAATTGTGGTAATATTTAAATCCACCTGCCACAGTGGCTGGCCGTCAAAAAAAGTTAACTTCCGGCCCTGACCAACATAACAAACTTTCCCTCGGCACTCCTCTCTCGAACCCTCTCTCACACGGTTCCGTCGGCAACAATTCACCTCCCAAGGTAGCAGAACAAGACCTCACCGTCTTTCCATAATGTGATTACATTGTAGCCTGTATAATGGCTTCTGGTTACAGTGTCATTGCTCAATACTGGACCAATTGCAAAAAAATACAACAATTCCCCTTTTAAGCTGGTATCGTACAGTCAGTTTGTTGGCTGGGAGCAGTTTATACTAGGGAATGGAAGTAATTGAATTTTCCCTTTCAGTGGGATCTGCAGTGCTAACAACCCTACACATTACAAGGAGACATGTATGACTCAATTTAATGATCAAATCAAAACTATTTCATAATGGAGCTTAAAATCTTCTTCTTTACAGCTGCTTTGTAGAATGAAGGACAGCGCTCTGCTGCTGCAGAAGAGACTGATCCAGGAGAGAGAGCAGGAGCAGAGAGACAGAGACCAACACACACTACAGCTGTACAAGGTATACCATACCACACACACGGAACACAACAGAAAGAGGTCTACCCGAGTTGATTTTGTCTTACAATGAAAATGTTTCTATATGTGTTTTAGGAGTTCCTGCGCTGGCTGTGTGTGAGGCTGCTGGAGGTTTTGCTTCCTGGAGCTTCCTTCTCCAAATGCCTTATGTCCCTCCACCTGCTGTGTCTACTGGGTGAGCTCTTCACCTTCAGCACTGGTACGCCTACTACTACTACTACTACTACTACTACTACTAATAATAATAATAAATGGAAGTATATAGAGCTTTTCACAGACTCAAAGTCTCTTTACAGGGGGAGGTAGTTCATCAGCAGCAGCCATATATGACTTACCAAACTTTACAAACCTTCACAGCTGTGTAAAAAAAATCTGCTATTAACATTATAGGTTTATGGCAAGTTAATAACCAATATGATTTTAAATGTTACTTTACATTATGCAGTAAAAAAAAATAATGCATAAAGCTATGTATAACTGCCTGTAGGAGATCACTGACTGTGTTTGTCTTATTGTCGTTTGACGCCCATAATAGCTCATTTAACTGACATCATACTAACAGTAACTTTTAGGCACTTTTTATAGACGATACCAGACAATTGAAGTTGGACTTTCTCGGGGGCGGGCTCTAGCTCACCCAGTAAGAGCGTTCCCCCCCGTGTTGGCTGAGTCCTGCAGGGGCGCAGGGTTCGAGTCCAACCTGCGGCCCTTTTGCTGCGTGTCATCCCCTGTCTCTTTCCTCCTTTCCTGTCCATCCCCTGTCACTAATAAATAAGAAAAAAGCCCCCAAAAAATAATCTTTAAAATAAGAAATTTGGATTTCTCGTCTAACAGTATGCATAGTAAGTATACATGTTGCTTAAGTTTACTCAAAATCTTCAAACATAGTGTCGTATTTCATCCAAGCAGTTTGGAATCCTGTGCTTTCGTCAAGAACAACTTTGTGATGATGTTTTCATGAAATACCAGTGGCCAGCACACATTTCTGGAATACATCTTTCTTTTGATGCCAGAAAGCAGCAGTCTATCCATTACTAGCTGGCCTCTTTACTTTGATGCCGACCTGATGCTCTAGCTGGCTCAGCCTTTCTTCACCTCTACCTCTCGGTTTTCCTCAGGGCCTGATGTGTATGCCCTCAGTGAAGTTGTGACCTCTGCCCATGCTCAGAATGTCCTCTACTGTGTTGCCAGCAACTTCCTGGAAGTCAAACAACTGGCCTCAACGTTACTACGGCAACTCCCACCATCAGCTGTGGGACTACAGGTTAATATGAGGACCAAGCTCACTCACTATCTGTAATTAGTAACTTTTTTTATATTAATGAATGGCCAAATGAGATGCTACAAAGCTAATTAAGACTATCCGCTCCACACAACTCTCTCTGTATTTCTCAGTATGGCTATATGTATAGAAACTGGTGTCGGCCGGCTAATTTCGCACACAGAAATTTTAGTAAAGCTAATTATGTCTTCTGAAGAGTCTTTTTTTAATCCTACATGTTCTACTCCCCTAGCAACTGCGTGGAGGAGTGGCGGGGGTGATCACGATCACGGAAAGCTTGTATCAGCCGACCGTGTGGTTGTCAATACTTAGAATTCCTCATGGGGGGACAGGAACTATGCAATATAGCTATATCTTTTTAATTTTGTCAAAATGTTTTTTGTTTTGTGCTAACATTTGTTTTTATAGCACTCAGTATTTTTATGTTTATTTCAAAATGTTTAACAACTATTGACTTGTAACAACTCTGCGATACAAAAAATGAACCTCTGTTTTGATCCGTGTCTCAGTTTGTAGTGTATGTCCCAGCCCAGTTGTACTGCACTTACTGTAGTAATTACATTGCAGTGGTGCGATAGGTGAAGCCCAATCATCAAGTGTACTGTATAGTAGTATTTTCAAGTTGTTTTACTGATTTCACCTTGGTGTTTATGATGTCAGGTGCCTGAGAGGATGCGCAGTGTTCTTCAGGCTGCGCTGGACCTCAGTACCAGCACCAAGCCTTTTGACAGCGTCACAGCAGCCCACCTCCTCAACCTGCTACTCCAGCAGCCAGACCTGGGCCAGGCTCTGCTGCACTGTGCCCAGGAGCAGGGCCTCGAGTTCCAGCCTCCCTCCTCACCGCCCCAGGCTTCTGAGACCGTCATCTTGGAGCTCAACACACTGGCGGGTGAGATCTAGAGGCATAGCCCTAATGCATACTGTATATGCGTGCGTTTTGGCACTAAATAAAAGGTTGTATTGTTGTTGTTGTGTCCTCAGTGGTACAGTTCTTGCTGTGCTGTCTGCAGTTAGAGGTGTCCAGGTCCGAGTCATCTCTCTTGCAGGCAGCTGCTTCCTATCCTCTCTATGGCAGAGCCAACTGCATCACTGCTGTCCTGCAGCACCTAGACACTAAGTGAGCTCATGACCAACACATACACACCAACACATACACATCATAAACAACCTACTTTTTTTTGGATGTATTGCTTTGCTGTTGGCAGCGGAAACAAGCCCTCTACACATTCCCTGAGCACAACACCATGTATTTGAAGCGCAAATCCAGCCATGACCTTAGCCATATACTTACTGTTTTGTGTGTGTGTGTGTGTGTGTGTGTGTGTGTGTGTGTGTGTGTGTGTGTGTGTGTGTGTGTGCGCGTGTGTGCGTGCGGTGTGCGTGCATGCGTGCAGGAATTTGAGCCAGCCTGAGCGGTGGAGATGTCTGGTGTCAGACCTGATTACTGTGTGCTATAGGATGTCTGACGTGGTCTCCCCTGTAGTCCAGAGTTCCTCCCCAGAAGGACTCATCCCCATGGATACAGACTCAGGTAATGAAATTTCCCAGCCTCTCAGTTTATGGTGAGTGCACTTAGTGGGCCACTGTACTATTCTTATCCTAAAGTTCTACTTAATCCTGCGAGGTTGTTTGAACGTGTGTTCCAAGTCAGATTGACCAAACTCTTTTTCACCATGTAAACTTATTGTAAATTTATTGTTTGAACTTGTGGACACCACCTGTTCATGTGTAGGTGAGCTTTCATCATGAGTATCATCAATACTCCCAAATTGTTATAAAAGGTACCTGGTCCGCTCCATTTGTCGGCAAGTTTTTTTTTTTCTTTCAAAAAATGTTGTTGACTCTTTTACTAAAAAGAGTCAAAAGAAGAAGTTCACACAAGGGGCCTTCAAATCCTGCTTTCAGACAGAAAGACAAAAACAAAACAAATTTACCAGTGTACGGAATTGTATTCTCATGCCAAAATATTTTAATTTATTTTTCTGTTTAAACAGTAAAACTCTCGTTGAGATTATAATCTCTTTTCAAGAGAGACCTGGCCAAGAGTGCAGCTCAAAAAAATTGTTTCAACAATATACAATATACAAACAACATAAACGGTCATAGACAACGGCCACATGTTGCAAAAGCGTATCAACAATATCCGGTCAAGATGCAAAAAAGCAAAGGGCCTCACTGAGTCTGGACATCCTGGATTACAACGGATCACTGTTTATTGTTGACAGCAACCAAAAAAACACCAAAACACACACACAAACACTTGCATAGATTGCACAACTTTACTGCAGGTTTTTCATTAAACATCAATACCAAAACCACACAAGGGGGGGAGGGGAGAAATGGACTCTCGGCCCCTACCATTATGTCATTTTGTCTGCTGTACAACTGTCTTATAGGCTATATTAGCCCTCCTACACAATCTGGGCTGTGGTCATAACATCTACATCTTATAACTTATTCCCTGTTACATATTGTTTTTATTCAATCAGTTAGTTTATTAGTTATTATGTTAATATTTCATAGTTAAAATGTAATTATGATCTGCTGCACTGTTCACTTTTGCACTTTTATCACCATTACGCAGTCTACCATAGTACCTTACCTTATCATGGTCATTGCATTGCTGTGAGTGAATTTTATTTTTATTCTTATGTATGTGTGTATGTGTTTGTTGTGTTATGGTTGTCTTGCTACCGGAGGCCTAAAATTTAATTTGGGATGAAGTGTCTGTCTGTTTGTCTGTCTGTCTTAGTCAGGGATAATTTGTAGGATAGAACTATACTTTTAGTTGATAGAAACTAATGGGAAAGTCACAGGAATCTACCTAAGCACCAGGAGGAGATATTGATATGAATATAACATGCTTTTTGTGTGTGTTTTTTGGACAGAGACGTCAGCAGGGCTGCAGAGGATTCTGCAGGAGATTCAGCCCAGGGACACCAATGACTTCTTCACACATGCCAGAGAGCTGGACACACACCGAGGAGATGATCACACACAGACCCAGACCACACACACAGCGTCACCAAACACAGGTGAGTTAGAGATCATTATACTGATGCCCTTTAACATTACACAGAAAAATGTCTTGCCATACCTCACTAATCTTGAATATTACACTAGTGCTACGTCTACACATGGCCGGCTAATTTTATAAATGGACATTTCAACCTCTCCGTTTTCAAAAATAACATTGTGTCGGCTGTCAGTTTTCAGAAAAGTGTTCGGTTACACGTAGCACTGCCAAACCTGTAGGTGGAAGTGTAACGAGAAGCAACTAATCACTTCCTCTCGCTTCTCTTCCTCACTTACTCGGTTGCCTAAACCCAAGGAAGTAAGCTACGAAGCCATCACCCGGCATTAGCATTCCCATTTTGGCCCAACTTTGACAGTGAATAACTTTACATCTGAAGCATTTTAAAACTCCATTTGTGCATTGTTTATTTCTAAAGAAACAACAATGTATAAAAGGCTCAATTACCTCACGTTATGGCTCCTTAGCAGACGTTTTAGTGAAAATAGGCTAACGATTGTGTCGTAACCACGCGACTTGCTGTCACATAGTCAACAAATCACCGTATTGTCAGGAGAAGCTCGCAGACAGTTTGGACTTACATCAGCTGTTTAGGTTTAATTAGCATGTTAGTTAGCAGTTATTAGCCTGCGTCTAAGTTATCTCCCAACCATTTGTGTATAAACGGCACAAATGAAAATAACCATGTACAGTGCCTTGCAAAAGTATTCGGCCCCCTTGAAGTTTTCAACCTTTTGACACATTTCAGGCTTCAAACATAAAGATATAAAAATTTTATTTTTTGTGAAGAATCACCAACAAGTGGGACACAATTGTGAAGTGGAACGAAATCTATTGGATATTTTAAACTTTTTTTAGCAAATAAAAAACTGAAAAGTGGTGCGTGCAAAATTATTCGGCCCCTTTACTTTCAGTGCAGCAAACTCACTCCAGAAGTTCAGCGAGGATCTCTGAATGATCCAATGTTGTCCTAAATGACTGATGGTGATAAATAGAATCCACCTGTGTGTGATCAAGTCTCTGTATAAATGCACCTGCTCTGTGATAGTCTCAGGGTTCTGTTGAAAGCGCAGAGAGCATCATGAAGACCAAGGAACACACCAGGCAGGTCCGTAATACTGTTGTGGAGAAGTTTAAAGCCAAAATATGGATACAAAAAGATTTCCCAAGCTTTAACCATCCCAAGGAGCACTGTGCAAGCAATCATTTTGAAATGGAAGGAGTATCAGACCACTGCAAATCTACCAAGACCTGGCCGTCCCTCTAAACTTTCAGCTCAGACAAGGAGAAGACTGATCAGAGATGCAGCCAAGAGGCCCATGATCACTCTGGATGAACTGCAGAGAACTACAGCTGAGGTGGGAGAGTCTGTCCATAGGACAACAATCAGTCGTACACTGCACAAATCTGGCCTTTATGGAAGAGTGGCAAGAAGAAAGCCATTTCTCAAAGATATCCATAAAAAGTCTCGTCTAAAGTTTGCCACAAGCCACCTGGGAGACACACCAAACATGTGGAAGAAGGTGCTCTGGTCAGATGAAACCAAAATCAAACTTTTTGCCCACAACGCAAAACGATATGTTTGGCGTAAAAGCAACACAGCTCATCACCCTCAACACACCATCCCCACTGTCAAACATGGTGGTGGCAGCATCATGGTTTGGGCCTGCTTTTCTTCAGCAGGGACAGGGAAGATGGTTCAAATTGAGGGGAAGATGGATGCAGCCAAATACAGGACCATTCTGGATGAAAACCTGTTGAAGTCTGCAAAAGACCTGAAACTGGGACGGAGATTTATCTTCCAACAAGACAATGATCCCAAACATACAGCAAAATCTACAAAGGAATGGTTCACAAATAAACGTATCCAGGTGTTAGAATGGCCAAGTCAAAGTCCAGACCTGAATCCAATCGAGAATCTGTGGAAAGAGCTGAAAACTGCTGTTCACAAACGCTCTCCATCCAACCTCACTGAGCTCGAGCTGTTTTGCAAGGAAGAATGGCCAAGAATGTCAGTCTCTCGATGTGCAAAACTGATAGAGACATACCCCAAGCGACTTGCAGCTGTAATCACAGCAAAAGGTGGCTCTACAAAGTATTAACGCAAGGGGGCCCAATCATTTAGCACGCACCACTTTTCAGTTTTTTATTTGCTAAAAAAGTTTAAAATATCCAATAGATTTCGTTCCACTTCACAATTGTGTCCCACTTGTTGGTGATTCTTCACAAAAAATAAAAAATTTATATCTTTATGTTTGAAGCCTGAAATGTGTCAAAAGGTTGAAAAGTTCAAGGGGGCCGAATACTTTCGCAAGGCACTGTATGTGTAAACAGGGCCATGTTCAGATGTATTCAAACTGTGAGGCATGGGAAATGCAAAGACACTGTTTGAGGGTAAAGAGACAGCTGCATGCTGGTTGTTCTGAAAGTAACAGGAAGTTAGTTATTGTAGCTTAGCTGCTGATTTGGCCGTTATCAACATGGTCAACAGTTGGAGCTGCAGCCGTGACACACAGCTCACTGGGGCAGTTTACTTTCAAAGCCTTAGCACTAATTTCCCCAATTTGTGCTAAAAAAATCTTCTCATAACAAGTCAGTCCAATGTAAACCCACATGATACACATATGACCTATTTATTTATTTATTTATATTTTTTAGGGCATTTTCTGCCTTTAATTGACAGGATAGCTGAAGAAATAAAAGGGGAGGGGGGGGGATGACATGCAGCAGAGGGCTGCAGGTCGGAGTTGAACTTGGGCCCGCTGCGTCGAGGAATAAACCTCTATATATGGACGGCCACTCTACCAACTGAGCCATCTGTGTGACATTTATAAAAATGCAGTGCAGTGACGACATTTCATACACAAGCTGTATGGGCTATAACTCGGGGGGGAAATCACACATTATATCACAATACAATATTATATAGATTCCTTACTGAAATCACAAAGTCTGCCAGGGTACGATTTTGACTCAATTCACTCTGAAATATGATTTGACAATTTCATTACTAAGCTCTACCAGACATTTAAATAAAAACAAAGTACTCTTGACAGTACATGAGCGCTCTCTCTATAGCCGCTTTCCGACCAAGGGATTTTTGCATTTCCTAGAACATAATGTTCCTAGAACCCTTTTTTAATTTTTGACAGGACAGTTTGGTGATAAAGGGTCTGATTAAAAGCCTGTACCTCTGCATTGAGGCATAACCTCTCAGTACATGTGCAGCCGCTCTACCACTGAACCAACCTGGCCACAAGAACCCTTTCTTTCTCGTGTTCTGACTGGACCAATTTGGGGATTATTAAGTTCCTCTGGCCACAGTTCCTGTAACTCTTTCAGCTCCTACTTCAGAGCAGGGTCTTTTCCCTTTTCCACATAAGAACCCTTAGTGACCTAGCAACGTCTGAAACTCAAACAGTACATATTCTTCACTGCCTGTTGCAGTTTGCCTACGTATGCTAACTCATAAGACAAACATCACATATTCAACCAGCTAATTGTTAATGCTAGTTAAACTTACCCGTTGTTTCTTTTTGCCTGTTGCACTCTGCTCTTCTACCATCTTCCATTAATTAGATCATATTACGCTAGAACCTTCGTATTCCGTGTTTCTCTGTTAAGTACTCCAGCCTAGTCTTTAATCATCAATGTTTGAACTCCGTTAAGTGAAGTGACAACGCTATAAAGACTGTTGCCGTGCTTGGGTCACTCCCCTACCCCTCCTACCAGTTCCTATGGCCACTTGGCCAGTGCGAATGCAAATGGTTTTGGGGGAGAGTAGTTAGTAGAACTAATTAGAAGTGGACTGTTCTTAAAACAACGTTCCTGTAACTACTTGGTCGGAAAAAGGCTTATCTTTCCCAGGGGACCTACAGTAGGTTCAAACATTACAAAATAATACACGGATTTAAAAAAAACGAAGCAAATAATTTTTCCAGCCGCCAATACGTCACCATTGCCCCCACACCAAAACTCACTGCATTGGCAGACATTAAAACCCTTTAAAACCAATAAATCATTGATGCTTGTGAGTGCAATACTAGTGATGTCCTGATGGCGGAGGTGTTTGACCTTATTTTTGTGTGGCATATTTATACAGTCCACAATAAAATTCTTTTAGGAATGATTACCTAAACTACTAGTGACTTTACAATGACAGGCAAAATGAACTGGCTCTGTGCAATGTATGTGTCTGGATATAAGCAGGCACATGATGTAACTTTGGACGTCTTCTGGTTTCCATTGAAAACAAAGCTTTAACATTACATAATATAACAAATAGAGCTTGTAGTTCAAGTTAGTATTGTTTGGTAATAAAACAAAGTGATCAAACTTTTTCCATGTCACTGTGACTGCGTGTGACACTGTGTGTGTCACTGTGTGGGCTCCAGGCGGTGAGGGCTACAGGGTGACAGCCCAGATGGTGCTGGTATGTTGCTGGCGGAGCATGAAGGAAGTGGCCATGCTGCTTGGACAGCTGTGTCAGAGCCTGCCTCTGCACTACATCAATTCCACCCACACACACCCTGGACTCATCACAGAAGAACAGGTGAGTTTCTGACATGCTAAACACACTCCCACCAAGCTCACTCTGTCTCTTACTTCTGTTACCTCATATACAGTGGGTACGGAAAGTATTCAGACCCCTTTAAATTTTTCACTCTTTGTTTCATTGCAGCCTTTTTCCAAAAATCAAAAAAGTTCATTTTATTTCTCAGTACTGTACACTCAGCAACCCATCTTGACAGAAAAAACAGAAATTTAGAAATTTTTGCATATTTATTAAAAAACAAAAACTGAAATATCACATGGTCATATGTATTCAGACCCTTTGCCGTGACCCTCATATGTAACTCAGGTGCTGTCTATTTCTTCTGATCATCCTTGAGATGGTTCTACACCTTCATTGGAGTCCAGCTGTGTTTGATTATACTGATTGGACTTGATTAGGAAAGCCACACACCTGTCTATATAAGACCTTACAGCTCACAGTGCATGTCAGAGCAAATGACAATCATGAGGTCAAAGGAACTGCCTGAAGAGCTCAGAGACAGAATTGTGGCAAGGCACAGATCTGGTCAAGGTTACAAAAAAATTTCTGCTGCACTTAAGGTTCCTAAGAGCACAGTGGCCTCCATAATCCTCAAATGGAAGACGTTTGGGACGACCAGAACCCTTCCTAGAGCTGGCCGTCCGGCCAAACTGAGCTATCGGGGAGAAGAGCCTTGGTGAGAGAGGCAAAGAAGAACCCAATGGTCACTGTGGCTAAGCTCCAGAGATGCAGTCGGGAGATGGGAGAAAGTTGTAGTAAGTCAACCATCACTGCAGCAATCCACCAGTCGGGGCTTTATGGCAGAGTGGCCCGAAGGAAGCCTCTCCTCAGTGCAAGACACATGAAAGCCCGCATGGAGTTTGCTAAAAAACACCTGAAGGACTCCAAGATGGTGATAAATAAAATCCTCTGGTCTGATGAGACCAAGATAGAACTTTTGGCCTTAATTCTAAGCGGTATGTGTGGAGAAAACCAGGCACTGCTCATCACCTGTCCAATACAGTCTCAACAGTGAAGCATGGTGGTGGCAGCATCATGCTGTGGGGTGTTTTTCAGCTGCAGGGACAGGACGACTGGTTGCAATCGAGGGAAAGATGAATGCGGCCAAGTACAGGGATATCCTGGACGAAAACCTTTTCCAGAGTGCTCTGGACCTCAGACTGGGCCGAAGGTTTACCTTCCAACAAGACAATGACCCTAAGCACACCGCTAAAATAACGAAGGAGTGGCTTCACAACAACTCTGTGGCTGTTCTTGAATGGCCCAGCCAGAGCCCTGACTTAAACCCAATTGAGCATCTCTGGAGAGACCTGAAAATGACTGTCCACCAACGTTTACCATCCAACCTGACAGAACTGGAGAGGATCTGCAAGGAGGAATGGCAGAGGATACCCAAATCCAGATGTGAGAAACTTGTTGCATCTTTCCCAAAACGACTCATGGCTGTATTAGATCAAAAGGGTGCTTCTACTAAATACTGAACAAAGGGTCTGAATACTTATGACCATGTGATATTTCAGTTTTTGTTTTTTAATAAATATGCAAAAATTTCTAAATTTCTGTTTTTTTCTGTCAAGATGGGTTGCTGAGTGTACATTACTGAGAAATAAAATGAACTTTTTTGATTTTTGGAAAAAGGCTGCAATGAAACAAAGAGTGAAAAATTTAAAGGGGTCTGAATACTTTCCGTACCCACTGTATGATAGCATCTAGCCGTGTGTGTAAATTAATGCTGGTCATGTGACCTGTAAGGTTTAATTTCACTGGTCAAATGGGAAAATTTTTGGTCAAATATTTTCTGTTTATTGTGCTTGAAATCAATTGAGAGGCAGGCTATATATAAAGATTAATATCATCACGGGATATAGATTTATACTTTTTTAATTGAAATGTAGGCTGCTACAGGCAGAAAGGAAAAAATAATTAAATCAATGCACATAATTGTGCCAATCTGAGTTCAAATAGGCCTATTTTCCATTTGCTAGGCTGAGGAAATACAAAATACAAACTCTAGTGCAAACAAACTGGCTCATAAAATGAATAAGTGCCGACTATAGTCAAAATAATTGTAAACAAGTGTCTCATCGCACTGGTATTGGGAAAGAAAAAGCCAGATTGATGCAAAGTTATTATAAATGTTATAACATCCTGATCTGTCTACTGTGCTAATCCACTAGTAATATGTTCCATTTAGAATAAAATATAATAATAAATATTATGAAATAGCCTCAGCTCTGCTCCCTCCAGCGTATGTTTTGTATATTAGTATCTTTTCACATCTGACAAAAGGCCCTTCAAACTTCTGCTGCCACTTCTTAGCTCTGTCTTATCACTATTCTTACTGCTTTGAAGCCATGTTTTAGCAATAGGATGGTCAACAAGGCTAACCAAGCTAAAGCAGCTGAGCTGTGGTAGAATGCTGCTGAGAACAGCCACCTCCCTAACATGTATACAAATTCTGCCTCAGCCTGGATGAGCTGGGAAAGCTATTGCAATCAGCACACAAACTAAGTATTTCATGTAAAAAGGTGTTTTTCACTTTGTGTGAATATATATATAGTACTGTAGCAAGGAATGATGTGAATGTGTGTCAGTGTGTTTGTGATACCACGCTGGGATGCTCTTCAATTAGTTTCCGCCCTCGTTAGCGCCACGCTTTCATTTGCAGCCCGAACCTGCTGGTTTAATGGCCGCGATGCCCCTCCCTTTCCACTGCATACTTTCCAAATCACTTCCACCACCAGCAGGAAAACACTGAGAGAGAGACACACACACACACACACACACACACACACACACACACACACACACACACACACAGACAGACTCACACAGGAATAGTTGTCTGAGTGGTTCAGCATGTGGACATCCATAATAACAAGGGTACCAGACGTAGGCAGTGTTTGTCTGTGTAGGGGGTAAAGGGATTGTGTGCATGTGTGTTTGTGTTAGCCTGTTGAGCATGTACTTGCACTCCTAAGAGAGAAAGTAGGAAGTCTTGTATTTACTATTTGTATGTATATTGGGTTGGTGTGATGGAGGGACATTGTTTTTTCGAGTATCAGGAAAGTCATCGGTCTGTTTACTACAGGATTAGCAGCATGCTGTGCATTATACTCTGTTATGTTTTAGTAATTGGCTTTTCCTTTCTTTTATATCATTCTGTCAGTTTTAAAACATTTATTATCCATACACTGTAACTATTCGGCAAAAACAGACATTGAATTAGATCAATTCTGTCAACAATGGTTTACTGTACATGCAATTGCCCGTGTGTACTCACAAAGTGTTGTTGTTGCCGTGTCTACCTGTCTTGCAACCATTGGATACTGGAATAAGCATACTTGACTCGTTCCTGTTCTTCACCAGGAACGATTGGTGATTTTACAAGTTAAATAGGGTCTAAGATAACATTAACCTTTATTGATCCCCAGCAGGGAAATGTTGTTGTTGCAGAAGCACAAGGACAGCAATAGTACAGGCAAATAGTAGTAATGCACCAATTTTGACTTTTTCAGTCCAGATACTGATACCTGGGCTTTGGATATCGGCCAAGTACCGAATGTGATTCCAGTGTTTAATGAATAAGCTGCATGCCTCACTGTGTGGAAGACACTGGGATCATTCTTTGATGTGTTCGGTAACATCTGGCTCAAATCAAACTTTGGTTTAGAAACTTTGTACTGAATTTTTTGTTATTAAAATAAAAACATCCACCAGCACCTTGGTAAATTAACAGGAATTCCAATTCAAGCGTATATCTTACAAATGCAGCAACAAATTAGTCAAAACTTAAGCAGGAATTTAAATTTGAGTAAATAATGTACATAGTATATTCAATAGAATTGAATTGAATAGATGTCCGATGTCGTTGATCGTTTATTGCTAACAAGCCTTCGGGACCTGAGGGATACAAGCCCGGTTTCAGTAAAACTACTCAATAAAACATAAAGTAATAATCAAAGAAAACTTACAATAATGATTTCTGTAGTCAAGCTCAACAACTATTATAACTATGAAACAACTACTGACTGCCAACTGATCAACGGTGCAAGATCAAATAGGCTACTTTTAACGTTGGGTTTTTACACTTAGATAATTACTCTGGATATACTGTCTCATTAAACTATAAATTCATATTTACCGGATTCATCAACTTATATTACAGTGCACACTCACCTGAGGATACAAGCCAAGTCCGACTTGTTCCCCCAGGGATGGAAGTTTTATAGCTCAAATGTAACCTTGGATACTGTAACTTAGTTCCTTATTTAATATGAAATAACAGTATAAAGATACAACAAATATGTACACGTTAGAACTACCAAATGAAGGTAAAATTAGTAACAAAATTAATTAGATCTCAGACTGTGTTTTTAACATGTAACATGCAAGAGGCATATGTTACACATGCTCCCATACGTTTTCATAACATTATGTTAAGAAATGGGTCATGTAACGCAAAACCATATCCATATAACAACATTGCGGATGTGAGGACATTAGCACCGGTGGGTCCTAGAGGAAAAATATTACTCGCGCCCTACAGCCTGTGAGCTAACAGAAGCTAACTAGCACCGCCACCGACTAGCACTGCGGTGGCATGTTCACTGCTGTTGTCTGAATAACACAGACGGGACAAAATGTTGCGTTTACTGGTAAACTGGTAAACCTTGAGACCGACTTATAAACGACTGCTATCTGTTGAGTTTTCCTCCCGTTACTCTATCCTTTGTGACTGTCTACATCTTGAAACTAAGCTGCGCGAAGCAGGGAACAACTGACTGGCACATGAGCAGACAGGGGTTTACGGAGCGGTAGATGCGCTATGCAAAAAAACCCGGAGCGTTCTATGAAATGACGAATTAAAAAAATGTGATCGTGGTAAATCAAAATTGTGATCGTGATTAAAATTCCATTAATTGTGCAGCCCTAATGCCTTGTAAATCAGATGAACACAATATTAGGCTGACTAGCAGGTGGATAACACAGCCATTTTGAGAGTTAATGCTGAAATGAACTTGATGATAATGTTACAACCACATTGTCCTGAAGAGATAATTAATGGTGATAGCATAGATACCATGTTTTCACCTATGGCGATGAGAGGAACTCTGAAATCCTGTCCTGTCCGTCTTTAAATGGCATCTCTCTCTCTCTCTCTCTCTCTCTCTCTCTCTCTCTCTCTCTTCTCTCTCTCTCTCTCTCTCTCTCTCTCTCTCTCTCTCTCTCTCTCTCTCTCTCTCTCTCTCTCTCTCTGTGTGTGCGCGCTTGCTGTGTACGTGTGTGTTCGTTTAGTGGGATGATCCAATAGTGTTTGGAAAGTCTGGGTCTGGCTAAGTCTTTGCGGCCATAGACATTCTGCCCTACCACAGCGATGACATGCATGGACAAACGTGTACAGTGTGTGTGTGTGTGTGACCAAAACACATGTCTTTCCAAAATGTGTTTGAGCCCAACACCACCTGCGGTCCTCAGCCAGCATCCTGTTTTACATCCTTGTTGCCCTGGCAACACTGCGGATGTTTCTATCACTGGGTAGCACCATGGCAATAGCAATAGTTGTAAATGGGTGTCATCGGTAATGTTTGATTTCTTTTGTTATTTCATTACTTAGTTTTTCTGAATGACGCCAAGATGATGCATCACAAACAAAGAGAGACAGAACTGTCAGATAGTTTGATTGTGACAGAGACAAAAGGAAGGAGTAGCTGTTAGACATCCTGACAGGACGATACAAGTTTGTGTATGTGTGTGTGTGTGTGAGCACACTTGTTGGATGAGTTGGGACAGACCACCAGAGTCGCTGGCCAGCTGGAGTTTGACAGCTCGGGTGTTTATGTGGCATAAGTCAGCCTGGATCGGTTGGAGCCTTGGGTACACAGAGGAGACTGACCATTTGTTTGGCTGCACTGAAGCTAAGGGAGAAACACACACACACACACGCTTATGAACACAATAGGAATGCTTTGTCCGACATTGCAGTAGAGCAGTATTTGCTCTGGTGCGTAAAATTTACTTTACACCATTTTATTTTAGTGTCCAAATTCTAAAAGTGAATTTTATGCCCCGTAAAATTACCTTCAGAGATTCCCACAGTGGAAAAATATACTGGTTGTATCATGTACACTACCTTTTTGCTTAAAATCTCCTGTTACTGTCAAATATGCTGCAAAGAAATGATGGTCTATACAAGTAAGTGTCCTAAATGTCTTTTTACTGCTCATTGAAGGGTGAAATATTGAGTGTTTTATTATGCAGTGGCTAGTGAATGAGTGGATTTGGAAGTGACTTTGGAAACAACTAAAGTTTTCTTAGGCTCTGTAAAACTGAACAATTAGGTAACTAAGTAACAGACACTTTAACTTGTCACAGTAGGAAAAGCACAGGTGTTATTAATAACAACATTGTTCCTTTTCTATTCAAGTGTGCTAAGCAGCTACATGGAATCATTCATTGTATTAGTTGCACCTGTGCTTTTCCTAATGTAACATATCTAAATGTCTTCTGTGAAAAAGACCTATACAATATTACAAAATAAAAATATAAAACATGCAATATACACCTATAATCATTGCTATACATGAAAGCCTCCTGACGTTTCCGGGCTCATCTACCTAATTTTTTCCTAAAGACTTTACACAACATTTAGACATGGATCTGCAACCCTCTGTTTTATTTGTTAAAGAAGCGTGGCACTGACATGCATCTGTGACTTTCACTGATGCCTGAATTGCTTTACAGTGGCTTTAGTTTAGTCTTTTAATTAAGCTAAAATCCATACATTTTAAATACAAATAGCAAATTTCATTTCATATTACACGTCGACGTATAACGTGATAACAAACTAAGTTTAACAACTACAACTGGACTTGGGCAGTTGGGAAAAACAGTTTATTGTGTAATAGTAAAATAATCTGATTCATTAAATTTAAGCCCTTTTTATTGTCTGTACAATATAAACCAGAACAATTCGTCCTGCAGCAACAACAACAAACATTATCAGAGTGCTGTCTAACCCTCGGCTGGCAGGGCTATTTGGGACGCTGTCACGGCCTTGAACCATACGTGTAATTAGACTTGGGAAACTTCTCTCTCCGCACATGTGCGTTTTTCTGGGAAACAGGCACTTTTGCAAACAGGAAGTTGACGTCTAAATAAAGTCCCCCCATCACCCTCCCCCGCCTCGCTCAGGAAGCTCGCTTGGCCCTTTTAAACAGTTACACAGACGGGAACCTTCGAGGGGGGAGCTTTAAATAGGCGAAGCCGCGGCCCGGCTCGGCCCAGCTCAGCGCCGCAGCGGTCTCGGCCCCGGCAGCCACGGGCCGTCTTAACAGTGACTGTCGCTGCCATTTTTACCCCGGTGAGGTCAGGCCTGTCCAGGGAGTCCACTCTGGCCACCAATGTGATAAGTCATTGGGCTTGGTACTGCTGTGGTTTCCTCAGTCCATACTTTGGTGTTTAAGTTAGTCCACTTTCGGTCTGCAGGGTCAGTCGAGTTTATTGACCAGTCATGCGGCCAGAAACAGGCTGCCTAAGCCCTACATTGTTTTCTATTTTTATTTACACATATTGTTCATTTATGTTTATATTATTTTTGTGTTTCAGCCCATTCTGTTGTTTTCATTTAATGACATGTCCCCATGTTGCTGCAGTTACACTGACTGGCATACTCCTGGTTCGTTTGCGTCAGTTTGCGTTAGTTTGCGTTAGTTTAGATGTTGTGTCTAACCCCACCTCCCCTGAGGGGCTGTTGGGATTTTTACCCCTCCCCCCTTTTCACACAGTGTTTTTTTGCATCAGGGCCTTGCCACCCCTCCCTGTGCCCTCCATGCCACCCCTGACTAAGTCGAGGCCTGGCCGCCTCTGTGGTGGCGGTGATACCACAGCCTAAATGACAGGGCACTGAAGCTCTGCGTCCGCCTCGCCCTGCCGCCTCACCTGCAACACACTCACCAGTTTACAGTTGCATGTGTGTGCGTCTACGTATAGTTACAATAACGTTGCTAACACTATTACTAACTGCATGGTTTTACTGACAGTGGCCATTATGTGGATGTCTCTGCATCCTTATTTGAACACACTTGTCACGCCACTGACATGCCACTCTCATGCTTGACGTGCTCAATGCTCACTGGCTGAAAAGTGAGTGGTGTCTCTAAAACAAGAGTGTAGCCAGTGTTACAGCTTCACTTTTCTTGCCAAATAGAGAAAAGGCTAAAGTTGGATTACATGTAGATGATGCAGTTCATTTGTAATCCCTTTCTACACCCTACTGCTTTACTTTTATTTGGCATTTTTAAGAGACAGTGAGTCATTTTCTGTCTAAATGGCTAAGCTGCTTCGGGGAAATTGTTCATTTTACCACTGTGTGCCAGCATTTAATTGACCATGAATGGAATTATGTCATTTGCTGGGGTGGATTTGGGTGGGAGGTAATTGTAAGTGTATTGCATGTATTTAGATGTAATTGCTTGACTTTACAAAATGATTTTAACAACAAGTACAAAGGCTACAGGAGTGGTTTCATTTAGAGCTTCGTAATTCTCACTAAAACTATCATGGCTTTTGAGGTAACAGATTTTACATTCACAGAGTTGAGAGGTTTTCCATTTTTTTTGTGAGGATTTGCTCCGTTAACTCTCCAAGAATCCACAGTAGTACAATTTGCATGTAATGATTGGTCAGATGATGGTAGGTGACGCTGCTGAACTCAAAGTGTGTCATTGAAATGCTATGACTCATATCAAAAGTTATATAGTTCTGAGAAAAATGTGAGGATTAGCTTCTTTAATTTGTTTTTATGAATATAAATCAAATGCCCAGGGGTTGCCTTCACCGTTAAAATGTTCCAGTGTGCAACCTTGCATGCCACATAATCATTTTGACTGCAGTTATGTCATTTAACTGTAACTGGTCACCTCCATTTTTGCTGAAGGCTAAAGCAGGAGGCTTTAAAGTCATGCATATACCACACACAACACACACACAGTTGGCTGATTCCCTGTCTGTCTCTCTGTTCCAGGTGGAGGGGGTAGGCCTGTACTTCCGTCAGCAGCTCCTGCAGTCCCGCCATCGTGGCGCGTTTGAACTGGCTTATGTAGGCTTTGTACGCCTCACCGACATGCTGTGCAGGTGTGTGTATTCACGTTCAAGCCAATGGGCTGAAAGGTAACACTGCTGGATGGCTGAGGGCATTAGCTCCCATCATGACACTGAGTTTCAGTGTGCCTTGTAATTAGCAAGTCCTCTCAGTATCACTTTTCAGGTATAATAGACTTAATTACAAAGACTTGGTAACTGGTGTTATTCATCATCTGAAGCCCTCTGGACGGCCAACAGAGACGCACAGGCACGGGGAAAATGTACCTGCTGTTAATACAGTAAGACAAGGTGGCAACTCGCAGTGCAAACAAATCAGTTAAAATGTTTTTGATGAAGGAATTAAAAAAGCTGATGACATTTTATTGTTTAAAGAATTTCTTATACATTATTTAAAAAAGGAACTTAACTCTGATGTCTTTGCTTGGTACAGAGATGAGTCCGGATCAGGTTAGTCTATATCAATAACGTTCCACTGGACTGCTCCAGTGCCGCTGGAAATTTTGCCGGATGTCCCTCTTTTTGGCTGGATGTCTCTTATTTTAATTTTAAACTCCAGACCCAAGACTAGGATCAGGGTTGTTATAGTCAACTAAAACTAAACAGAAAAAAACTAAAACCTTTAAGAGAAACTGTATTCTTAGGTTAATAAAGAATGCTTTAGAGGTGCTGGTAAATGGATTTTGTTACCTTTGGACAGATTCAGGCTACCTGTTTCACCATGTTTTCAGTCTTTGTGCTAAGCCGAGCTATCTGGCTGCTGGCTGTAGCATCATAGTATTTTTTCAGCTTTATTGTCCATTTCTTCACAAATACTAGACATGCTAAAGGAATCGAAAGTTTGTTTTTCACCATCCCCCTAGTGAAGAAGACAAAAAAAATGCACAACAGATAAGACAGACATGCCTACCACAGAGTTAAAACAAAAGTGCTCAACAGATAGGGACATTTTTAACACTAAGACAGTCAACGGCAACAATATTTACAAGACAAGATAACAAGACAAAAAAAACAAAGAATGTTGTGACATGATGTCATAGTGCATAAAGATGTGCAAAAGATGCAAGAGCTGCAACTTCAGAGTCTAGAGTTTTTATTCAAAAGAGGGGAGTGGGTATAGGGAGAAGAGAGTTCAGTTTCCTGGCAGCCTGGTGGATAAAGCTGTTTGCTGAAGAGAGGGGATGACACGCAGCAAAAGGGCCACATGTTGGATTCTGACCCGGGCCGCTGCCAAGGCCTCAGACTCCCAGCCATGGGACGCATGCTGTTTCTGGGTGAGCTAGAGGCCGTCCCAGCGCCATATTTATTGTACAGACATTAGGTTGATATTAATAATTGTTTCATAATCTTGGGAAGAAAGCAAATGGTGTAAGTAACCGCCAGTTATTATAACAGGAATAACAATTTTAAGATGTCAGCAAGAGATGGCAAAAGTACTCACTTCCCGTACTCAAGTAGAAGTACAGATACTTGTGTTAAAAAATACTCTGGTAAAAGTGGAAGTACTAATTTAACATCTTTACTCAAGTAAAAGTAACAAAGTACAGGCTTGGAAATTTACTTAAAGTATAAAAGTAAAAGTAGCTTTAGAATGACAACCATGTTTTAGAGAGCAAGCTGAGAAACTTAAGTGGACATGGAGAAAAAGGCTCTTTATATGCCATTAGCTACATTTTAAATGGATGTCTGCCAACAGGCCTACAACATCCCATAATATGATTATTGTGACAGAGACTGGGACTCCAGGTTAAAAGATTCTGACTGAAGATATGAATTCAGTTGTGATTCAGTGAGAATTCACAGATCCAGTTCCTCTTTTTTTAATCTTCCCCTTAACATTTAAAGGAATCTACATGTATGTGTGTCGGCTCAGGTATGGCTTCTGGAATATGAATGACTAAACTGACATTAATTAAGAAGTTCCCTATATTTTAGAATTACGCAGCACATTGGCCAGGAGTCATTCTTGATGCATAGTCTACTATCTCAAACATCTTTCTCAGATAAGGACATGTTTGGGAATCTAACGAGCTGTCTCGTAGTGGTGCATCAAGTGCAATGTACGGTAGCCTACTGTATTGACAAATAGGTTGAATTCAGAATTGATGACTCAAACAATAATACTGGTAACTCAAGTGAAATGACTTGAAACTTGTTAGTGAGGACTAGATTAGGACTGGATTAAAGCTGGTTCTGGTTTCCAACTTGGCCCCAGGTGTGTCTGTTACAACACAGACGGAGACAACTCTCTTTTGATGCTTCATTACAATCAAACAGGACAAACGTGTGTGTGTGTGTTTCTGCAAAGAAATAAATAACATTGTAAAGGATACCATACACAACCGTGCGCACGCAAAGATATTCACACTTCTGGGATCAATTACTCTATAGCAAAATGATATTAAATCACAAATGATGCATCTTTCCTAACGTAGTAAAGTTAACAATGAGCTACAAATACATTTTTATCAAAACGAGCCGTCCTCCAACCTGGAGAAAAAAGACTGGTCTCAGCAGCAGCCAGCAGTGCTTAGACGTCTATAAACTCCAACACCCACACACAAATATCTGTTAATTTAATGATTAAATAAGGTAGTGTCTCCAAGCTTATGTTTTAACAGTAAGTAACTAGGAGGAGACAGTTATAATTAAGGTAAGAATATATACAGAATATCTTTCCTATTTTGCGGTGTGAGGCGCGTGTCCGCGCTACTCTCCGACATGACGACCTCTTGTACAAAACTAAAGTAACGAGTCAGTTTTGTAAAATGTAAGGAGTAGAAACTACCGATATTTGTGTTAAAATGTAAGGAGTAAAAGTAAAAAGTCGCCACAAAAATAAATAGTAAAGTATAAATAGTAAATAGTAAAAATATCTGAAATATCTACTTGAGTACAGTAACGAAGTATTTGGACTTCGTTACTTCCCATCTCTGATGTCAGCCCATTAATGTTGGTACTTAAAGGATTGCTGTGAGCTTTATTGTGTTGTGTGTGTGTGTGTGTGAGCAAGTTATGGCCACAAATTGCTAAAAAAAAAAAAACACCAAAACATTGAGGTTTAGCTACTCATGCACACTGAACAGTACTAGACTGTTCTGGGCCCCTGTGGCGACATGCTGCCAGGGGCGACATTACTAGAGTCTCCTACAACTCCACACTCCCCATCACCTCTGCTATTCATGGAAATAATCCTACTATTATCATCCTGAAAGGAAGAAAAATAGCAATCTTTTAATTCTGAACAACATGAAAGAGTTCTCACTTTCTTGTACCTCCCTGTTTTCCTCAATGGTGGGTTGTGGAAGATGTCTTTAGCCCTGTGGCAGGTGACAAACCACAAAACCGTCGCAGCCGTGTTGACTTTGAACCACCCAGCGCTGGGCAGAAGAAGAAAAAATGCATGCAAAAAAAACTCACTTGTTTTTGTTTCTTGTACAGAAATCAGTCTCTCAGTGTGTTGTGTAATGAGGGCGACATTCTAGCGGTTGTGTGGAGGAGTACTGGGGAGTGTGTGTGTTCTGCTCCGGGATGCGTGGATGTGAGTGTGTGTTTTCAGGAGGGGAAGTGCCGTGTGTGGATGGTATGCAGGCTGTGTGCTGGGTTATGGGGTGTTGATTGCGGGGTGCTTAACCACGGCCTTTTGATGCTCTGCCTTGGAATCTGGCCCTGCTGTGTTCCACTGTGTTTGCACTCTCTCACTTTGTGTCTATGATTCTCTCTTAATTTTTGCCCATTTTCTCTTAATTTGTTCTCTTCCATCTTGCTTCCTCTTTTTTTTGGTCTCTTAACCCCGTTCCCTGGTTAGGCATGTGCATTTATATCTGTACTGTGCATAGCAGTGTTTCCCAACCTGTTTGTATGACGCACAACACCCTGTCGGATGAACTCAAGGACCTCTTTATCAACACCACTTGTTTTGAATGTGTTGATTTCCATCCATCCATCCATCCATCCATCCATCCATCCATCCATCCATCCAAAATATAAAAAAAATATTGTTACAATATTCTTTCATACAATTTAACTGTCAATGTCAGCGTGGTTAAGTTTGTATTCATACTATCACCACTTAAGGTGGCATAAGCTGGATGTTTCAGCCATTTATCCATTATTTTGGTTATCTATTTTAACCGTTTACCCATTATGTGTTTTAACCATTTTTCCTTTACATTAATCTCATCTGCTCGCTTACTAACTAGTTTACACCTTGCTTAATCGCAGTAGTGATCAAGTGTCATACTCATTATGTGGAAATTCAAAACATAACCAAACTAAATGTAATTAGTTGAGTTATTTCACAATCTTTCTACATTCCCCCTGGCAGCTGCAGAAGTACCCCCTTGGGTGAAATTACCCCTGGTTGGAATGCAGAGAATTACAGTATATATCTTACTGCAGGCAGCCAGTCCCTGTTGTGTCAAGTGTGTGATGAAGAACACTGGAGTGTGTGTGCCAGTGCTCCACCCTTGCTCTGCACATTGGGTTGTTTTCATTTGTCCTCTCTGCTCCATTGGCTGCTGTGGGTTTGTGTTGTTTGCCAGACCTGCCTCAGATCATATTCTTAGCATTTGTCCTAAAAGGCTCAAAGTACCAGATGCCACAGAGTAACCGTGTAAATGTGTCACAGAGTTTAGAGGAATTTCCACATAGACCAACGGATCCACATTCAATAAGTTGGTTGCAGCTTGATAGGGGGGGGTGACGTGATTTATGATCTTAGGAATTAAAATTTCAGTATATGAAAGCTAATTTAGTACGGTAGGGTGTTAGCCGTAATTCATCTGTTATTTCTTAACATTTTATGGCACACTTTTAAACCTACTTTAAGATCAGTTTGGTTGACACAATAGATTTAAATAAATATTAAATATGATTTGCAGCCACATGATCTAGGTTTGGTGTGTCTGTCAGTTGATTGGTTTGTTTTAGGTGAAACAGATTTTATTCAGTGCATGAGATTAAAGTCATGCCACAGTGTGGAGGATAACTTTCCATTTTGAAAACATGCATGCAATACTGCAGATGGGGACATTAAACATTGCAGCTGACAACTCTGTTGTGTATAGGAATATAGGAAGGAAGCTTATAGGAAGTTTTTCCTTGGTGGGAACTGTTGGGTTTCTGTAAATAACATCCAGTATAGTCTAGACCTGCTCTTTTATGAAAAGCGCAATGAGACAGTAAAGCAATGAGATTGTTGTGATTTAGCGCTATATAAATAAAAGTGATTTGAATTATAGAACATGTATTAAAAAATGCACTTCTGTACATAACATATTATGGTTCACAAAGAGTATAGCTACTTATGTGATGTCAAGCATTTAAAAAATGGTATTTGATAAGTAAATATGTAACTTAAATCAACATTTGTAATTCCTTGCGATTCCTCTGTTTTTGGGTGTCTTTGATTAGAGCCCGACCGATTTTTAAGGCCGATACCGATAACAATATTTGATTATTTAAAAATCCGATATTCCAATAAATCGTCGACATATATATATTTTTTAAATCCAGAAACGCGTAACAAAACATAAACAGATTTCCCTAACATTAGTTATTTATGAGTTCTCACTAAAATAATATATTTGTTTTATTGACACAACAGAACAGAGGAACATCAAAATAAATGAAAGGTCTGATAAATAAAATAAAATTGTAAAAATACAAACTTAAGATATGAAATGTCATCTATCTATCTATCTATCTATCTATCTCGTTTTCATATTGTCTGGCTGTATCTTTGATGCAAAATGATATGTACATTTTCTCACTCAAAAAGATAAACCCAAAATATTTACACCCATATTACTTATATACGTGTGTGTGTGTGTAACTGTGTGTGTAACTGTGTGTTAGGAGTGGAAGTCCGGCCCTGCAGCAGCTTCCGGCCCGCTGGCTATCTGAGGTTCTGGAGGAGGTCAAATCCAGTGACCCGTCATCCAAGCTGTGTGCCACACGACGTAGCGCTGGAATACCCTTCTACATCCAGGTGTGTAAGCATGGTTTCACAACTAAAACGCAACAGCTGGGCTAAAAAGTGCTTGTAATGTTTCAGTCTTGATGCTGGACTTGATTTCAAGAAGTGACAGGAGGCTGTCGTTTTGATTTAAAACTCTTGAGAACGCAGGAGATCCAGACTTCTCTCAGTAAACAGCACATTCTTCTGATTTAATTCCTTCAGTGTGTGTGGTGGAGTGATGGTCACATTGGTTTACCCATCAACAGGGAATCTAATCCTCTTTGCACAGTGTTGCTTTTTTGTGATCCTCTGGTGTTGTATACACAGTTTGGGTTTTCTTTTGGTCATTTGTGGTCATTTTTACCTGGAGTTTTGCATTTTTGTGTCTCACAGGACGTTCAGAAAGGCAAAACAAGGATTTGTTGTTGTTGCTACTTTTATTTGCTGGAATTAGGTAAATCAAAATATGTGACTGCAGTTAGTGTGAGTTCTAAAGATCAGAAATAAGGACCAGTTGGCAAAATACAAATTCTAATCTGATGTGAACGGCAACATGAGGTGACCCTTAAGGTTAAAATGTGGTCAAACTAAAGGTTATGATATGGAGTCTGTTGCATGGACACTGTCAGCGTTAGGATTAGTGAATGAGTGTTGGACAGTTCTTAGAGGGTTAGTAATAGAAACTGTGTGTGTCTGTGTGTGTGTGTGTGTGTGTGTGTGTGTCTGTGTGTGTGTGTGTGTGTGTGTGTAATTTTATTTATTTGACAGGGACAGTGTACATTAAGGCTATTTTTCATCCGTTGTCCCTGGACAGAAAATTGTCTACCTAAAAATAAAACAACAACAATAAAAAGATTACAGTCAACAATACAAATATAAAAATTAGTAAAACAGATAAATCTCTTCAAATCCTGTTGATAAATACAGTGTACAAGTTTACTCAAAGAAGTGCAATCAGCATGCCACTGGAGCACTTGCACTGGAGGAACATTGAGTTTCTTAATCCAGCTGCCTTTTATTTCTCAGACACACACACACACACACACTGTCCTTTGTTTGACCCCGTGGAGTAGTCTCCAGTCCCGCACACCGTTAACAATGTGTTGTAATCTGTGACTAACCTACCTTAACACTTGACTGACTCAGACTGTTATTCAGCCACAGCTCGCCTCCCCACTTCCTACGAATACTGATATTGAAACTAGACATGACAGAGTTCATGTTTTATCTTAGCAGTAATTTTAAAGTGGGGTTGCTCTTTCTTGTGGTTATGGGTACATGGCGCATGGCTGCACCGCTGACATCATTGACAATTCTGTTTTTATGCATTTGTGTGCCAGGCTGAATTCAGCTAGATATGATTTTTAATTTTAAAAATAGTTCCAGGTTTCAGAAGTCCTAACTTTGACTTTCTGAAACTGGCACTCATGGAAGTGACATGCTTATCCCTGCATTTTCTATGGGACTTCATGGGATTTTTTTGCATGTTAAGCCGTAAGCATCCCTGTTGTTGGGCTGAAATGACCTGTCGAATTAAGAGATATGAAGGTGAAGAAAGGAGACAAGAGAAGCAGAGTGGTTAAAGCAGAACAGAGCATGATAGAAAACACATATGGATTCCTTAAGAAAGATGAAGGGACAGTTCGACAGACAGAGTAAGATAAGATAAAGGAGAATAAGGCAGTGTTGAGAAGAGCACAGGAAGTCTGGAGAGAAGCAGAAGTCGACACCTTGGCAGAGCTCTGGGCTGCATTCTTTCACACAGAAAGACAGTCAGATCTGGGAAGGCTGGCTCCTGCGCTCGCCTCATGCTGGTCTGGATTGACCTGGGACAGACTTCACAGGAACCGTGCTAGCCCTCCTCTTCCTCTTAACCTGCCTCCAACCCCCCCCCCAAGAGTTTATGAGAGCCAGACTGTTCCGCCTCTTCCTCATCTCCTCCCTACCTCCATCCCCCATCTCTCCATCTCTCCCACACATCACTCTTAAAGCGTAACTCTCGCCAAAATGCAACCTAGGGTGTTTTTGTGAATGTGCCCAAGACAAACTTTTGTTTAAAATCATTATTAGGACAGAAGCGCCACTTTTAAGATTTATCGTTTTTCGGTCAAATGGCCTTTTGAATGGGAGGCTTGACACAACTCAAAGTATCACCAGGGGCTCTACACAGGAACTCCAGCATGAGGAAAAGAAATGGTTCTAACAACTCACTGTAGCGGTTGGTTTTCCGGTCGCTGCCATCTAGCAGGTTGAAAATAATTGAGGGAGGAGAATAAAGATGGAAAGCTCCTAAAGCTTAGTTCCATATAAATGCACGGCTAATTCCTTGTTTGGTTGTTAGTAAAAAACAATATTGACCTTGTAGTTGAAAAAGGAGCCTCTTATAAGAATGACATTTCCTCCTATGGAGACCGCTCATTCGGAGAGCGACTCGTTTTGACCGGTGAGATGGTAGCGCCCAAAAACAACAGCTACAGTGAGTTGTTTAAACCTTTTTTTAGTAAACTCTGTGTTCAAAAACAATGTTCTCAATGCCTGAGTTCATGTGTTGAGCCCCTGGTGATACTTGGAGCAAAGTGTTTTTCAGTGTGTGCAGAGTTTTTTAAAAATAGTAATTTTGATGCTATCATAGTAGCGCCCCTAGCTCTCCCAGTCAAAAGACCATTTGACCCAAAACAAAAATGGGAAAAGTGGAGTTTCCGTCCTAATTATGCTTTTAAATGAAACTTTGACTCGGGTCCATTCACAAAGAGACCCTAGGTTGCATTTTGGAGAGAGTTACGCTTTGACCATAATCCAGGCCAGACACAGCTGGCTCCCACAGTAGGATAACTCCTCTCTCACACAGCAGTCAGTTGCTGTCACCTCCTCGCTCCCACATTCCCAACTCTCACTCCCGGCACATACAAATGATGTCATTCAGTCAATCTATCAGAACAAAACACAGTGTAAATTATAATTTTCCCACTGGGGATCAATAAACATTATACATTTTTAGAAATGATTATCAGTATAGGAAAGTTATGTAATCCTACAGCTGGGTCTTTATGTGATAGAATACCACTGTACAGTATACAGTGATGGGCTTAACTAATTTCAGATTAGAGGTTTATTGCTCCAACAAAGTAAGAAGTAACTTAATTAACAAGATTGACCGATATGGATACTTACTGTATTTAAACTGTAGATCTGACAGTAGTTCATGTGGCCTGTTAAACAATGCATCAGTTGCCTTTTTTGCCAAATTGTACACCATACAGTATAATGTTATGACTGTAAACAAAAGGTAGATGATATGCAGTGGCTTCTCACTTGTTACATTTTTCAAACTACTTACCGACTTCTTTTTATTAATATTTTGACAGGTAAATAACATTGCATTATAATATTGAGTTTGATGAAACTGTGTAGTTTTTAGTGTCTAATTAAATGAAGTGCCATTCGCCTGCAAAAACAAAAATCTTTCTGTTACATATCAACTTAACAAATAACAGCATGACTGCATTATATCATCAGGACATTAAGTTCTGGCCTCCACAATTAAAAACTGAGCAAATGTACATATTCTTACAATATGAATATCAGGATTGCATCATATCCAGAAGGTTGAAAACTTAATTTCTGCAGATGACTATTGCACATGCTATTATTGCAGTTGCAACAAGTACAAAGCCCTCATATCATGTTAATGAAAAAGCTGAAGAACATCTCGGCGTCAAACGCTGTTTGCAATGGCATGAGGCAGTGTCGGTTGGGGCCGAGAACACAAGTTTGAAAATGAAAATTTTCCTGTCCAAACTGTCGCAGTCAAGTTGAATTGTGGGGAATGTAGTCACCAGATTTAGGAAGAAGAATGCCTGGAATAGAAGAACAATACCTTTGGTCCTATCAATTTTGATCCTTCGTGTTAAAAGGAGTGCAGTGCTAAATTGATGAGTGCTCTTTTAACAAAACCAAGATCTGGTGAAGACAGTCAGGATATTAGTATGCACTGACCTTTTTTGTGACATTTTTTGAATTGTACCTGCTGCATGTCTGTTGTGTTTTGATCTTTTTTTGTATTAACTTCCGCAGGCTCTGCTCTCCTCTGAGCCCAAGTCGTCAAGTTGCAGTCTGTTGAAAATGACCATGAGAGAACTGACTGCTTTGGCCATGCCCTCTGCTTACAGGAACACTGACAGCTCCACCATCCCTCAGGTTTGACCACCCAGTAGCTTCATGCACGAGTCCTTCATCCAGTCAGATATTACACAGAAGAGCTGTTTTCTGAACTGAAATGGCATTGTGAGGAGTGCTGATCTGAGCTCTTGCTAGACTATTTTCCTTAATACACTTTGGCCTTCCCTAAAAGTTTGTTGATCATGTAAAAACACATAAGAACCAGGTTAGAATAAGGCTGTCCTCAACAAAAAAATTCATACTCTATTAACAGTCATATGAATTTGTCGACTAATTGATGAATTGATTTGATCGACCCATCTGTGTGCTTTGAGTGTTCGTTATGACTAGAAACGCACAATATAACTGCAGTCCATTTATCATCTATAAAACTGATTTTCTCAACTAAAAATTAACCAAAAGCACCACTTTGAATCCTGTGTTTACCAGTACTCGTAGGTTAGAAATAAGTAATTCAGCATAAGAGAGCATAAAAAAAATGAAGAAATCTTATTCGACTAACACCAAAACGGCAGATTAGTTGACTAATCCACTAAGAAAGGGCAGCCCGAGGAATCAAGTGGGGGTTTCAGGTCTGTAGGCAGTCCGTGTAGTGTTAATGTATTCTCAAAATGAAACAAACTTCATCATACCATCATATGTGTATATGGCACTGAGGTGACAGTCCATATCTAGAAAAATGGCATTAGGAATAGCAGCCAAATGGTGCTGTATTTCGCCAGTTGCTGCTAAGTTTCAGGCCTCAGCAGGATGTCAATGTTAAATATCTTTCTTCCTCATCAAATAGTGATGGTAGTCCGCTGAACGTTTAAATGTTATCCGTTTACCTTGCCACAGGTCCATGCTCTGAACATCCTTAGGGCTCTGTACAGGGACACTCGCCTGGGGGAAAACATCATTCCCTTCGTCTCAGATGGAATGCAAGCTGCTGTACTGGGCTTCACCTCTCCTGTTTGGGCAGTGAGTTTCAACTTCCAAATTTTCTTCCTCTATCATTTATATTTGTCTCTGTACTTTGAATCTAGACAGATTAACATGCACCACAACAGCATCCCAGTCTTTCACTCCAACATCTCTCTAGGGAGGCGATTCTAATATTTATATTATTGAGGGTAGACTAGATAGACTAGACGCACTGACCCATTCAGACATACACTCTCCCTCTCTGTCTTCCATCGTCTTTCTGAGTTGTTTTTTTTTCCCCAGGTGAGGAACTCTTCCACTCTTCTCTTCAGCACTCTGATCACAAGGATCTTTGGAGTAAAGAAAGGGAAGGACGAGCACTCGAAAAAGAACAGGTCTGCTGCTTCTCTCCCTCTCATACTGCTCCAACAGTTCAAGTTTACTGTCATGTGCATTAGTGCAGAATGAGATGCTTTGTTATGAGTCACGTCTGTGCAAACAAGGTCCAAAAGTCACAATTATTAGTGCAAAAAAGTTCTTTGTAACAAGGAAATGCACTCACACTCACACACATGTAATACTATATATTAAATACCTTGAAGTAAGTCCTCTTAATATCCACTTGTGTTAAAAGTTTAATCGTTAAAAAAAATGCTAATTTTCGCGTCCGTCTGTCCACATCAATTCTGTAATTGTCCCTGACATACTACTTTTTGATTATTTTAGATTCTAAGCTCGGCTGCCTAGCATAGGATGTAATGCATCTATATTTGTAGTACATCAACACAAATCTACAAGAAAGCAGTTCAGAGGACTTGAAGCCAAGGTGAAATAAGCATGTGTATAAACAGTGTTGGTTTTACACCACCGGGGGACACTGTTGTAACACCACTCTGGCTGAAATGATGGTTTCACTCTACTCAAACCCACTGCTGGTTATTACATGTGGAGATGCAGCTCTCCACTGGTGCTGTACCAGCAATAAGGAAAGGACGCTGTATGCAAAGAAAAAAGGGTCGTTTCACATGGAAAGATAAAATAGAAACACACAGTATTAAGTTATTTTTCTTTATGCTCTATTAAAAACCACAGGGCCCATGCAACGGCTTCTGTTGTAGCTGGTTTCAAACCTGTGGGCTATAGTTGATAAGGCCTGAAGTATAATTCAGCAAAGTTGTGGAATTAAAAGGACAATTACATACAAAAGACTGTCTGGTCTTATCAGTTTTTTATTTTGGAAAAACATTTCATGTTAATTTCCAGAGTCACAATCAACAACAACACAGATGATGAAACATGCATGTTTACACATTTTCAGGGCCAAAGTGTTGAGATGACCAGAAATGTATGTAGCCAAAAGCCACTAACCAACATATAGTAATGAATAATGAACAATACATATTTGAGAAGCTGTCGGCTTTTATTTTGGTGGCTAAGATGCAACCGCCACACACCCAGTAGACATGAGGAATCTGTTTAGATTTTAGATTTCATTGATTTCATTGTAGCCTATCAGTTGCTAGTCTTGCTTTGCTCTCAAGGATTGTTTTGAAAAAATGTGGATTTGTTTTGAGGTTTTTGGAATAGAGTCTTAAATTATAACAGGCTCCAAATGCCTCTTCACACAGCCATCCAAAGCTTGATGATGAAAATAATAGCAGACCTGGGTCAAGTTTTCTTCCTCATATATTTTACGATTTGTTGTATTTAACTTGGATGGATGATAGGTGGAGTTGAGCACTTTGGATGCTGAAACAGGTTCCCCAGGATTATATACACACAGGAAAATATTTGATGTTGTAGCATTTTCCACAAAACTGCAAGTGGAATTGCACTTGTTTTTCTATTGTTTATTTGCACGCAAAAAAAGTTAGGTTTGTGTCTTGACACATAAGAAATGTCTTTTCCACATACGGAAATACTGAAATTCATAGATAGATAAGAAGAAATGCTTAGAACAACTATCAATTAAATGTTATTCATCATGTACTGCATCTTCAGAGAGATGGAATCTGACCTTTTTTTGTAGTACAGAGCACAAGCTAATGACAATGTGTTGTTCATTTCATCAAGATTTCTATTTGTCCAACAGTAAACAGCCTCAGCTTTACTCTTGTTTTGTGCTAATTAGCAAATGTTAGCACGTCAAAATGAAGATCATTCTATCTCCTTAACATCAGCATGTTAGCATGCCGACGTTAGCATTTAGCTCATAGCACTGCAGTGCAGTTCAGCCTCACAGAGCCGTTACCATGGGGCTAGACTCTTATACTGGGTCCACCTTTAATGGGAGGGATGGTACATATTAGGGTTGTCAAAAGTATGGAACTATCAATACATTTTTGATACAACATACAATTTCCATTAATGATGCATTCAAAAGTATCAAAGGTAGTGAACCGTGTGCATGTTTTTTACTTTTCCTATTTTGTGTACATAGGACTTTCTTTTAAAAGTCTGGTGTTGTGAAAATGAAGATTTCCGACTTGCGGGCGTTCACGTTATCAGGATACTTGCCTGATTACGGAGTTGATCTTGTGAGGATTACAGTTCGTGATATGCTAAGCTAGGCTAACCATGTCCCTGCTCTATCTCTGTATTTTGTTACCTCAAATTGTTAACATGATTATTATTATGCGTGCTAAACATCAGCATGTTAGCATTGTTGACACTGTGAGCATGTTAGCATGCTAACATTTAGCTCAAAGCATGAGTGTGCCTATAATAGTGCGTTCCATTTGTACTCGGAACTCGGATTTTCCGAGGTTGTAAAAACGCCCCGCGACCTCGGATTTCCAAGCTCGGAAATCGGGCAACCACCGAGTACCCCGAGCTAAATATCCAACATGGCTGCCCCGTGCATCAACTGTTGTGAAAGCTGTAGTAACATACAGTTATAAGCACTTCTGTATTATTTGTGTCTCACTAAATCAGTTGTCCATCTTCTGTCTGTGGACAGTGTTGTTATGCTGTTTACACACACAAAAACAGCGTAATGCATTGTTAGAAACTATTATGTTATACATTAGGCATTGCTAACAATGGCTAACATGGCTAGAGCTAATGGTAAATGTAACGCGCTATAAGTAGAGCCTCACAGAGCTGTTAGCATGGCTGTAGACTCTTGGTCTTGTTTAATGCTGCAGTAGCCCTGTACACCATGAAACTATTATTAATCATATAAACATGTATATGATTGATATCTTACTGGCCCCTTTTGGAACTGATAGAGTTCCATTTAGTATTCAGGGCACATTAAAACAAACATGGACAATAATGTGAAAGTGATTGTGTTAACCCACAGATAATCCAGGGTAATGTTTCACAAAGCTTAGGCCCTGTTCCAGGAAGCTCTGTCTGGTTCCCTTTCCTTTATTTCTATTGGCAGCTTTTCTGAAAACCTCTGAATACTCTCAACCAAGCCAAGGCTGCTCCTGTTTATCTCGTCTGTTTTCACTTGTGTTTTTAACCTACTGTCTCTCCCTCTCTGTAAGGCTGTCAGATACCTCCCACTCGTCTTGTCTGCTGCTCATAATGACTGCTTGGGGTTATTATTATATGCATGTTTCACCGTTTGTGTGCTGTGATTCATGACAAAAGAACAATTGGCATTTAAACTCTAGGCTGCATTTTAGTGTCTTTACAATGCATGTACATGTTTTTTTTTTTAAACTTCTTTAGGAATCACTCTTTTTTAAGTTGCTATAGTGTTCTTGTAGCATGTGAGTAAATGTCATTGTATTGATATGAAATGTTGAATTTTTTAATTGCGTCTTGGGAGTTTGTCTTTTCCACAGTCTGTTGTGTGTCTGGTCTCGGTTATTACCATGATTTTACGGTTGGGACCTCTGGCGGCCGATAATGCATTGTGACAGCTTGTCCACTCTAATATTTGGCTGTGTGTTCGTAGAGGCCTCTTGCTCCACTGAAGCCGGAGCATAGACATAGTTCCCCTCGCACACAAAACCAGTTTATTTACAACATTTTGAGTAAATGTGTGTTTGGGAAGACTGAGCTTGTTGCTGTCTGTGGGAATTATGTGTATTGGCCATAGTTACTTGAATCCAAGCATATTGTTTGCTTGTGGATCATCGTTCCACTAAGTTCAGGCTTCTCCTCTCCGTGACCGTGCATCGATGTTGATCCGATATCGTTGCTGAGATAAATGCAACTGTAAACAAAGCTGACAGAGTGAACATTGCTTTCTGCATTCCAACCAAAGCCCCCAGCTTTATCTCCAGCCTACGTCAAGTCCTCACTTTGCACTACATGTGCTCTTGTACATGCAAACATTTCCATAGCAATGTTACTTACTCTAGGTGCTTTTAAATAAAAAATAAAACTAGAAAGGGAAAGCAGCACTCTCATAACTCAAACACACTTATAAAAAACGCCTTTTCTAAAGTCTTCAGCGTGTACTTTGATCTTTATAAATTGAAATAAATGCATGCAAGTTGTTGTTGGCTTTTCCATTCTCCCTTTTTTTTCACTTTAACAAAAAATCAATACGAAACTGATAAGAACCTCCTGCTCAAGTAAAAGTACAGACAAATAATGTAAGTAATGAAGTGCAGAAGTACAGAAAAGTGGAACTGCGACAGAAATGTTTTCATTTATTAGAATGTTAGTACTATACATTATATTTATATAATATTTTAATGGGGGGTTTTTTTGGTCGAGGTGGAGCGAGTTTTACCTACTTTGTATACAGTTTGTTAGTTTCTTTTTCCAGTGGTTACAGCTACACCTTTATACTCTGTTTTTGAAATTTTCTCTAATCTGTAGTTTTTTGTGTGAAATATTTGATAATTGTACCTCTTTTGGGTCTTAAACAGTTATTTCTAAACTGAAATGTTTTTTGCTTCCTTTGGTAATAACTTTTAAAATCTTGATATGAAAGGTTTTGTTGTACAAGTATGACATTAACCTGTAAAAGAATAAAGTAACATAAACTAGAAATAGTCATAGCACAAATACCTCAAAATTATGCTCAAGTATTACTCCACTGCCTTTTTTATAATATTTTGTATATGCATTCTGTGAATATTCTATTTTCCTAGTGCTAATCTTTAACACACATTTTGTGTCTGTGCATCGCTCTCATTTGCCTTAAAGTTAATGCAGCCTGTATGAGTGTGCACCCAGCTGTGAGCCCACAAACATGACCAGGCTTTTTCACTTACACCTCCCTTCTCCTCTTTTGTGACCCTTAGCCCTTTTACCCCATCTAATCCGCTCCAACACAACCTTCGACCCTTGTCTTCCAGGCGCAGAGTCTTGTCAGACAGAGAGACTCTCATTAGAAAGAGTAGAGGAGGGCGGGGCACGCACAAACACACACAATATTGGCACTGGCCTGTATTTACACATGCATACAGTGAACATCATTTACATTATTTAATTTTCTAATGCAGTTAGAATGTGCAGTTTGTGTGTGTGTGTGTGTGTGTGTGTGTGTGCGCGCGCACAATCTCCCCAGGCTTGTGATCATGTGCTTGGCAGACCAGACCTCTTCCCTTTAGGAGCGACTTGATTTAGACGAGCAGAGTTAAATAAAAACTTTATTGGCCTTGAGGCTGAATGGCTGTTGCAGCAGCAAGACCGCTAGTGTTAAATATAAAGTTTGTCATTTTATTGACAGTTGTGTATGAGTACGCACAAACACACGTGACTGTAATTTCTAGCTGGGTAAGCAAACATAAAGGCTGGATTTGTTTAAGTAGAGAGTAATTGGCATCAGTATACTCTCAATCATTTGCCTCTTCTCTGCTCCTTGCTGTTTCTTGTTATGTCACTTTTATTCAAAGCATAAGAATTTAATCACGACTAACTGCTAGGTAATTTAATTAACTAAAAGTTGCATCCACTAGTACTTCTGGTTAATTCTAATCAATGTTGACAGTGCCATATGATGGCAATCAGCTTTACACTCTGCAGAGATTCTATGTTGCATGTTTATACAGTGTACTAGCTCAAAGCTGTAACACAATTTTTGCTTCTTTCCAATTTAAATAGCATTGCTTTTTTGTGATCAAATGTTTTTAGTTTTTTATTATTATTCTACAAATTAAGGAAAATCACAAACAAACCACAGGCAAAACACTGGAACATAAAAACATGCCCAAGGGCCAAAACGTACAGAGAGGAAAGACTGGAGCGAAAGGGGAGGGGGGGACACAAAAAAAGAACGCAACAGAAAAAGTGACATCCACAGCTTACAAATAGTACTTGCAGAAGCAGTCATACAGAAACGCACACATAAACAGACACACACATAGACAGGGGACCAATCACACACGCAAACAGGAGTAAAGACTAACACATATTCACCACATAGAAGACAAAGACAACGCTGAGCCAAGTGTCCAAACTCTGTCCTGGGGCTCCATTAATGGGAGCCGTGGATAGTTTATACAACATCCAAAAAAGAAAGGATCCATGTACAAACAGATAAATCATGAGGTGGTGTCCAACGGGTTGCAATCATCCTCTTAGCAGCTGTAAGTCCAGCAAACACAGCATGTTTTTGAGTTTTAGAAAGATGAAAGGCTGACCATTCATAATCAAAACATTGACAGTAACAGGTACAGTAACATTAATCGAGGTGGAAATTTAGGATGCAATATTGTTCCAGAACTGGCCAACAGGAGAACACTACCAGAACATGTGAAGATATGTACCTGCTAATAGCATTGTTTATGCTTGTTGTTTAATTACACAACATACCACATTGTATTTGCTTTTTTAACATCTCCTTATTGCATTTTCAAAATATTCTGCTATACATAATCATCATATATCATAATATACTTAATAGTGGCATTGTGGCTCTATGGAGTCCAATATCAGACTGGTGGTCACTTGGGACCACGCTGAAATATCTTCGCAACTATTAAATGGATTGTTATGGAATGTGGTACAGACATTCATGTCCACCTCACACCGAAATGTTGTTGGTGACTTTTCATCTAGCACCATCATCAGGTCTTATTTTTAATTTTCTTACCTGCCAAACTAATGGCATTCCCATTTTGTGTTTAGCGGTAATCAGCAAGTGTTAGCATGCTGACATGTGAAACTTAAATGGCAACCATGGTAAACATTAGACATGCTAAACAGCCGATCACCATTGTCTTCGTGAGTATGTTAACATTTAGCTCAAACCACTGCTGTGCCTAAGTAGAGCCTCACAGAGCCGCTAGCATGGTACTAGACTCTTGATCTAGTTAAAATAACTTCATCAAAATCTGTTAGCCTTAAAACTTAAATATGGAACCGCCACCATAAACAATGGAACCCCACAAGATTTTCTATCTTTTGAGCATAAGATTCATAAAAAGTACAGTGTTTTATGACTTTGGTGGCTATTTGCTTTACAAATATGCTGTTTGAGAGAATCCTTATTTCTGTAATGCTGTATTCTGTTTATGCTTAAGTTGCCCTATTACTTCTAAAAAAAAAATCATGCTCATTCTGTCTCTCCTTTCAGGATGACGGGCCGAGAGTTTTTCACTCGGTTTCCAGCTCTCTATCCATTCCTTCTGAACCAGCTGGAGGAGGCTGCAGCCACGGTGGAAAGGTGAGGTGGTCCACCTTAATCCACACACATGCACACTCCACATTCACCCCTTGCCATGGCTTTTCACACTCCCTTGGTCCCATTATAGGTTTAATTTTACTTACATTTAAGCCACATGGAACAGCTTCTTTTTTTTTTCCTTAAGCTGATTAAGCAGTGGTGTTTTTGTGCTGGGAGGCTTCCAGGAGTAACAAAGAGGAAAGGTTAGTGAACTTTTCGTCTGTCCTATAACAGATTGTGGGAACATGAACTTTGAACTCGATTTTCTCTAATCAAGTAGTATTGCTCAAGATTGAGTTCTCGTGTGGGCCTTTTTTTTTTTCTTCTAAAATATCTCTTGCTCAACTGACTATTTGATCAAAGAATAAGAGTTCACGATAGAATAAAATAAAAGTCTCGTTGAGATTTAGTTTTGTTGTTTTTGCAGTGTGGAGATTGATTGGCCTTATCTCTCACCACAACCCAAACTCCCTCTTTTAAAAGCATCTGAGTCATCCAACAGCTCCCAGGGCGGCCTTATCTTAATATGGATCCAATTAATTGACTGCTCTTGCAGACCGGCTCTTTCACAATTCCCCTCACTCCTTTCGACCCTTGTTAAAACATTTGCAAATTTCCCACGGAACCAGATCTCGGCTGTCTGACTTCCCACATCATTTCATCATATCGCGCCACCCAAACAGACCGACCGCACCATGCTGTAGCAATACACAGCAGGTCAGGAGACAAGAGAGCTGCTGTTAGTGGTTTTAGACCAGTCTTGTGGAAGTTAAGTACAAGTGTATTCCTAAAATAGGTCACAATATAGTAAAGATTATAGAAATGAGATGTTGAACTTTAAGGTTGTACTTTGGAGTCTGTACATTATATACTATGTAATCCTCCACAAATGCTTCCCCTCCCCCCTAAACAAGTACTAATGAATTGAGAATAAAAAACAATTCCGGTGTCCACAAAAAGGGGCTGTAATGTACAGTACATGCAGATAGGCAACATGTTGTGCATGCATACACACAGCTAAGAATATCCTGGATCAATGTCTGTTATACAACCACACCTTGGATCATGGCAAGTTCTTTTTTTGTGTATCAGATGTTTCACACAAGCGACAAATAACATCCATGTGTGGGTGATAAGAATGAGATGCCCACACTCTGCTACAGTTACTTTCAGAATAATAGCAGTGTGTTTAAAAAAAAGTGAATAATGCTCAAAAGCCCTAGAGTAGCTTTTAATTCCATAATATCAATGCATTGGGAACACTGCACATTCAATTCCAAATCAAAACATGACCAAAATAGATGTTTGTGTTCTACCTTTACAGAAAGTGAAGAAAAAGGAATTTTTAGGTTTTAGGCTGTTCAAAAAAATAGCAATATTTGCATTTTTCTTTACAAACTCAAACATTTACTGTCTAAACTGAAAACTGTCTCAATGGTTGGCTTTACTTTGAATCACTGCACTAATATTTAGTTGCATAACCATTATTTCTGAGAACTGCTTCACGTCTGTGTTGCATGGAGTCATTGTGAACAGGTATTCCAGCCTCAGGACCATTGAACTACATCCCACAGTTCCTCTGCATTACTGGGTTTGGCCTCAGAAACAACATTTATGGTGTCACCCCACAAGTGTTCTATGGGACTGAGGTCCTGGGATTGGGGTGGCCGCTCCATAACATCAATCTGTTCATCTGGAACCAAGACTTTGCTCACTTACTGGTGTGTTTTGGGTCATCGTCTTGTTAAAAGACCCATTTCAAAGGCATTTCCTCTTCAACATAAGGCAACATGACCTCTAAAGTATTTTGATGTATTGAAACTGATCCATGATCCCTAGTATGTGATAAATAGGCCCAACACCACAGTATGAAAAACATACCCATAACATGATTTCTGCACCACCCTGCTTTACTGTCTCCACAGTGTACTCTGGCTTGAATTCAGTGCCTGGGGGTCGTTGGACAAACTGTCTGCTCTCCTAGACCCAAAAAGAACAATTTTACTCTCAACAGTCCACAGAATGTTGAGCCATTTCTCCTTTGACCAGTCAACATGTTCAAACGTTGCAGTTGCAGTTAGCAGAGTGTGGGCATCTCATTCTGTTGAGTTGTATTACTACTACTACTACTACTACTACTACTATTACTACTCCATGTGTGGGAGATAACCTGAAAGCAGTTTGTTGTGGTGAATTGACATTGTTCAAATGTTCAAACTTTTTCTTGAGCTAAAGCCAGACTAAAATAGTCAAAATTTTGGTTTACTTATGAATGTCACACATTTCCCTTCTCGCAGTTTCACTGCTAGAAAAGCTGTATTCTTTGTTCTATATTTTCAGTTTAGAATCATATTTTTCCTCCCGTATTATTAGCTGTCTTTGGCCACTTTTTAAATGCACCAACTCTTGGTTTTGATATGAATATTCTGGAGCTCTTAGCATGCAGGTAAGGAGACTGACTTAGTTAGAAAAATGTCCGTGCATATCAAATTCCTAATGTTATTATCTCAGTGTAGCAAACGTAACCAAGTTTATCTGTGAAACTATTTCAGGTCAGTGCCCACATTTGAAACTGCTGTGCAGTGATTTGTTCGCAGTACAAACAGTCTTATCTGACACAGCTTGCACTTCGAAGGAAAATAGTTTTTCGCATCATATCCCAACTACTTTTTTCAAATTTTCTAAATAAAACTGATGATTTATTTGTCTGACCTCAAACTAAATGGCAATCTCAAGCTTTAGTTTACTTTGGAGCTTCTTTTGAGTCATTGCTACTGTTTCCCCTTCACTGCTTTCCACATGAAGAGTACAAATACTTAAGGTCAGTGTTCTGTTTCTACTCTTGTTTAAAAGATGTAAAACTAAAATAACCCTTTAATCAAACACCCGGGTACTGGAGATGATTGAGGAGTTAGAGGAGCTCAACATGGAATTTTAGAATGTCGTTAAAAGCCACAGAGTTGCTCTCTCATCTTGTCAAGTGTTTCTGCCTCTAGCTGTATCCCAACAAGGCCTAATATGTTTGCAATTTAATTTCGACAACCCCCCCATCTCCCTGACATCACATCCTGTCCCATTGCGCTTGACACACATTAGACCAATTGCTAATTAGGCTGCTATTCCATTTCCCATCTTGACGATCTATGGCAGTCCCTGTGGATGGCTCCATGTGTGTTTTGGAAAGAAGTAATGAGAAGCACAAGTTGTTTTTCCCAGGGGGGTGTGCGAAAAACAATGACCGGCTGGAAGACACGTTGCCCTCCTGATGGACACACTCTATAAAAGCAGACCTACCACACTTACCCAGCCGATATGAAACTCTCTAAACCTTTTGAGGAGTTGATTTCCACTTTATTCTTCCCCCAAAGAGCTGGACCCTGACAGCAGGACAAGAAATAGTAAAACCGCTCTGAAAGCAAAGCCTGGCGCTCAACAGTCATTTCCCTTACTTTGTGCTGTAGTTGGAGTTCTTGTCTGTTTCTCCATTCCCCTCCCTCCTTTCCTTCACTGCGAGTGTGTCAGAGTGAAACTGTGAAACCGCTGGCACAGACGGACAGTTTCCATTGTGACTCAGTTGGCGGTGATGAGATTTGGATGGAGGAAAAGAGGGAGGTAATAAAAAAGGACGGATGAGGAGAAGACTGTATTGGAGTGTAGGTGGTTTTAGATATGCACTGTGTATCAAAGAGCTAGAGGAATGCTGCCCTGTTATATTGTGGATTGAATGTTGAATGATTTAATTTTCTTACAGGAAATACACTCACTGTCTTGCTGAGACTGTACACTAAACACAGTATGAAGCTGGAGGTAGCAGGTGCTTAGCTTAGCGTGAAGACTGGAACTGAGACAGGTTACATCACATAACTCCAAGTAAAACCACAACGTATTTGTTGTGAATGGATTAAAAACAAACAAGATGTAACATTTTTAAACATCTTTAGAGGTGCTGGTACTGTAGGTGGACTTTTTCAACCTTGGTCAGAGCCAGGGTTAGCTCTTTAACCTACTTTCAGTCTTCATGCTAAGCTAAGCTTCTCGTCTACTGGCTCTGTCGTTATATTTAGTGTACAGTCATAAGAGTGGTACCGATCTTCTCATCACTCTCAGCAAAAAAAGCTAATAAGCATAATTCCCACGTAAATGTATAGAAAATCCATTCCCTGCGCAGGACTGTTTCATTAATCCTGCTCCTACCTTGTGTGTGTGTGTGTGTGTGTGTGTGTGTGTGTGTGTGTGTGTGTGTGTGTGTTTAGTGACAGTGGTCATGTGAAGCTTCACCCCAGCCTGTTCCTGCTGCTACTCGTGCTCAGTCGACTCTACCCTTCTCCCATGGATGGATCATCTTCACCTCTGGGTTTGGCTCCTTTCATGCCTTTCATCATTAGGTGGGTCTCAGTCTACACACACACACACACATCTCAATTTTATGTATAGTATCAAATCATAACAAGAGTTATCTCAGGACACTTTAAAGATAGACTAGGCCTAGACCACTCTATAATTTACAAGGACCCAACCAGAGTATAGCAGCGTGTAGCAAGGTGTAACAGGGCATAGTAGGGCGTGGAGCAGGACCATTGGGACAGCTGCAACCATGATTTAGGTGCCACCCTAATCCAAGGAAACTTGCTGGGCGAAAAAAGACATTAGGAACTCCAGGGAATAAGCTCCCCAACACACACACTTACAATTGTACAATCAGGAGCGGCTCGGCTGTGGCTCATCTAGACATTCTGCGTGTCCCCTTTTTTTCTTCTAGCTGTCAGACATCCAGGTATCGATGTGGGTGGGGTTGGGAGGGAGCCTGATGCTCTTTAAGCATGAAGCGTGCAGAACGGCTGTAGCAATGTGCACAACCGCTGGCAACAAAACAACCTGCTGAGTAGCCCAAGAGCCCGGGCATTCATCTAACATGTTTGTGTATGACTAATTTCATAATTTGCATGTAGGGTAGACAACAATCTGTTTTTGGCGGATGGTGACTTCTGGCATGACACCGGGAGCCCACTGCGAAGACATGCTTGGGCTTTCTTTTCCGTGTAGGGATGTAGCAACTCCCCGCCCCCGCTGCTCTACTAAACATGTGGGAGACACACACATGCACAGAGATTCCTTGATTTATTAGATTATAGACGGTCTTCATACAGTGTACTCACACTGGATACACACTAGTACTATGCATCTGTCAAATCACTCCCTTAAACACAAATTTCCACTCCCAAGTGCTCTAAAGCCCCTGACACGCCCACCAGACGGCTGACCCTTGGCAGAAAGGTAGTAGGTAGGTAAAAAAGTGACTCGGAACATACCGAGATGAAATACATCTCCATAACAGCAGGTGGAGCTAATCTATATTGTCGCCCAAAAATAAAAACCGGCCGCTGATTGGTCGAATGTGTCACATGGGCCTGGTTTCTCTGGAAATTTCCGTTACCGGGTTTGCACTCCACCAACCAGATTGGTCATTTGAGTCCGACTGTCGGCAGTGCCCGCCTTCCAACTGAGGATGTCAGGTTGACCAAAATGAAGGCCGGTGACCCCTCCGGGCCGCTCCGAACAGACGACGGCACAGAACGCACCCAACAGACTCGATTCACCGATGGCCGATTATCAAGTTGGTGTGTCAGGGTCATAAGAGTCCCAGCAGAGCTGCTCAGTGAGCAGCAGAGCAAAATGCAGTGTGAGCACAGGGTGTAATGCTCTCCCTCTCAGCAGCTCCTCCCTTGTGTTATCACTATCAATGAGAATGTGTTGCCAGTCAGCTCCAACGCTCATATAAAGGTTGAAAAGAAACATTAGCATGGGAAACGCTCTATCAAATCCACGAGGGTCACCGACCTGCTCTCTCAGCCGTGATAAACCTTTCATACAATCTTTCTCTGAACCAAAACTCCTTCCAAGTATAGAACAATCACCAAGACAAAACACCTGCAGACTAAACAGTAGTGTGTGTGTGTGTGTGTGTGTGTGTGTGTGTGTGTGTGTGTGTGTGTGTGTGTGTGTGTGTGTGTGTGTGTGTGTGTGTGTGTGTGTGTGTGTGTGTGTGTGTGTGTGTGTATTTTTTGTGTGGTTTGTTTGCACAGGTGCTTCTGCATCTTTTCTATGAACTTGTGTCTCATCATTCCTTTACTGTGAATCCAGCATATAGGAAATTGGCCAAGCATGAGAAAGTTTTTGTCTGTGTTGGTCGGATTTTATGTTTCTGCAATAATAAGACAAAACACCTCTGTAGTCTGAGTTGGTCTCCAGCGAGTTTCTGTGTTGTTGCTTGTATCGTCTTGTGTGGCAGTTTAGATTGTGACTAGTTTTTATCTGACCTCACAGTTTTCTGGGGAGTAAAACCTTACAGGTGAATGGGAAACTGTGGTTAAGGCCTGCATTTTTTACATTCCTTAAATGTGGAAGTCTACAAATAGTATTGGTACATGTTAATCTGCTGCACCTGATAATACAACTGAAGCTTGCATCTCTTTTATTTGGGTTACTATTCTTGTGAGAATGTGTGTCATTGACCTTATACTAATAATTCTCCATCTGCAAACTTTAACCTTTCACATCACAACCACATGCCTTATCTAAAAATGTTAGTCTTTATCCTAACCATAAAACTAAGTTATTCCCTTCAACAGCCCTTTAAAAAATGACTACTCAGATTTGAGGTCTAAAATAGGAATACCAGTATGTAGTAGGTCATAAGAGACAGATCCTGGAAACCACAGTCAAGTTCTGATACACAGACCCTCCTTTCTTTACTTTACTCTACTTTTCGGTATGAATGCGCTTAACTGAGACAACTAGGGCTGCAGTGAACAATTTTCATTTCTCTATTAACAGTTTGATCCATTAAATGTCAGAAAATAGGCCCAACTTGCCCAAATAAAGCCGAAAGCAGCGTCTTGAAATGCCTTGTTTTGTCTGACAGACAAAGAGATATTACGTTTTGTTTTGTTTTTTTTACAAAAAACTGTACAACCTGTACTGATATGTTTTATGTGCAGTGGTGGGACAAGTTTTCATATTTACCTAAGTAAAAGTACTAATACCACACTCTAAAAATACTCTGTTACAAGTAGAAGTCCTGCATTGAAAATGTTACTTAATTAAAAGTGTGTATCGCCAGGAAAATGTACTTAAAGTGTTTTTTGGGGGGGGGGCATTTATGAAGAAATGAAAGGGGAGAGAGGGGGAATGACGTGCAGCAAAGTAAACCTCTATATACAGTATGTGTGCCTGCTCTGCCAACTGAGCTAACCCGGCCACATACTTTTAAGTATTTAAAGTAAAAGTACTCAATGCAAAAAGATTCTCACATTTTAGAAACTCAATCAACTAAGTAATTGATCGGCTAATCAGTTCAGCTATACTTGTAGGCCTTGTTGGGTAGGAATATTTATAATAACACATCTTATTTTCTGTGTGTTTGTGTGAAAAAAATATTAATTTGTAAAGTAACTAAAGTTGATTAATGTAGTGGAGTAAAAAGTACAATATTTTTCTCTGAAATGTAGCGGAGTAGAAGTAGAAAGTGGCATGTAAAGTACAAGTACATCAAATTTGTAGTTAAGTACAGTACTTGAGTAAATGTACTTACTATCTATTACTATTATCCACCACTGTGTACGTGTGTATCATAGACTTAATAAAATAAGGACAGAGTCTTGGTGAAGTTACCAAAGGTTCCTGAAGAGCCAAAATTAAGCTCAAAGTGGGCGGATAACGCCGGATAATTCAAAAAATTGGGCGGTGTGGATTGAGCTGAAACGTGCTGAATGAAGATTACAATCCATGTTCACCTCCTGCGATGGCATCCACCTGTCACTCAAAGTGGCCACGCCCTTAATTAAAGACAGAGAGGGAATTTTAAACTCAAAAGACACTTTAGAAGATATCGTCAGTCTGCCGAATGCTCATATTAGCTTCAGATTAGCTTTAGTAATGTTTGCAAGGAGCGTGGATTTTGTGCCCCATCACTTACATTGAAAGCATCTTCGGAGAGCTCTTACTGTCCAGTTTGAACAGGTGGGGTGATAACAGAAAGCAAAACCCTTTTCAATGTGTTCATGTGGGTTTTAAGAAGGACTTGACAAAATGTGAAGTTATCCTTTAACACCACCCTCTCCCTTTAAAGATATAATCACTTTTTCTGGGATTTAGGGTGTTATTTTGTGTCTATGGTGCTTCCACACGTATACAAACTTGGGGAAAAAACTATCCATGCTGTTTTGAGTGAGATACAGGTTTCTGAATGTGTCCTGCCCGGGTGAGCTGGTTAACACCTGCACGGCTTTCTACGTCACTAGCCGAGACGAGGTGGCTAACCGTAGCATGCTAGCACGTTCTCAATGGCAAAACACTGCTACAACACACACTAGTTGACCATAATCTCCAAAAGAACTACTTCCTGTCCCTGTTGTGCAGGTATTCCACAAGTGTCCCTGGTCTAGAAGAAGTCTCCCAGCTAATCCTGCCTTGGACTAACCAAAGCTGGAGAAAGAGTTATCTAGCTGATGGGCTCTTACCTCGCTACTGAGCATGTGCAGCTCCTAACAAAGATAGTATAGAAGTGTGATGTCTCACTCCGTAGCTAAAACAGAGACCTAAACACACAGGGTGAAAACAGGATCTGCAGCAATGTGCAGTACAACAAAAATATGGTGTTTTTTGAAAATGAAACGTATAAATGTATAACTTCAAAATAAAATTATGAACCTGAAATGAGCATAATATGGCCACTTTAAAATAACTAACAAAATAGTCCTGTTTATTTAAATCACACAAAATAATTTGCTTAGTTTTGGGTAACGGACATGACATTATGCCGCAACGGCAAACTTGCTGTTACTTTAACCACAGCTGTTTTCCCTGCTCAAATGTAAAGACATAAAAACAAAATCTAGTCAGATGTCATCATCAGAGTGTTTTGTAAAGCTTCCCAATAGAACAATGCTCTAATAATATCCATGTTTAACCGTCGTCCATGATGCTGTTTATTAAAACTGGGGACGTTTTTTCTTATTTTGCTTAATCACAGAGTTTGGCTAGACAGCTCCCCTCTTAGTGAGACACCATACGTTCATCCTGTCTGCCTTATTGACAGACTGGTCCAAAGGCAACAAATGGAAAGGAAAGTGGAATCATGGCCTTTAAACATGGACCATTTAGAGCTATGAATGTGCAACGTTTCCAAAAGAAACCATGTGTTCTTCAAAATGAGTTACTCCTTGTTTCAGATAGACAGATTTACCAGAGATTTTTTATTTGAGCAAATCAGTTGTTTAGTGGAATCTTTAAGCAACTCCTTTAAGAGCCCATCTATTGTGAGTGCAGTAAACTGCTCGATAGCTTGAGTACTGACTCGCTGGCTGTCCGAGAAGGTATGCTGCACACACATCCACCCAAATGAAGCCCACATGTTGAAAATGTTAAATATAGCCGGCTCTAACTTCTTTGGCTCCAGCCGTGTTTCTCTTCACCAAGCCTCCCCATCCCCACCGACTCTTCTTCCCCAGGCGTGTGCGGACGTGCTTGCATGAGGTCAACGGCTGTCACCCCCGTCCTCTTCTTCCCTCTCGTCACATGATCTGACCCGCCACCCGTCAGGGATCAGATGTAGCTTGGCTCCTCTTCTGTTGACAGGACGGAGCATCATGCCTAATAATTCTTCCCATTTACCCGTCCATCACACCACACGCCATTTTTATCTATCTACCCTGAAAAAACTGCACGATTTTTGACATTCCTTTTTGCTGCCTGGCCTTTGCATGCGTCACACCTGCCTGGTTTATGACGAAGTCTAGGAATGACGAGATTGATGAGGATGACGACAAAGAGGCGAGAGGATGATGACCAGCAGACACATGTTTTTTTCCATATAATTGACGGCTGCTTCATTCCAGCCCTTGACGTCAAGTTCGTCAACAGTTCGTCTTATCCCCCTTCCAATGTCTCTCTTTCAGCTTCTTTCTTTTCCCTCTTCTTCATTCGCTCTCTGGCTTCATGCTGAAGAGTCTTGATGGTGATTTATCTCTTGTGATATCCAGTACGGGAATCTCTCCTCGCCCTCCCTGCCTCACTCCCTTACTTTCTTGTCCTCACTGACTCGTATCTCATTTCTTTTGAAAGGGCACAGTAAATAAACCAAGTCAGACTTCATAAAAGGGCCATTTCCTTCCCAACATAGATGCTGTATATTTTCCCTCAGTTCTCATGTTATTGTCATCTTGTTGGTTTGCATGGACTGTGGACAGTAAAACTTTTTGTTCCAAGATCAAATTTCTGAATGTAAACTGATACAGTACCTTGTCTGGCAATCTGGGCCCACCAACATTTAGAACTACTAACAGTAAGTCACATTTGGTGCGGTATTATTACTTTGTAGATGCTTTTTTTGTTATTCATTTTAAGGTATTGTAGGCCTAAAGTTGTATTTATGTTTTATTCAAATGACTGTGAAAGAAGTTAATACCGCAAAGCTTTTTACACACTTGAAATCACTATCTGCATACTTTTTTTATTGAAATTACAGCAGTGCTCGAAGGTCACTAAGTACATTTACTCAAGTACTGTACTTAAGGGAATTTACTGCCCTACGTTTTTATTTTGTATTATGTTGGATGTGTACGCTCTCATACATTTTGGGCGGGATACTTGTCAGGTGAAGAAATACAAATGTATCTTGCCACAGTCTTTTTTTATACTGCCACTGTGGGCGCCAAAGACAATTCAACAAAACATCCATTCAAATTCTACAGATAGTGTTTTAAAAGTAAAAAAAACAACATTTTAAAGTCAGACAAAGTGAAAGAATGATTGTGTTTAGACAACTACATCGTGTCCATATAAATGAAAGAAGCTAAATTATTTTAATTATGTCACCACTTACGTCACCACTTCCCTTCGTCTTCAGTGACAGACTTTTGTTGCATGGACTTGTTTAGCGAACATGCTACAGTCTCTGTGGTGGAAATTATTCTCCCAGTTCTGCAAAATGAGGCCCAGATGACTAGCTCCATGCCAGTCAGCAGTCTGCCTCTGACCCCACAGGGGACGGCCCTGTTTCTAAAATTACACCCTTCCAAACTGTCATTTCCTATTGCAAAAGTGTTTCAATGGGACAAATTAGCACAGATAGTTAACATATGGGCCCCAAATGGGGGCTGGGAGGGGTGGAAAGTAAAGAATGTATTTATAGATTTAGGACGTGCGTGTGTGTGTGTGCGTGTGTGTGTGTGCGTGTGCTTGCGCATGCGTGTGTGCGCGTGCACGCTCATAAATTCACATGTAGGGGCTTGTGGAGCTCAGGAATGCAAACGGTTGTCCGTGTTTGATACAGGGTCTTGGGTTGTACGTCTGGCCGTAGGTGTGGGTGTGTGTGTGTGTGTGTGAGAGGCATGCTCACAGCAGGTGGAAGAGCATTTGTTGACAGTTGACTTGATGCTCCAAACTGTCCTTCCTTTGTTGAAGTCCATATAGATTTCAAGTCTTGTGTCTTTTCCCGTCTTTGACAGCAGTGGATCTGTTGACAAAATATGTTCTGTGCATACAGAAAATGAAAAAAATGAACATGTAAAAAAAAATTCTAAGTTTGGGCTTTGCAGTTTTTATTCCTCGCCCAGATTGTACAGATTGTTTGAGTCTACTAACATGACATAACACACCCTCTCTCATACCAAAATCAAAAAAGCAAGCTTCCTTTTTATCTCTTTGAAGTGATGGATCCGAGTTTCTTTGAGGCTGAGCTGCTTGTTTGGCCTCCACAGCCAGCTTTAATGCCATCCCAGACCTCGGCCTCCTTGACCCTGTATGCATGTATTATATGTAAGTGTATGCTTGACTGTGCCCCCATGTGACTGCACAGTATGTATGTATGTATTCATTGCTCATTGAATACATTTGTTGCTCTAAATTGAGACTTCCAGACAGTCCATATTCCTTATCTGTACAGAATGTTCTTTCGTGCTTTACACAGCCTAAAGGCCACCTAAGCATTATGTTGGGCATCAATATGAGCAGCATCTGTTCTTTAGGTGTTTTCCCCTGCATGCCTTTTTGATGTGTGATTCTCATAGGCAGCCAAATTAGATGTGTAATGAGCAGAATGAAACGAATAAATCAACAACGGCCAGTTTTCTTCCCAAGTAATGTTCTTGTAGCTCACTTAAAGGTGCCCTGCCACACAAAACTGTTTTAACTTGCATTTTTTGAAATATGTTAGGTCCATATGTGTTTGTGTTATGTCGTGAATATGAAAATGAAATACCTTTGAACCTATTATTAGTACTGTGGAATTTTACAGAGCATTTAAGCACTACCTTTAGGTACAACCTAATACCATATCACAAATTACACGTGAGAAACAAATTGATATGCAAAACTAAAAAAAACTTTCTTACCATGAACCCGACATTTACTGTAGTCTGCCATTTTACTGCATAATATGACAGCAACTCGGCAAGTCAGACTTTCCGAGTTGTTCCGACTTGATTCACATTCATTTTTCCCCAGTTGAGAAGTCAGTTTTCCAACACCACGTGAATGCAGCATAGCTCATTTTCGGACCCTTTAGATCTGTCTCTCCCCTCCTCTCATCTCATTCACGTCTTGGTCATGTCCTTCCCTCGCGTCAGCTATGGTAGTGTTATGACATTGGATAAGGAAAGACTATCAGCTTGTAAACAAGGTTAATTTTAGCCTGCACTCAGGGTAGCTGGCCACATTCTCCATCACCGGTGGATACTGTAAACTGCCCTGTGTGTTTGTATGTGAGAAAGAAATAGAAGGAGAATGATATCTGTGGGCAAAGCCAACATGGAATAGATTATTTCCTTGATAGATGGATTTTTGGATTTTTTTTGTGTTTGAGTGTGTTGGCCATCTGCTGGCCTGGGAGATGTTTAGGTTCTGATCTTTTGCCTTTGCAATAGGAGAGAGAGACAGCAAGAGGGAGGAAGATGGAGATGTTACATAATGTACGCATAAAAATAGCCACCAACTTTCCAAATGAAATTAGTCAATTTGTCATTTGTCCATTACATAATCTGGCTGGAGTACAAAATAATAATAATAATAATAATACACAGACATTTTAAAGTTATTTTTCATAACAGTTACAGCTGTGAAATAAATTAAACCCAACAGTTACAACAACAACACATGACCTGTGAAAATTCGAAACATTACATAACTTCTTCCATTATCTCAAATATGCAACGTTACATAATACAACACTAAAAGATTATGATAACGCAATTTTCCATGAAACTAATGCTGTGTGTGTTTGTTTTTGTGTGTGTGTGTGTGTGTTTGTGTGTTCGCTGCAGATGCGGCCACTCAGCGGTGTATCGGACCAGAGAAATGGCGGCTCGGGCCCTCGTCCCCTTTGTGCTGGTCACCCAGGTCCCATCCACCGTCACTACGTTACTGCAGGAGCTCCCTGCAGCGCCGGGACCCACAATCCAACACAACCACATCCACGGGACTCTGCTGCAGGTCTGCACCCACGCACACATCAACGTAAACCAGTACGCTCGTATATACATATGCCATAACATTTCTTTGGGGGCTGTAATCACAAGTCCTTTAAATTACCACAAGGGTTTATTTAGTGATGAAAGGCTCAGGTGGAATCAAACCCTGATTGTCGCTGTAGGATTCTAAAGTATGTTGAACACACACACACACACACACACACACACACACAGCTTCTCAAATGTAAGGATTTGTTGCTTTTCGCTGTTTTGTATCATGGTTAATTGAATATTTTTGGTTTGAGAAGACATCATCTTCAACCGGGTACTCGCGATGGCCATTTAAAAAAAAAAATATATATATATATATATATATATATATATATATATATATATATATATATATATATATATATATATATATATATATATATATTTTAGACTAAAAGATGAATTGATTTATTGCTAGAATAATAAAACATATTAAAGATGATCATTAGTTGCAGAGTGGTTTTAGTTAAACTCTCTGGGAGTTTGGTGGCTGTTATGTGTAAAGTAGTGATGGCCAAACGAAGCTTTGTGAACCAGTGTCTTTATTTTCTGAGTCCACTAGATGGCGCTCTCTGTTCAACAATTGGTTGAGAATACACTGAATTGCAATGCCTTAGGCCATCTAGTGGGCTCAGAAAATGAAGAAACTGGTTCACAAAGCTTCATTTGGCCATCACTAGTGTAAAGTTGTTGAACCATATCATACGTAAAGGCGCTTCTAATTTTTTGTCCCACCTTTTTTATTTCAATAAGTGCAGACAGAATATTTTCATCGGGGATATCCTGACAGGATTTAGGAAAACAGGATGTTGTTTGTCAGTCATAGTTAGTGATGGTGTTGTACTGGTCTGCATTCTACTAGAGAGTAGAGGTCTGAGGTCATTCTAATATTCTGCACACCTCAGGTATGTAAATACGAACGACAAAAATACCTCTATCAATGACGTCAACAATAAACATTTAATTCATGTATTCATTGCAATGTCAGCAAAAACTGAATATAGGCATACACTTTGTAAAGGGAGACTTCATGGCAGAGCTGTTGCATTGAATTGTATTACGTTGTAGGTGTACCTGGTGTTGTGCCCTTTAGTGAGCGTACTGGTCATGCAGTTCATCGTTTTTCTGCTGGCCTGTGAGAAGGGAGATCTTGGCACTGGTGAGGTGGAGGGCATTTTTACATACTACCAATATTATTATGATACAAAGTTGGTTAGAATATTGGCAAAGTATCCTCTTAAAGGTTCCATGGCATGAAAATTTCATTATGAGTTTTTTTAACATTAATATGACTCAGAAATGGCACATTCTATGGAAAGCTCATTGTGGGACTGGCTCTAGTGGCTGTAATTCTGCACCAAGACTGAATTTTGAGAAAGAGACTTCAGATACAGTATTAGGGGACCACTAAGGTCTATATAAAAGAAACTTCAGGTACAGTATTAGGGGACCACTAAGATCTATATAAAAGAAACTTCAGATACAGTATTAGGGGACCACTAAGGTCTATATAAAAGAGACTTCAGATACAGTATTAGGGGACCACTAAGGTCTATATAAAAGAGACTTCAGATACAGTATTAGGGGACCACTAAGGTCTATATAAAAGAGACTTCAGATACAGTATTAGGGACCACTAAGGTCTATATAAGAGAGACTTCAGATACAGTATTAGGGGACCACTAAGGTCTATATAAAAGAGACTTCAGATACAGTATTAGGGACCACTAAGGTCTATATAAAAGAGACTTCAGATACAGTATTAGGGGACCACTAAGGTCTATATAAAAGAGACTTCAGATACAGTATTAGGGACCACTAAGGTCTATATAAAAGAGACTTCAGATACAGTATTAGGGGACCACTAAGGTCTATATAAAAGAGACTTCAGATACAGTATTAGGGGACCACTAAGGTCTATATAAAAGAGACTTCAGATACAGTATTAGGGGACCACTAAGGTCTATATAAAAGAGACTTCAGATACAGTATTAGGGGACCACTAAGGTCTATATAAAAGAGACTTCAGATACAGTATTAGGGACCACTAAGGTCTATATAAAAGCATCAAAAGAGCACCATGTCATGGGTCCTTTAAGAAAACAAACTCGGTGTACAGTCTTGTAATTGTGTAGCTATTAAAATATGAAGAGATGCATGTCACATATGTTATTACACACTCCCGTATGTTATGCATCATTTGCTTTTGATAAACTGATATTTTAAACTAATCAAAGCAGCCTTGGACTGTATTTGCAGTTCCAACCCTTCTTAGGATTGAATGTCCTCAGTTTATTAATGAGTTTATTGTCCTTTTAATTCAAGTTGAAACACGAACCTCTTCACAGCTGGACGGGAGAGGTTTTTACTCAACAAAGACAAAACATAAAAATGCAATTACCAAAGCGGTTATCAAAACATGTGTATGTGCACACCCACACAGAGATGATAGATATGGAGCATTGAGCCTCGACACACACACACACACACACACACACACACACACATACACACAGAGTCTGTTGTCCTACACACCCAGTTTCCACACAGAGCCTGTCCAGACAAGGCGGTTATCGCAGGGTAAATACCAGTGTTTAGTTCTGTCATCACACTCTGACAAACACAACCAAACAGTCTGCCGGTAATATCAACACATGCAGAAGAAAAAGGGGGAGGGAGTTTCCCCAGCCTTTTATTGAACACCACTGATGGGGTCGGTTTGGGAGCAGGGGGTGTGGAGCGGTAAGAACCGAGCTGAAGGGTCAACACAAAGACTGAAAACTGCACCGTTTTCTACATTACTTATGGTTTGATAGTGGTCTGGAGTGCAGGGAGGTCTGCTGTGGGATGAAGGCAAAGGATGACAAGAAGGATGAGGAGGAGGGGAGGTGGGCCTCTTAAAGGCTTAGAAGAGATTTCAGGAGGAGAGTGGATTTTAGTTTGCTTTCCTTTCACGGTCGCCATGTGTGGAGCTTCCCCAGATCTGTCTTCAGCTCCATCTCTATATATTTCCCCTCTGTCTCTGTGTTTCTCTGCTTCCTGCTTGTCCTTTTTAAAATGTCTTTGGCATCTTTTCTTCCTGTCTGTTTCTCCTTCTGCTACTGTCTGTTTCTCTGTGCCTCTCCCATTACCATACAAAGGGCGAGATCACATTGTGTGGCGCCCCTGTGTAATTTAGTCCTATGTAGTGAGTCTTTTATTGTGAGGTAGCTTCCTTGTCCTGTCTTGTGTTCTTTGTGTCTCATCCTCACCATTTCCAAGTCTTGTCATGCGTCATGTGTGTACTGTATCATCAGCTACCTGTTTCCTTGTCACTTTGTTGTACAGCAAATTGTATACACCTGTAGTAGTACAAGCAAACCCCCGCCATTAGAATAAAAACAACACACATCTCCACTCTCAGGACAGGAGTGGTGTTGTTAAATATTCAGGCACATCCTTTAAATAATCGTTGTAGTTTGCAACTTGTTTAAATGTAAATGCACACATGAGGTAGGAGGCCCATTTGGCAGTTTTGCATGTGCCAATTTTAAGCCCTGTTTCTAGCTCTTCTCTTCACTAATTCACACTTAGGGATTTTACCCATCCAGAAGAAAGAGTTGAGATGTCGAGTATGTCGCACCCACACTGACACAAACATGTCTGTATGGGTTATTGCACAGCTCATTCTGCAGCGCCTTCCTTGGCCATTTCATTTCCTATTTCCTTCTACCAGAAACACGCCAGCCCATCGGACCTCATACACTGTGTACAGCTTCACCTGATGAATACAACTCTTATGCTGCACCATATAAGAAATACCATGATACTGTGGTATAATGGAAAACCTCTAGTGGGGCACAAACTTATGTCTCTCTGTTTCATCTTTTTCTGAAAAGCAGGGAATTTCACCATGACGGTGTAAGGGTGCGTTCAGACCAAACAAAGCGATCCAAAGATTCCCCGCAGGGTTGTGGTGGTGCGGTGGTGGGAGTGTCACATACAAACACATACATGTATTTCACAATTATTGTTTTCCGCGAGGGTGTTTATAGATCTTGACTTTTTCGAGCGCACTTAAAGGCAGTTTCATTTCACAGAGAAAAAAGAAAAGAGACGGAGGGATTGTTCTTTGTTCTGGAGCTTGTTGCAGGAAACAGTCAGCGTTAAACTTAACCCGTTTTTTTAGCTTAATTTACTAACTTATTATTATAACTATTATGTATTAACTTATTTACTTAACTGAACAACTTCGGGGTCATTGGAATGGTTGTATGACCTCTTATATTAGTTATATGATGTTTGTCTCGCTTCCCCCCCCCTAGCGCCTGTGAACGGAAAAACCACCCTTGCAACTTTGGGCCGCCTCAGTGTCAAGAAGTATGGCATGATATCAAGTCTCGCGATCTAACGAAATGCTTCACGGCACCGCACACATACACGCCCCCATTCAGGAACTGGCCAACAAAGTAGCGAATGCACCTGAACACACCTCCCTGTAAGACCAGCACACCCAGAATGCACCTGAACACACCTTCATGTAAGACCAGCACGCCCAGAATGCACCTGAACACACCTCCCTGTAAGACCAGCACACCCAGAATGCACCTGAACACACCTCCCTGTAAGACCAGCACACCCAGAATGCACCTGAACACACCTTCATGTAAGACCAGCACGCCCAGAATGCACCTGAACACACCTTCATGTAAGACCAGCACACCCAGAATGCACCTGAACACACCTTCATGTAAGACCAGCACGCCCAGAATGCACCTGAACACACCTCCCTGTAAGACCAGCACACCCAGAATGCACCTGAACACACCTTCATGTAAGACCAGCACGCCCAGAATGCACCTGAACACACCTCCCTGTAAGACCAGCACACCCAGAATGCACCTGAACACACCTCCCTGTAAGACCAGCACACCCAGAATGCACCTGAACACACCTTCATGTAAGACCAGCACGCCCAGAATGCACCTGAACACACCTTCATGTAAGACCAGCACACCCAGAATGCACCTGAACACACCTCCCTGTAAGACCAGCATGCCCAGAATGCACCTGAACACACCTCCCTGTAAGACCAGCACACCCAGAATGCACCTGAACACACCTTCATGTAAGACCAGCACGCCCAGAATGCACCTGAACACACCTCCCTGTAAGACCAGCACGCCCATAGGCGCACAGATGGGCACATATGCATTTGCTATTTAAACGACGTGGGTGCTGGACGCTCTTAAAATAATGTACACCCTGGTGTCTGGCTATGTGCTGCACTACACCGGGTGCAAGATAGGGCCCATAGTGTTTTAAAACTTTCTTGTGGCAGTGATCTTTCTTCTTTACTGCACAGGACTCGTCAGATAGCCAGTTACACTATAAGCCAGCGCAGGGGGACGTTGGGTTGCGCTTCTCCAAAAGTGAATCTGTTAACTCCCCGTATCCTTAACGCACTACCCTCATTCAAAATGAATGAAAAGACCCACATTTTCACCAGACCACTTGACTGTATGTAAATAAAATAAAAACATTGGATCCAAGGGGTTTTTAGACTTAATGTAGTCCTGATAGGGTTGTATATATCTGTTGGGGCCATCTGGAACCATGTGTGTAGGTAGGTGGGGGCATTATTGAGATGATGGAGGCAGATATGTAAGTAGTGTCTAGATATGGGAGGTTGGGGGGGGGTTGGTAGGACTGTCACAGCAGGAGCTGTATAGTTGCAGGTGAAGTGGTCTAAACATAGTAAAGCAGAGATAGAGGCCTGCAATGTACGTGTGGAGAGGAGCATCACACACACAGAAACACTGATAGAAGAGATTGTGTGTGTGTGTGTGTGTGTGTGTGTGTGTGTGTGTGTGTGTGTGTGTGTGTGTGTGTAAAATATTCTGCTCTCATGTGTAAGATGGGAAGCTGAGATGTTAAGGCTTCAAAAGAGTGTGTGTGCCTGAATGTATGAATGTTTGTGTGTGTGGTGAGTTAATGCTGAGATGGTGAGGACATCGTGTTTAGCCTTAGGAGGTAGCTAATGTAGATTAATATACTTCCCTGTGTGTGTGTGTTTGTATGTAACAGGTAGCAGATGTTATTGCTCGAGGAGAAATGACTTCCTCTGTTATTGTCAAAGAACAACTGTGAGTGGGCCAAGTGTGGAGCTGGGAACCATCCCAGCTACTGAGGCAGGCTGTACCACTCTGCTGATATTCTCACACACTCAGTGAAGCAGTCTGATAACCAGAAAAGAAAACAATGTTTCCATCCATTCTCCTAAATCTTGCACTTATTCTACATCATTGAGGATAGGAATTTAAGTTGTATGGATGAAGCTTTTGTACGATTTTAGATTTACGGTATTTTATGCTAGCAAATTCTAAAACTATTGGTCTACCAAAGTAGTATTCAGGCCTATGCAATGGTGTATAAGTCTGTCAACCTCAACGGTGATGGTTACCGCCTGCTGGCTCTAGCAAAGGCCTGGTCCAAACAGGGATTGGCACAGTGAAGTGAACTTCATGGCAGAGTTGCAGCCAAAAAGCCGTCACTCTGACTATGTTTTTGTGCATAGTTGAGTCACTTGGCCTTGTTTCTATGTCAGAGGTATGGCTTTTTGGCTGCAACTCTTCCATGAAGATCACTTCTGGCCAGACTTCTCCTGACAGCAGATGGGTGTACCTGGCCCCACTGGTTTCTGCCAGTTCTGAACTGATATCCCTGCTGGACATCTTCCGACTTTGAAGGGAAATAAGCTTGATGTGTTTTTTATCTGCTGCACTAAGTCTCCTTGGCCAACCACTGAGTCTACAATCGTTGCCTGACTTTTTGCAAGTGTGCCTTTAAGAATTGATACTGGTTTGAAGGCAAAGGTAGTAACACCAAATACTGGTGGGATTTAGATTTTTCTTTTGTTATCTCACTTTGCATTTTGTAAATTGATAAAAATAAACAATCATTGTTTATATTTTTTGAAGCATTCTTAGTTTACAGCATTTTTCACTCCTGCCTAAGACTTTCACACCTGCCTAAGACTATGTAAATGTAAATGGGCTGTATTTACGTATATAGCGCTTTAGCAGACTTCTGCAGTAATTGTCAGTATGACGATCATTCCAAATAGTTTACTCAAGAGCCCAGTCCTTTATTGTGTGGCTAGCAGTTTGTATTCTACCAGAGCACAATTCAATAAAAGTAAAGTGATGGTACAACTCGGCTAACAGGCTTGACATGAAGGAATCTCGTAGGTTTACTTAGTCCCCACAGACAAATGTGCTGATCAAAGAGATTCAATTGGAAGGAAAACATTTCTCCATTTATTGTCGGTTTTAAATGCTGATGTGACAAGACCTTTACAGACCCTGCAGTGTTTTGCTAGAGTGAAAAGTCTTATGACAACATTTGGCAAGAGGACACTTATTACTGTATGTCCTCCATGAAACTGAGGTTAATAATAACAACTCTAGATTGCCTGAGCAAGGCCCTTGTCTTTGATAAAGCATCTTAAAGCACACTGGAATCACTTCAATCGCTCCGGCGTGCCCCAAACCTCTGTTGACACAACCAGAATCAGGCTTAACAAGCCCATCGGACAGGCCGGCACTTACCCAACCCGACAACTTACGTTGCTTTCGACACACGCCAGCAACAGCCCTGGCCCGCAACGCCTGGTACAGGCCAGAAGTATTAACGCTGCGGCCTGTGGTGGTTTGAGAAGGGCCAACTCAACAGATTTAATCCTTTTGTGTATTTCCAAAACAGAGGCTTAAGGAGACTGAGACTGAGGAGAAGGAGGCTTGAGATTTAAGAGCATCGCAGTCTCCTTTCTTCTGGCAGCAGTGATGTCCGTGTTGTTTTCCCAAATGCCTTGTTCCCTGCTCTCTTCCAATAATTTTCTTTTGGTCTGCTGTTACGACGGCTGCCTTTGGCCAGTGGTCTGCCTTGGCTTTCTGAGAAAACCCTCAGGGTTGAACCAGTAAAAGAATGTGTGGGCCTAAAAACACAGCTAGCTTGCTTTTCATGACATGAGAAGTGTTTAATCCAGAGGGAGTCCCAGGTGTTTACGGACATGGATTGACAGTAACACAACTTTAGGGTTGGACACTCTATGTATACAAGTCTTTCTCACTGCCTACACTTAAGTGCATTTGAACATTACTGTGGCCCCTTTCTGTATTATATTAAGTAAAAGGTCTAGCGCCACCAAATTTCACTGACCTGCAATTTCTCTACAAAGTCCTTTTAGGGAGTCAAAGACCCCCAGTTTAAGACCCTGACTTTAACAAATGTAATAATAATCTAAACTCCATGTCCTCTGACTAGCTTCCACAGCAGCTAGAGAGTAGAATTGTTGTGTTGTATTACTATTTCTGAGGTCAAGAATGTATTTTTAGTAGCTTTTCAGGAACAGATCATCTGCAGCATCAGCTGGCTTGCAGTCTGTTGTAGTCACATAAAGACTTTTTTCCTTAGCTCTTAATATCAAGAATAGGAAGAAGATGATTATTTAATTACATATTAGAATAGGTGTATATTGTTCAAATCCGTCACTTAGTGTAAATCTTAAAAATATGATTATGAAATTAGACCTGTTTAAAAAAGAAAATTTAAGAGTGACTGACTGTGGAAGTAAAATAATTTAGCAGAATTTCATTCTCTTTACATATTTTGTCCGGATGATTTTGCATTGTGGTAAGTAGAGCCCGACCGATATATCGGTGGGCCGATGTTATCGTATATGCCTAATATATATTAGGCATTTACCGAACTATCGGTATCGGTATTTATAATGACCGATTAAAAAAATAAAAATAAGATATATATTTTTTTAAATATTCATCATTTATAATGGTAAATAAATGATTCTGATTAATGAATATTTAAAAAATTTAAATAAAAACTTGCGTTCTACCATGTTATGAGTGATGGCGTTGCATAGTGTGTCCACCAGAGGACGCTCTACAACGTCCCTGTTGGCAACACTCTTGATCATTTTTTTTTGTTAATGTGTTTTTGTTCAAAGGACTTTGTTCAAGGGTTTCATATTTTAAGTATTTTTTATTTATCAGAACTTTAATATATTTTGATGTTCTGTTGTGACAATAAAACAAATCATTATCATATTATTTTAGTGAGAACTCATAAATAACTACAAACAACTAATGGTATCGAAATCTCTTTATGGTTTGTTACACGATTCTGGATTTTTTTCTTAGAAAATACACATCGGCCGATATATTGGAATATCAGATTTTTATATATAAAAATATATATTTAAGTATTTGTATTGGTATCGGCTTTAAAAATCCTTAATCGGTCGGGTAAGACTTCTCAGAGTAGAGGGCTTAATTCAGACCATGTAGTGGAGTCTACGTGGTCAACACTATAAAGAGAACTATGGAGACCTATTTGTTGTTGAACGTAAGAAACGAAAGAGTACAAAGGCTCTTTCATTAGGAAGAAACCAAAAGTGAACTGACCTCTGGGTGTTAGCGGAGTTGTTGGAGTAGCTCCAGTTTTACTGCTTTAGGAGACACGAGCAGGAGTGATGGCAATGGGCCACTGAATCTCACTCGTCCACACGCACTCATACATATACACAGCTCGTGCTGCCTGTACACAAACATATAGGCGTCTCAGGACATAATGGAAATAACCAACGGCTCCCTTGGGGCTAGTTGAGATACACCGCTGTAACTTTTAGACAAAGATGTACTAGTACAGTTCTTGCATGCACACACAGACGTACACACGCCACTAAATTACTTGGTTGTCACGCCCATGTGTGTATGCATATGTGAGGGAGTGTGACTTGGTGTCTAGAGGGCATATGTAAGCTTTGTTTGTGCAAGAATACGGCTATATAGAGTGAGAGATTTAGTTTATTTCTTTTTATATTTAGCCCGTCTTTATTGGGATCTCTTTTTGCCTAATTGGGCGCGTCTACACTTTGCCTAACCTCTATCTGGTTTTATGTGAATGCCGATTTATGTTTCTTTTGTACATGTGTTTTACTGGACTGAGCCATGAATTGGTGTGCAATTATTTGCACTTGCTGTGTGTGTCTGTGCGTGCGTGTAAGTGTGTGTGTGTGTAAAGTTACTCAGTGCAGCGTGTGGTCAGTCTGTGGTTGCGGCAGTGGGAGGGACGGCAGGGCAGGCTGATAACAGAGTCTGAAGGGACCTCATATCCACCACCACTATTTTTACCGGGCCCAAAAGAGGAGCGAGGCTTGTTGCAACACACACAGGGAAAGAAACACACACACACACACACACACACACACACAAGCAGTTGAACGCCACTAGAAAACAAGGCGTACAAATAGGTTTTGATATTTTTCATATTTAGCACTGCCACAGCAAGTCTTTTTTTCTCCTTGAAGTTGCAACCCAGAGCTATGGTCGTAAAGTAGAAAGGATATAAGGGAATTAGAGCTGCACTAATCAATAGCTTTATTTTAATAATGGATCAAATTAGCTAACAATCTAATAGGAAAGGCAGCTGTCTAAACTTTACTATCACTTTAACTTTAGAACCTGCCCAGCAGATGTTAGCAGAAGTTAGCAGTTAACTAGTAAACATAGTGGAGCATAAAGAGGAGCCAGATATGAGTGACTTATGCTGCTTCAAAGTTAAAATAAATGACAAATACATTGGAGACTGAGTCTCCATAAAATGTATATAATAAGGCATTTTTCTCAAGAATTTAAATACAAAAGAACCTACCTCATTTATTTCAAACAGTAAGTACTTAGCTGGTCTTTAACACTTACGTAAACGTAATGTTTTTAATGTCTTGTTTTAGATGTCTTAATATGTCCATTTTTACGCTGGTCACAAAGGTTTACAGCTAAATAGAATTTACTAGAGCTTTCTTTTTCATGTTTATTTGAAAATTTAAAAAATGTATGTCATTGTCATTGAACCTGCTGTTAAAGGTACCGAGTTGTTGACCACTAGTACATGTGGGTCCCCGATTTGTTTGTTGTGGTGCACACATGTGCACACCGTTTGTTTACCAGAAACCTCCACAGGGCACCTTTTGAATGTTTTAAACCTTAAAATGAATTGGTAACACTTTATAATAAGGGTACATGAATGATCATAACTTCATGCATGAAATAGCATGAATTCATTCATGTAAGACTTGAACTATCAGTGATGTACAGGGATTAATAGTACCTTGTGCATGACTTAATGCAGGAACAATACGTTAACGCATCAATTAAGGTTTATCAATCATGATTTCTGATTTATTTATTTTTATTAAAGTTTTTCTTTTTCTTTTATTGCCTTTATTGATAGGGCGGATAAAGTCAGGACAGTGGGAGAGAGAGTGGGATGACATGCAGAAATGGACCGCATGTTGGAGCTGAACCCGCGGCCTCTGAGACAAGGACTGAGCCTTTGTACATAGGACGCAGGCTCAACTTTGTCTTCTTCAAAAAAAACTGAAGTCACAGCAGTGTACATATCTTCTGATGAATTGTAATGTTGTAATCATGATAAAATAGTCATTACTTCATCATGTATGTGTCCCTTAAAATAAACCGGGTCCATCTTTAACATTGATAATAGGATATGGTTAATGGTGGCATACAGTGAAATGTATTAAGAATCAAAGGAGGTTGGAAAAACAATACTGAGGTCACTAAAATTATACAAATTACAGTATACTGTAGCTTTTTATAGTTGCTTTGTTCACAACAACATAAGGTCTTTGAATAGTATTACCTAAGAACAATGCTCACCCAAGTAGGATATTTATGAAGAGTCTGTACACCTGAACTTTCTTGATGAAGTCCAAAATTATGATTTGAATTTGTAATATTATTTGATGTCTAAATAGACAGATTTGTTGGCTTTATTCCCAGGGGTCACATAGATGATTGCTGTATATGCCACCATTCATCATATCGTATTTATTAATGTTAAAGATGGACCAGATTAGCAATTAATTTGAAGGGCCACAAACTTGACAAAGTAATAAAGACGTAATCTTGATTACAACACTAAAGTGCTGTTTTTTACTTGAACTTCAGACTTACGAATGAAGAAGACATGAACATCATTAATAAATCAAAAATCATGCTGATTGAAATACCATAATTGATGCATTCATTAATGAATTCATGCTTTTTCACGCATGGAGTCATGCATGAATTCATGATCATTAATATACCCTTATTATAAAGTGTTACCAATTGAATGGAAACTCAGCCTGCACCAGGTCTCTGTGCTGCTGTCTCATGGTCCCGTGTTCGCTTGAGCTTGATCCAGTCCCAGCATCTCCTCCCACATGGGGTGTAGTTCTGTTCTGTCTTTGGGAGGAGGAACAGGGAGGCAGCATTTTCTATAAATATTCCGATTCTCTCCATGCCGTGCTGGATTGAGCCGGTTGAGCCTCCCATGCAGGGACTTCCCAACCCGGTGGATGAGGTGTAGCTGTAAAGTAGATGGAAAAGGAATGACAGTGGAACCAGTGCTGGCCCCAATGCTGCAACCTTTTAATCTGCATCTGTTTCTGAATCAGTCGACCGATTTTATAACTGGATGTAAAAGCAATGAACATAAAGCATTCTAACAACCACAGAGAGCATTCCTTGGTTAGTTTCAACAGCCTGTAAGCTAAAATAAAGTTCAGTAGAGCCACAGACTTCCACGTCACTTAAAAAACGTGATACATGTTGAGTTTAACGCCACGTCAGATGTCAAAATTTACAGCCTAATATTAGTGCACCGTTGAAGGCCACCTTTGATAAACATAAGACATAATGTCATGTTTGGTTGTGTACCAGCAAGTTGAAGATGCCAGAACCTTCACATCTTGCCTGACTTGTCGCCAGCCCAACAACACTGAGCACAGTTAATCAAGATTATTGTAGTGTGGTAGCGCTGTATTAAACAAACAAGTTGATCCTGCCTGAATCATTTACTACTCCCTTGTCAAACACAAGATGCATCAAGAGATCATTGTGTCAATTGGGTTAACGTGAAAAGTTCCACAAAGGTGAGCCGTGACCTGGAAATCTGCCAAAACATTGAAATCTGAGAAATACTCTTGGATTGGTCACATGAGATTTAATGTAGTCAATAAGGAGATCAGCAAATATTTGCAGAGACCAGTTCAAGTGTGATTGAGCCTTTCAAACCACTTTTTTTGGACAGTGAAATCACTTGGAAAGTTTTAACATTTGGTCTGGGAATCGGTTCCAGCACTGGCTCCTTTTAGGTGGAAAAGCCCTTTGAGAGTGACAGCAAGAGGAAGAAGCACCCAGGGGTGTGGATGCTGTTTGTATGAGCCAGTGGGTGTTGCCTGGACGTGGAGGCAGGAGAAGAGCAGGGGCAGGCCAGGGCTCGGTGGCCAGGCTTGGTGCTACGTGGTCGGCCTGGTTTTTACCCACGTTTCCTTCCCTGCACTGCGTAATGAATGGCTTCCTACTGGTCTGTGGCCGTGGCCCCGGCTTAAAGAGTATACTTACCAAGGCCCAGAATACACACCCCAGCCAGCCAGCCAGCCAGCCAGCCAGCCTGGCCTCTGAACATTCCCATCCACCAGTCCACCTGCTACAAACTGGCTCAGTCACACACTGTCACATCAGCCACAATGAAAAGAATGATTTGATCCTCAATGGGAAACATACTTTTTGAGAATTCAAAACACTATAACACACTGTACAATTACTGCTGGTGTTTACGAATCCTATTATTTCCACCACGGGCCAGAAATGAAGTGACTGGAAGGATGGTTGTCTAGTATGGGGGGGCTTGGGGTTAGCATGTTTGACTGGTTAAATGGTAATTCATAATGGCCAGCAGTTGGTAAGATTACTGTGTAGTTTTAACATGCACACGTCTGTGGCTGTTTGACTGAACATTATGTTTTCAAACAGGAATCTCCTGTGTCGATTATGGAGAGACTCGTGTATAAAGCGGTCAGGACTCACTCAGACTGCTTTAAGCCTTTTCGGTTCAATTTTCTCTTGTTTGTGAACATACTTCACTTTTTTGTGTATGACCACACAGCAACATTTCAGTCATTGCGACTGGATCATGTATAAATAGTAATAGATGATTGTTCTCACATGTACATATCAATTCAAGAGTGTGTGCATTTGTGTGTATTCAGGTGCTGTTTTTGCTGCGCTCCTACCAGACTGACTCACACAGACCCCTGCCAGCAGGAAATGGCATCACCGAAGGCCTCTGTCGGCGCATGTGGCTCGCCTCTCGGTAATCCTAGACTCACACACACACACACAGCCACGCACAGATAAGCATCCCTCCCGCCCTTCCAACTCGTTGAGCAGAAGAATAGCTCCTTGTCTCCCCGTTCATCCCCACCCTGGCTGTGTCCGCCTCATGTCCTGCCCAGGCTTCCATTTCAAAGCGACCGCCTGCTGTCCCATCCGCAGACCCCCCCTCTCTCCCTCTCCACCTTCTACCTCTGTCCCTCTTACCCAAGATCGAGGCCTCAAGATGGGGCACAGATTAGAGTGTCGGCCCCCTCCTGCCCGGCTGAGGTCAGACCTGGGTCTCCAGTTTCCTCTGTACCGCGGCTAGCGGCAGATAACACAGGGTCACTGGGTTAGCAACACTAGCCCTGCTAGCTGCGCTTGGTTACACTGATGAGCCTTTATTAAGATGACGAGGTAAATTCTTGCTCACCAGAGCGCGCCCACCGTCTGTCCGTTTGATTATGCAGCATCACAGAGCCCGGCGCCCAGATCTAAGGACAACACAGGTCTGAAGATCTCTGTTTTTGGAAAAAGAAAACCACCCCTCTCTTCCAGAACACCACTAATTTGAAACGGCCACCTTCCAAAAAGGACGGAATGCATTGTTCGTCTGGTCTGAGTCAGTGTTGGGTTTTGGCCTCACACCATCTCTGTGTTATGTCATTTTGGACTTTTCCTGGCTCCAAGAGGCTGTCAACTATATAACGATGACTGCAGACACTCGTGTAGCTCTGCAGTTGACTTTGTCTTTGTGGTGGCACTTAAGGCCCAGTACCAACCTCTTAGAACATCCCCACTGTATTGTTTGGATTAAGATCCACGGATGTAGCTTCTTACATGTGATAATGTTACCTCACATTCATACACACATGAGCAAACTCAACCCACTTCACAGGACTCATCTCTGACCAAGTATGTTCTTACTTCAGACACACTAACGCACGCACACACACTCCCTCAGCCCTCTTCCCATGCTCCATTAAATGTGTTGTGTGCATGTAAAGTGTGTAGAGAATTTGTGCGTGAGCGTGTGTCTTATTAATATCTGGGTGATGAAAATGTGACGTCAAGCTCACACACTGTCTCCCTTGTTTTTACACACTGGGCTTTCACAGCCCTGTGGCATACCCTCGATTGAACGCACACTGAACTGAACACACACTTGGCGCTGCCCACACACCACGTACACACTAGCCATAGGCAGATATTGGCAAATGTACATATATTTGAGATATTCACATATTATTTCAACATTTCACAAATAATTTAATGGTAATAATTCTACATTGTTACTATAGTGAAACCAAAGAGTCGTGGGCTATATAGTAGTAGTAAATTATTATATATTTATGAATAGGGAGGAAATAGTTACAGCAATGGTTTGCCTTTTTCAAGCCTTTGCTTGTTTACATGCGTGTACTGTAAACTGTAAGTAAATTAATTGAATCTGTGATCGTACAGCTGGGGGCATCTCATGTGATGGTCCCAAATTCTTTCAAGGATTCACCACAAATGAAAACAAACAAAAACACATCACTGTCCTATTCAGCATCTTCTCCTGCGAGCTGTTGACCCAGTAATAACAGTAACTTCTTGTTTGGGTAGTCTCCACATAAATGAATCCCAGCTATTGTCCAATCATGGATGGCCACATGCACTCACTAACAGGAATCATGCTGAAACCTTTATTTCATTAGTTGATCAACATTTTTATGTCATATTTTTCACTTTTCTACGGAGCACCTGAGGTGACATGGAAGGGGGGAAAAAACAAAATTACAAAAAAGCATGAGCACAAACACTTTTGTGAGATCTTGACTTTGACATGGAGGAAAACAATTTCTAACCTATACAAAATCCCATAGGCTATACTCACTCAGCCATCATTTGAATATGTTTTTATATTTATAAGGGAGAAATCACCATCACCAAACTTACCAGACTCCATTTAAATAATCAGTACTTTTTTAATCGTAAAACACAAATAGCCTATATGTAATTCCATCCGCTTAAAGTCTATATCTTTCATAAAGATTCCATCAGGGAATGTTAACGGGGTCAGTCTCTAAATGTTTTAACTTTTCTAAGCACACCTGTCTCACTCTCTCTCTCTGCGCACCGAGGTCCAGCTGATCTTCTAAGAACGGTGACGCCGTTATCAGTCGAGGATTGATTGGTCTGTAGTTGGTGCTTCTACGCGAGTTGATCTCTAATCTCCAACATAACCTGCTCCTGACCAGGTTAGGTGTTCAGCATAAGTTACCAAGGCAATTTAACCCGGTAACAAGTAATCCACCGTTGTGATACACACAACCTTGGGTTGAACCTTAAGTTACCTCGATAACGCCGAATCTTGCTTCGTAATACAGGCCTCAGTAGTTCTTGGTTAGAAGACCTGAGGGACCTGTTAGTAGTGAACGGATGGAGCAGGTCCAAGATAGAAACAGGTGCCTGACCTCGCAAAGCTTTTAAAGTAAGAACAAAAACTTTAAATTGGAGCCTGAACTTACATCTAGGTTGAGGAATTGATTTGAGTTGAGCTCACTAAATTACACACAAATAATCTTCTGTTACAAGAGATACAAACATAAGACCCAATACACAAACACACTGTTATGAAGCTCTGGAAAAAGCTAATTAATGTGGCATGAGTTAAAACAATTTTATCTTACTTCAACAATGAACTGTCACGCTCATAAATGTACTTGCTTCACCATCAGAAAGGAAGCTTTAAAACCACAACGAGAGGTCTGATCAGGATGGGGAAATGACATCAGACCTTGGGATCACCAGCCATCATGAAGATCCTTAAAAACCAATAGATCCATTGAGTTGCCAATGTCCAATGACCTAATCAAGCAATTAGCGGGAAGACATGAGGTTTTTTCTGAGGAAAATCTTTGTCTGTGATCTTAATGGAAAATAGTCAATGACTGGAGGCTGCAATCTTGGATCTTTAACTTGAAAGGTTTATGAAAGGTTTAGGAGTATTTAAAGAACTTCCTTCATAAAAGGGAGCTTTCATTATTACAATGTTCTTTCTTCAGTGTCCTTTGCTAGATCACGGTACAACTAATCAGCCATGGTACTTGTTGAATGAATTAACTTACAGAAACACCCTCGTGTTTGTTTCTCTCTTTTCAGACAAAATCGCTGCGTGGTGACCAGAGGAGCCTTTCTGGATGTGCTGGTGTGCCTGTGTGGGGGGAAGGTCAGTCTTCTGGATGGTGAGTAGTTACTGAGTAGGGTTTGGTACTGAAACGCGCTGCCAATAGGGCACCTGTTCCGTCGTAAACGGTAGTAACGAGACGAATAACAATGAAAATTTCAGTTCTTTTTTATTCAAAAGCATCGCCGCACGAGACGCTATGTTACCGTTAGCTAGTAGCTGGATTAAACACAATGGTTAAAATACTGACAGCTTACATTAAGCGGTGTAAAGAGTGACTGTATTTCCCTGTAGAGGATTTGTAGCTGCTGAAAATTACAGTTTCAAGTTCACCTGAAACTCGCCAGCCTTGTGGTGCATTTTAGGTTATTGTAAAATACTCTTTTCCCATCTGGTGCTTGTTTTTGTCATTTACCAGCAACTCTTGGTGAAATAATTAATTGTTATAAGTTATTGTTATTACATTATTAATCATTTAATTTTGACCATATGGCCTTAGCAATAAACAAGCCATTCTTTAATGTCGCCAACTGTTGTTTTGTGCTCCTTTGTTTTATTTTATATACATTATAAATATATTATATATATATTTCTGTTCAGGCACCCGGTTCAAGCACCGTTCAAGCAACGGCACCGATTTGGTATCAGAAAAACCCAAACAATCCTCAACCCTATTACTGAGGGGTCGCTTTGACTCGGGTTTTAATATTAATGAAGCAGGATACAAATAGAACTCTTTTTCACTATTTAATATACCTGGAAGTATCCCTGCACCCACCCCATGGTGACGTGCATTTGTGTCACATGGTTGCCAGATGATCTTGCATAACTATATTATATGTATCCTACTGTACACCGCATTCTTGGTTAAAGATCAACAATTGGATGACATTGTAATATTTATGCAAAAATCCCTCATCTACTATCATAAAGTCCTGTGATTGGACTGTATAGAGTAGAGCTGCAAAGGTAATCGATTAGTTGTCAACTATTAATTTTTCAACTAGTTTGATAATCGATTAATTGGTTTGAGTAATTTTTCATAAAATAAAAGTACAAATTCCCTACTTCCACCTTTTAAATGTGAATGTTTTCTAGTTACTTTACTCTTCTATAACAGTAAACTGAATATCTAGGGCTGTGGGAAACACGGGTTGACATTTTTCACCGTTTTCGAGAACATTTTCATAGATCAAACAACTAATTAATTATTTGAGAAAATAATTGACAAATTAATCGACAATAATAATAATATGAAAATAATTGTTAGTTGCAGCCCTACACCAGAGTGCACCTAGCAGCAGACCCTAGCAGAAAAAAAATTGATTGGGACAGCTTTTACATAAGCCCAAAAAAACAACAACAACAAGCAAACGCACCAGACTCGAGCAAACTAAGAAATGACAGGTACTGCGTTAACTACTTAGGCGTGTATATATCTTGATTTGGCAAAAATAAAAAAGCACTTACACATTATTTGACAAACATTTGCCAAAAACTACCAAACTTCTGAAACCACCCCTACATCATCTACTAATCTGCTTTCCATTCATACACTCAGTAAGTTCCAAAAACCTTTGCCAAAACATGGCTCATACTCTCCTTCAGTCTGAAAACCTTCTCAGCTTCGTGTATGGTGTACTTTATGACATCAGTGAAAAACTTCTAATATATAGAGAAGAGAGAGAGAGTTTTTAAAATATTACAAATATCAAATTGAATATAAAATAGGAAATTAAGTTTATGGAAAAATTAATTAGATATGAATTGATACATTTTGTGGTTATACTACTAAATCAATACCTTCATTTACTTTATTCAATTTGGAAGTTTGACTGTATATTAGAGTCTCATACTGACCGGAAACTATTTGAATGTTGAACGTCTTGAACGGGGGTTTTCATCGTGCTTGTTCTCACTCTTGTTTCAGTCTTGATTGTGATTTAGATGCTGATGTCAGCCAGTTGCTGGGGAGTTCATCAGCTCCGTAAACAGCAACTGGGTTCTCTCCATTTGCTGTGATTTGGACATTGAGCGCTTCCAAGACTGAACAACCCCCGCAACGTTTGCTGGCGAGGCTGTCCACTGCGCTCTCCATTTAGACTGATTGTTGACAGAAGTCAGCTTCATCCTCCCCCATGCGTTTGTGCGTTTGTGCGTTTGTGTGTGTGTGTGTGTGTGTGTGTGTGTGTGTGTGTGTGTGTGTGTGTGTGTGTGTGTGTGTGTGTGTGTGTGTGTGTGTGTGTGTGTGTGTGTGTGTGTGTGTGTGTGTGTGTGTGTGTGTGTGTGTGTGTGTGTGTGTGTGTGTGTGCGCGCGTGCGCACATATGCAGACCGGCGGGGGTCTCCGCAGTGGAGGAATGTGAAACCGAAGGCGAGCGATCTCTGACAGATGGTGGGACTGTGCCTATGACCCAGTTTATGTCGGAGTGCTGTACTCGGAGGGGGGAAAAAAGAGAGAGGATGGGGAGGCACTTGTGTTTTAGGTCGGCCATGTGCTGAACACATGTTGGTCTTGACAGTGGAAATACCGAGGATTTCAAAAAACAAGCCTGTGGATTGAGGACTCGGCCTGCTCCTTACATAACTAAACAAGCACCCTCTAGCTCACACACCTCTAATGCCTCTCTAGTCTGTCTTTGGCTTCATGTCTCACCCTCTCTCTAGTGGTGTTTGAGTCCTCCATCGGTCTGTTTTTCTATTTTTCCTTCCTTCTACTCCTCATTTCCAATCCTTCACCCTTTTCCTCTTGTGTAATTGCACTTTTCAAACAAATCAGATGTTGAGTTAAAAGCCACACATGGGCAAGTTTATATGAAAGCAGCAGGCTCTTAAGAGTGCCTGGCACCAGGGGTAAAGAAGGTGAACAATCAACTTTTTTAATATTGCGCCTCTTTTTTCCTTTTTTACTGGCACCCTGCATTAAGTAGGAACTTAGATTTACCAGCCAATTCCTGTCGGCTCTGAGTGTGAGTGTGAGTGTGTGTTTCATTTCTCTGCTCCAGCCCTTTGATCCATGCCGAGTCATAAAAAAGCCCCCACCGTCCATTGCTTCATCTCTACCTCCGCCAGTCTTCTGTTTCTCTGCTTTTCAGCCATGCCGGTAAAAAAAAAAAAAGCTGAAGAGAGGAAGGTAGGGAAAAGAGAGACAGACACAAGTAGAGAGGGAAAAAACCCACATAAATGTTTATAAGTATTAGTGAATTTGCTGGAATGTCACGTGTCTCCGTAAGTGTGGGAGCAGATGCTGATGGTAAAATATTTCTCTGCCCTCTAGCTGGGTCATTTTCCTAGTAAATCTTTTTTTTTTGTATCTTTTGTATGTCTGTGCTGATGAAGATGGCTTTAAATCAGAAATCTCATGTTGTACATTTAGCCACATTTATTGAATATTTCACTCAAGTGATGTTACTTGAGTCAGCGTTGGTGATTGAGGCTTAAGACTTAGTTTAAATATGAGGGTAGTGGCTCGAGATGACCCCCCCCCCACAACCCCACCCCTTTATCCCAGAATACTCCAGCGCTGTTATAGCGCTGTGGAGATACGACTGGCAATGCAAAACTAGTTTAATGTAGGCCTGCATGATTAACTGTACACCATTTAATTTTTAAATAACTTTGATTTTTTTTTTTATGTGAAAATGAAGTGCTACCTCCTCTGTCAACTCTAGCCACTGAAAAGAAATAACGTCATGTTGCCAGACTCTGATTGGCTAGCTGTTAGCCAATCAGAGTCAGCAGCTTAACTTAATGAGAACTGTCCCAAATGGAGCTGAGTCTTCCTGAATGCTTTCTATACCACGCTAGAATGGTGTGAAACAAGATAACTAAGTTACAGAGTCCATGGTAGGACTTCAGACATTACCACAAAGTTATAAAATATGTGTGGCAGGGCACCTTTAAAAACAAAAAAAAATCTTTTTAAATTTCTTTTTTTAATGACTTTGATTTTATTTAATTTTACGAGCTGACTGCGTCACAAACGCTACTACTTCCTTCTGTGAGTTTTTAACATAGACTGTATAGAATAGGATGTAAAGCACTCCCAAGCGTTGCTCTACTCGCCCTTCTCTTCATTGAAGCCTCTGTTTTCAGGCTTGTGGTGATGTTCAATGTGCTATAGGTCCCAAAAAAACAGTTTGGTGCCAATTTGTTTTGTTTTGTCATGATCAAAAAAATTGTAGCAGAGAATTGTGATATCAATAAGCTAAAAAAATCATGATTTATATTTTTCCCCGAATCGTGCAGGCCTAGTGTAATGTTAAATCAGTGGTCTTTAAAGGATAGGTATGGTTACTCAGATGCCTGAGTTATTGGTTGCTATAATCATTCCAATTCACCATATTTGCATTGGCCTGTATGATCATGTATGGCATGTTAGTGTTTTTTTAAGATAGACTTGAAGATACTCAAACCTATATTTTAGGTTCAATCTGTCTTACTACACAAGAAGTGTGTCACCATAATTAGGATTTTAGCTACTTTAGCACATGAGATTGATGTTCATCTTTGGCAGCTTGGTAAGCCATGTAGTTGCATATTTGGATACTCGCACACATATAACTTTGTGCTTGCTTTTTGGGGAACTATGCACCAACCGCTGCAATTCAATGTCAAAAAAGAACAATGTATTTCTCCTCCTATTTCTATGAAATCGTACAAGACACTCCAGTCCACACATTGCACCCTCTGTTCCTCAACATGGGGGTTGTGACCCCCGATTGGGATCGCAAAATACATCTGTGTTGTCAGGGAGAAAAAAAAAAAAAGTAAAAAAAAAATCTTTTTTAGAAATTTCTCAATAAATGCTTAAAGGTCCCATGGCATAAACATTTCACTCTTTGATAAAATGAAAGCTCAGATGGGGCGTTTTGGAATCTTGCTCCTTATGAGGTCATAAGAGGCACAGTTACCTCCCCTTTCTCTGCTTTGCCCGTCCAGAAAATTTGGCCCAGCCACGAGAGAAGGACATCATAGCTTTCAAATGAGAAATGTGGGACTGGCTCTAGTGGCTGTAATTCTGCACCAAGACTGAGTTTTGAGAACGAGACTTCAGTTACAGTATTAGGGACCACTAAGGTCTATATAAAAGAGACTTCAGATACAGTATTAGGGGACCACTAAGGTCTATATAAAAGAGACTTCAGATACAGTATTAGGGGACCACTAAGGTCTATATAAAAGATACTTCAGATACAGTATTAGGGACCACTAAGGTCTATATAAAAGAGACTTCAGATACAGTATTAGGGACCACTAAGGTCTATATAAAGAGACTTCAGATACAGTATTAGGGGACCACTAAGGTCTATATAAAAGAGACTTCAGATACAGTATTAGGGGACCACTAAGGTCTATATAAAAGAGACTTCAGATACAGTATTAGGGACCACTAAGGTCTATATAAAAGAGACTTCAGATACAGTATTAGGGGACCACTAAGGTCTATATAAAAGATACTTCAGATACAGTATTAGGGGACCACTAAGGTCTATATAAAAGATACTTCAGATACAGTATTAGGGGACCACTAAGGTCTATATAAAAGAGACTTCAGATACAGTATTAGGGGACCACTAAGGTCTATATAAAAGAGACTTCAGATACAGTATTAGGGGACCACTAAGGTATATATAAAAGAGACTTCAGATACAACATTAGGGGACCACTAAGGTCGGCGGCCAATCAAAGGTGTTCGGTCCACCCTGGAGCTGCTGCCCGCCACGCGCGGAATATTTTTGCCAGTGGCGGGAAATACCACGAACCCCTTTATCCCCCAGTGCTGAAAAAAGAGGAAACAATGTGATGATGACTGCTTGATCACTAACCGGTCAGCTACCACCAGAAATAAAATCTTAGTAATTATGTGGGAAACGCTGTGGATATTTTATTAGAATGACATGAAACAACATAAACATTACTTAACGTAAATAAATACTTTATGCATTACCTCGTCCATGAAGAGATACTGTACATATTTAATCGGCAATGGTGGTGGTTTAACAATGAAGTCCCGTGATCCCATGCAACTTCACAACGTCATCAATAGGTCTGTGTTTTGATTGCGAGACAGCGGCAAGGCGGCAGGTAGTTACGTTTAATATTCTAGCACAATAGAGAGCCGAGCTTTAGTCTGGAGTTATCTTCCAAAACATTTTTCATTTGCACTGCCTTTGTCATAATTATTTGGCAGAAAATGAGTAACAATTAAAGTAGTAACAATTCCTTATAAATTTAGGAATCTAGCGGCTACTGTGGTTGGCAAACAATGTTGTCATTTTTTTTATATCAAACACTTTTATTTATTTATATATATATATATATATATATATATATATATGTATGTATGTGTGTGTATGTGTGTGTGTATGGACAGCGCTTTAAGGGTAATTAGAGGATTGCAAATTGTAAAGTGCCATCAGCATGAGAAGGATGTCAGCTCTCTCTCTCACACACACACACACACACACACACACACACACACACGCACATACACACACGTACACACACGTAGCGTCTGGGGTTTGTTTTTCACAGTTTGGGTAATGAAGGTGGAAGCTGATGGGAAATCCAGCTGTGTGCTTGCGTGGGAGAGCACATGCAAGTGTCTCGCCAAAGTTCTAGCTTGACACAGCAAAGCGTCTTTACTGACAGCTTTTAGCCGGCTATGGACAGTACTCATGGAGACCCAGTAAGATCACTGGCCCACTAACGCACACACACACACACACACACACACACACACACACACACACACACACATAGCACATGCTATTTTTAGATACACATAATGTATGAATGAAGAATTACATTTGAATGTTTTAGTGTGTGACAAGGTAATGGTAGTATGCTGCTACAACCCTTTGACACACACACACACACAGGACAAGATTTCAGAGTTTCCTCTCGTCCACGTCAGCATTAGTTTGTTAAGTTATTGGTCATGTAATGAGGCCCATCGCCGTAGTGCAAAACGCACAAGTACACACACACACCCACCCAAGTACACATCCATCACACTTTAGTTTTTGTGTCAGTACAATCCAAACTTAATATACTCAATACAAGACATGTTCAAACATCACACATGATCTCTTATTCTGTGTTGACACTTCTTCAAAAGCATAGTGTTAAAGTCTCGGTGGTGTTGAAATGGACTTAGCTGTTTACTTCCATTTTAGTTTGGCTTACAACGTCTCTATGCTCTCTTCAAAGTCACCAGACTCGTGACTCATTGACAAACCCTTTCATTTGACCTTGCAGAATGTGAGCGTTGCTGGTCTACCACTGCCTTGATCTGTGAGTTTGTTTGTGTTATTGTGTGACTTTGGTGTTTTAAAGGGGTTAGGAACTAACAAACTAAACGATCAAGGCAGCAGTAGACCAGCGACTTCCAGTTTTTGGGAAAGGAGTCTGGGGCTTTGACCAGAGAATAACCAACTGTCCAGTTGCCCCGTGTAAACCTAAACAACAAGGATATACACATAAACTGATTTTTTGTTTGTTTTAGGTGGGTAAGTATGTTTAGCTGAGGGTATAATGTTTACCAAATTGTAGTTCAATCCATCCAATAACTGACGGTGGTACTTCAGGAAAAGTCAGCAATCAGCCATGTTTTTAGCAGTCTATAAATATTTAAAACAGCCTTTTGACCAGTCTAAGTAAACTCTCCATTGAGACCTGCATTTGTTAATGATCTCAATGCTTTGCTGGCAATGTAATCCACTGAGCCGGGCCTCATCCTGGAGTGTTCAAAATGTCAGACAGTAACCACAACCTGATGGAGTCTGGATATGGTCCAGGTGCACAGGTAGAATTAAGAGACACAAGTGTTGTAGACACAGATTTAAATAAACACAGCTCTGGGAGAACAATGGCTGTATATGATCGGACATGAAAAGTCACTCACATTGAAATGTTCCTCACAGGAACGCCTTTCATTTGCTGAGGGAATGCCTCACCCCCCCTCCTCAGCACATGCTATTTTAATAAAGGCCATCATAAAAAATCTGCATTGCATCCTTACTAATGATGTTTGTTTTTTTCTCTTTCTCTCATTTCCTCAAACCCTAACCCCCCCCCCACACACACACACACACACACACACACACACACACACACACACACACAGTTTTTGGCTCTGCCTTTTCTTTCATTCTACCTTGCTTTTTCCTTCCCTCTCTAATGAGCACATTTGGAGTCAGTTGAAAGAAAGTATTTTTTGGGCCTCCTTGCTTGGTTTGTTCCCTTAGTGTTTTTTCTAGGGTGTAGCGTGTGTGTGTGTGTGTGTGTGTGTGTGTGTGTATGTAATGATTTTTTTGTGTCTTTGTAAGATACACATAATGTATGAATGAAGAATTACATTTGAATGTTTTAGTGTGTGACAAGGTAATGGTAGTATGCTGCTACAACCCTTTGACACACACACCCACACACACACACACACACACACACACACACACACACACACACACACACACACACACACACACAAAATGTATGTTTCTCTCTACTCCACCGTGACAGACAGCCGTTTTCTCTTTGACACACTCCCATTCTCTTTCAGTCATCCTTCTCCCTCTCCTCCCTTCATCATCCATGTCATTACTGTGCCCCTATTCCCCATTATAACCATTAGGGTATGCTTATTTGGCCTCGGACCCCCCTTTGAGGATCAGGTTTCAAAGTAACCTGGCCCGTCTCCACGGTAACCCGGCCCATCTCTGGAGGAATGCGGCATTTCCCGCTCTTTTGTCAGGCCACGTTTTGAGTGTTGCTGCAGGGCCGGATTGAGTTGCAATGAGTTTCTGTGTGTGTGTGTGTGTGTGTGTGTGTGTGTGTGTGTGTGTGTGTGTGTGTGTGTGTGTGCAACTAATTGAGTTGGCTGTCAAAGCAAGGTCTGTGCGGGGTCTTGGAGCAATACTGTAGGGAGGAGCACAGCTTTAGAACGGCATTGGGTTACTCTATAGTCGCCCTGCTTCTGGATTATACTTATATTTGAGAGGAAGTGCGTGGTCATTTGTGTGTTTATTTGTGTGCACATCACTCCCCAAGAGTGTATGTTCACAGGTGGCTGGGTTGGCACAGCCATGGGCATTTCCAAACAGACACTGACGCAGCCTTTCCTATAAAAGTCAAAATAGAAAGGAACAGAGGAGACTGGCTTCTTCAGTCTGGCCTGTTGTCTGCATGTGTTTGCTTCACAAATGACTGTGTGTGTGTGTGTGTGTGTGTGTGTGTGTGTGTGTGTGTGTGTGTGTTTGTTTAGCTTGTAGTGAGGTTGGACTGGATACGTCAAGCAACTGGGAATATTTCAATAAGCTTGCTACAATTCTTTTTCAATGTACATGGCCATGGTCAAAATTAGATCTTAAGATCTTACTTAAAAAATTAGGAAAAATCCAACCTTTAAGGACACCAATTTTCTTTGTGAATGAATAATGTATCATATATAAATAAATATTCTTCCTTAAAATACAGGGTGCATTAGTATTTTTTTTTATTTTTTATTAATTAAAGCCAGTTATTTCATGGATCCAGGATACTATGCATTCAGTTAAAGTTCCCTTGGCCTTTGGAATTAAAATAACCCCCCCACATCATCACATACCCACCATACCTAGAGAAGGTTTCTCTACTCACAATACCATAACAGAAACAAAAATAATCACAAAGAATGTTGCAAATCAGCATATTTATATATATATATATATATATATATATATATATATATATATATATATATATATATATATATATATACCCTTCACCATACAGAGATTGGCATGGTGTTATTTCAGTTAGCTTAATAGCTGGTTTGAGTTGCATTGAGAGATGATGGAAAGTTCAAACAATTCCAATTGTGAGATATGGTGAAGGGTATGTGATGATGTGGGACTATTTTTTATTTTATTTTTTTAAATATTAAATGACTTTGTGAAAAAAAATATCATATAAATAAGCATCCTAAAAGTGCGGCCTCATGCTACATTGCCATCTAAAGTGAAGTTTTGTGTGTTTGTCAGATTCCGAGGTCAGCGATCTCCGTCGGGAAGCTTTGTCCGTCCTGATGGCCTCAGACCTCGTCACCTCAGACACTTCCTCTACCACCCCGTGGCCCGGCAACACCCAGTACCTGCTCAGCCTGGCCCGGGTGGCACTCAGCGCCAGCGTGGAGGTCCCCGAGCTTTGGGGGGGCCCTCGGGTCACTAGCCAGCTCCTGCAGTGTCTGCTGCATTGCCCGCTGTACGAGGTGAGGGAGCTGGCACTGGAGGGGGTCCTGAGGAGGCTGCTGGAGAAGGGAAAGAAGAGGAGACCTCAATGGGTGGACCAGACCACCCTGTCTAACCTGACTGGCCTGGCTTTTCACGAGACACACCCCCAGTGTCTGGCCAATGTGAGACCACACACACAAAAACATTATAGGCGGTGCATTTATGTGTGTAATCCTTAATAAGCAATCCTTTCATCGCACAATGAGGAACGCTTTTCCAAAATAAATGCTTTTCCTATTCGTCACAGTTTTACTACACCACAGGGACATTTGCTGCAAATTGATTAAATGTCCAAATCCATCTTGCAGAGGCTTGCGTGTCAGGTTAATCGGCGGCAAGGGGACACGCCAAGCACACTGGCAGCTCGCTCGCTCCCTCTGTCACTCACACACTCATGAGACACTTGGTAGGCCTCCACTCTTAACAAGTTTTGGAGGGGGAAATGCAGCCTATTTCCTGTTTGGGGACATAAAGTTGTATTTCAGTGTGTTCATAAAGCGAGGACAGGCAGCCAGCAGATCGGCTCTGTTACTCTTGCCGTTAACACCCCTCCAGAGCTGACATGTATCAGCACTGCTGGGACTGGCTGACAGTTTGCGTGTGTGTTTTCATCCTGCTGCAGAGTTGTGTGTGTTTTATATGTGTGTGTATGCGTTTGGTTGGGCATTCTTTGCTAGGCAATACTTTACGGGCCAGCCGTTAATGTTTAAAGTGTCGGCCTCCCCTGCGCCAAGGACACACCAAACCAAAGGGCCAGTTGCCATAGCTCGCCCTGGACTCCAGTGAAGCATTCTGGGAGAGGAGCAGGACCAGCAGCAGTAGGCTTAAGATATTGTGTTGGTCTGCGATTATCCTCAGCAGTGGTGCTTCCAGCGTCTGCAGAAGTCTGTTATCTTCAGTCCTTATTGAAGACATAGAGTATGTGTTAAAAAAATCTGCTGTACACTTCTGGGATTAATGAGGACATCGTAATACAAATACATGGAGAGACGTTGTTTGTATTTAATTTACAAAAATGGTAAAGAACGTACGATCAACTAGGGCTACACAATTAATTGAATTTTAATCACGATCATGATTTTGACTTCCCACGGTCAAATTAGCGTGATCGAGCGATTTTTTTTTTAAATGGGTCATTTCATAGAACACTCCGGGGTTTTTTGCATCTACTGCTCCGTAAACCCCTGTCTGCTCATGTGCCAGTCAGTTGTTCCCTGCTTCGCGCAGCTTAGTTTCTAGATGTAGACAGTCACAAAGGATAGAGTAACGGGAGGAAAACTCAACAGATAGCAGTCGTTTATAAGTCGGTCTCAAGGTTTACCAGTTTACCAGTAAACGCAACATTTTGTCCCGTCTGTGTTATTCAGACAACAGCAGTGAACATGCCACCGCAGTGCTAGTCGGTGGCGGTGCTAGTTAGCTTCTGTTAGCTTCTGTTAGCTCACAGGCTGTAGGGCGCGAGTAATATTTTTCCTCTAGGACGCACCGGTGCTAATGTCCTCACATCCGCAATGTTGTTATATGGATATGGTTTAATTTTGCGTTACATGACCCATTTCTTCTGTAAAGCCGTGCCTGTGTTGGATCTCTCCTCTTACTCTCCGCGCAGCCCGGACACACAGCGCCGGTCCACACTTCTGACATTTGTCTACAGTTTAAATTTTTTATTAACACAGCTGTACATTGTACAAGTATGAGTGGCAAACCTGTATTTCTACCAGTGTTTCCGTGGGTAACTCTGCTATCGCGGCGACCACGGCGAAGAACACAGAAGAAGTTATTGAATGCAACTAACTTCAGTTGGTAGAGTAACAGCGTGTGAGACGGAGCTGCTGGACCTGGACCAGGACCAGAGATGTGACCCATGGCCAGACGCAGTGACGATAGAGACATTTCATACACACGATGTGTGTATCCGCCGTTCGACCCGTGCTGGACCCGTTCATAATGAGTCAGCAGTCTCTCTGAGCCTATGTGACAATAAAATTTGTTTTGGTTAAAATCAACAAATAATCGTGATCACAATATTGATCAAAATAATCGTGCAGCCCTATGATCAACCATACAGCATTACAATCAGATAATTCTACAAACAAATGCACATTTAAGGGGCGTTGAGGGATATAAAAGCACATAGGTATATGTGCACAATTACTGTTGCTACGTCTGTCAAGCTTTCCCTTCGCGGCAGTTTTCAAATGACGTCTTTTTACCAGTCAAACTTCTAAGTAATGTTTGAAACAAAGACTTCCCGATTTCAGACAGAGGTAGACAAAAAGCAGCTTCTCATTTGTAGCTGACCAAAACTACACCTGTGACAGGTTTCATCAGCTGTAGCTTAACGTTAGCGCCATAAGCTGGTTGAAAACACTATACCTGGCTGCCTTTGTAATGTTTCCATCTGATTTTTGTAACATGAGAACCCTGTAAAAGGGTTGCGCAAATATGCGGATTTGCAACATTCTTTGTGATTATTTTTGTTTCTGTTATGGTATTGTGAGTAGAGAAACCTTCTCTAGGTATGGTGGGTATGTGATGATGGGGGGGGTATTTTAATTCCAAAGGCCAAGGGAACTTGATCAGGATGCATAATCCTGATCCATGAAATAACTGGCCTTTTATAATAAAATGTGCCTGCCTCTATGGGGATTTAACATATGGGGGGTGTATACTTATGCCCCCTGTATTTTAACATAGGGGGTGTATACTTATGCCCACTGTATTTTAACATAGGGGTGTATATTTTAACATAGGGGGTGTATACTTATGCCCCCTGTATTTTAACATAGGGGGTATTTTTAACATAGGGGTGTATACTTATGCCCCTGTATTTTAACATAGGGGGTGTATACTTATGCCCCTGTATTTTTAACATAGGGGGGTGTATACTTATGCCCCCTGTATTTTTTTAACATAGGGGGTGTATACTTATGCCCCCTGTGTATTTTAACATAGGGGGGGGTGTATACTTATGCCCCCTGTATTTTAACATTTTAACATAGGGGGTGTATACTTATGCCCCCTGTATTTTAACATAGTTAACATAACATAGGGGGTGTATACTTATGCCCCCTGTATTTTAACATAGGGGGTTAACATAGGGGGTGTATACCCCTGTATTTTAACATAGTGTATACTTATGCCCCTGTATTTTAACATAGGGGGTGTATACTTATGCCCCCTGTATTTTAACATAGGGGGTGTATACTTATGCCCCCTGTATTTTAACATAGGGGGGTGTATACTTATGCCCCCTGTATTTTAACATAGGGGGGTGTATACTTATGCCCCCTGTATTTTAAGGAAGAACATTTATTTTTTTACAATCCATTATTCAATCACAAAGAAAATTGGTGTCCTTAAAAGGTTGGATTTTTATTTATTTTTTAATTCATGGCCTTAAGATCAACTTCCAAAAGATGTTTTTTATTCCTCTTTTTAATCAACTTTAGCATGGGTGTGTAAACTTATTCTAGCCACTGTATATTATGATTTTTTTTTTACATTTAGCTACATGAAGCCTCTGTAATTAGGCAAAATGTATTTCATGGTTTGGTGTGGGGTCTGCTTCGGCCAAAGATGCCAGCTAATGCCAGTGAAAAGCAACAACACCTCGAGGCTGTGAAGGCTAAAAAACAACCTAGACTGCTGAGCAAGCTTGGTGACTTTAATATTTTTTAACATTTTTGTGTGCGTGTGTGTCTGTTCATGCAGGGTGGGCATCACTGTTTATTTGCATGTTACAGCTATGAAAGTCTGTACGCGTCGATGCCTGAGTTGGCATGTTTTCCTGTGACTGTGTATATTTGAGTATGTGGGCAGTCAAGTGTATTCAAGACGGGAGCTCATTAAAGCCGGTTGTTAAAGTCAGAAGCAGCAGAGATGGTCAGACCAGCTGCGTTGGAGCTAGCAGGATGAACAGTGAAAAACACACAGCTGGGTTTAAACTGTGTACCTTTTTCAGTTCTGCAATAAAGAGAGAGAAACATAGGGGTCAAATGAATAATGACACTGGCTTGGCATTACTGGCCCAATGATTGATTCACTCTCAGTGGACTTTTTAGAAATATTGTCTGAAAGACACACCCTGTGTCCACCACAAGTGTGACGGGCTCCAACAGTATGAAATATGGACAACTTTGTAGCATCATGTAGCTTACTGTTGTGCGAATTTCTAATAATAAATTATTTTTCCTGAGCCAATTCATTTACACAGGATGCTTTTAGCTGCATCAATGGAAATTTAAAATTTCCATTGAACATTGACATAATGTATCCCATTGTAAATCTGTCTCCAGCAGACACGGAGCAAGTTGGCATTAGATTTATTAGTTTCTGGCTACCTGAAATAAGTCCAGTATTCTCTCTCCTTTTGGTCCTGTTCTGGTTTAACTGCCTGGTTCTTTAACTGCTTAATGCTCCACCAGCTAGTCGCTAGGGCTCTCGTTTGGTGCTGAGCAGGTAGCGTACAGTTGGTTTATCAGAGGTTTTTAAATAAAACCAGTGCCTGTTATAGCTGAAAATTGTTGTGAGTGGAGTTTTTGGTCCAAAGAACCAAAACAAAGAGCTTAAAGGTGCTCTAAGAAATGTTGGGTGACGTTACTTTATGCTGACATTCAAAGTATTTTCAAACAAAACAAGGCTAGCTCGCTCCTTGTTTGTGTGTTCAGGGGACAGGCAGCTAGCAGATAGTGAGGAGATGTTTTTTACGGTGCGTTTTGGGGACAGGCAACTAGCAGATAGTGAGGAGATGTTTTTTACGGTGCGTTTTGGGGACAGGCAACTAGCAGATAGTGAGGAGATGTTTTTTATGGTGCGTTTTGGGGACAGGCAACTAGCAGATAGTGAGGAGATGTTTTCTGTATGCGACAAAAAATGGTGTAGCCTAAAAAAGCAACATTGCTTAGAGCACCTTTAAAGATGCTTTGTAGAGCTGAGGGAAACTGCAGAGTTAGTTGATAATTCTTTGGGTTTATTATAAGAGACCCCTTTCACATTACCCATAAACGTATGATCCATTTATTTTAAAAATTGATAAATGCAGCTTTAAAATTGTTTTCATGGTTAAATGACAAAAATCAACTTGTAATTTCTGTTGAATTAGTTGCATATATACTGTACATATATATATGTTTAAGTTTAAATCTAATGTTTTATGGCATCTTGCTACTTTGTCTTTTTAATGCTCACATGCACAATTACAGTACATACATTCACACCATACACACAGATGTTTACACACAGATAGTTGCATGTGCCCGCTCACCCTGCTCTCCACCCCCACCGATATAAAGCAAGCTTTATTTTAAAGCTCTTGTAACAGGTTGGGGCCTTGAAAGAAATAATAATCAACGAGATATGCAGCAGGAATGTCAACAAGTGTTCTCTGCTGGATGTGTGTTTTTAACGGCGTCTCCAGCGGTGGAAAATGAATCTTTTCCTCCGCTGACTCGGTCAGCTGCCTCCCTCTCTGGAGGATTGACCGGGCAAAGAAAACAGTATGGGAAGGATGCAGAGGAGGGGGAAGCAGCCAAGGGTGGAGGAAGCAGAAAATCAAGTTTAGGAGGTCAAACTGAATGGATGCTAAGAATAGAAAAAAAAACGAGGAACATATTACTGCCTAGAATGACAGAGGGAGATGAAATGAGATGAGCTCTTGCTTGCTTTTCTGCACATCTTTGTGTGCATGCATGTGCTTGTGCATTCATATTCATGCATATATTTGTGTGTGTCGGTGTGTCTGTGTGTGTGAAAGAGAGCGAGGCAGCTGTGTACCCGTGGTTTGGGTGTGTAGGGAGGATCTGACCGGTGTGGTAAAAATACCCTTTGGGGCAACTTGCCAGCCGCACTGCAGAGAGGACACCAAAGCTGTGTTGATGGATGGCCCTGAGCAACATCCCTCACCAGTAGCTCTCTGTGTGTGTGTGTGTGTGTGTGTGTGTGTGTGTTTTCCGCAACGTATTTCCCAAAGACAATGAGTAATCGTAAATCGTGTCAAATGTTTGTGATTTCAGTCTTGACAAAAAATAATGAAACTAATAGTGATTATGATTTTATTTCCTTTAATTGAGCAGCCCTAGTATGTGTGTGGGTTAGAACTGATAAAAGAGCTTCTCTGCCTGTCCTTACTCCTCTCAGGTCCTCGCGGTGTTGTGTGTGTTGAGCTCCGGCGGGGGAGCTGGAATGGAGGGACGGTGTGAAGATGTTGTCCCAGGAGGAGGTCCGGCTGCAGCTTCTTGCTCTGGCTCAGAATTCTTCTCACAGGTCAGAGAAGACACATAAACATGTACATGTACAAATAATCTTCAACATCCTCCCAAAGTCATCTTGATGTGATCCTCTGTTTCCTGTGTTTTGGCCGAAGGCCGATTAGACTGTTCTTGTGTTATTTCAGCAGACCAGTGATTGGAGCCTGCACTCAAGATTTATTACCAAGAATGTGCATGATACCTGAAATGTCATCCCCCCCAAATATCCTACAAAACATGATTTCTCTATCAAATCACTTTAAAATTTTACAATTACAACTATACAATTACTATCAAAGTCATTTTTTTGTCATTGATGCAGTATTAAATGAGATCGCTGCATTCTGCAGCTGGGAAACAAGCTAGGCCTACAATATAAGTCCGTCCAGCTTGTATTTACATTCATAAAAGTGTTTGTTTTGCTACTGACAGACTCAGATTAATATTCTGTCTGTCAACATTATGGAAAGGATTTCTAAGGAGGTCGACCTTTCTGTTAAAGATTAAGATCCTTTTTTAAAACATAAAAGTCAGCGAAATTGCGTTTGCTAAACCCACCAGACTCCATGTAAATAATCAGTAATTTTAACATCTTAAAATACAGCTTTCTAAAACATCTCTGAGCAGCTCTGGCTGTCTTGAGCCTGCGTGTGTGGGGTGTGCGACTATCGGCTACATTTGGTCAATGTTTTCTTTCTTTTGTTGCAAATTCGGGTCTGTCAGTCACAGTGAAAACCGGGGACAGATCCAGCCAGGGACAGGTCGCCAAATCCGGGACTGTTCCCGGAAACCGTCACCCTATAGAACCACAGGTGTAATTAATAATATTAATAAGGGTCCATTTACCTGTTCCAGGGCCGACTGTTTTGCATGCTGGCACTTTGACATAGGTCAGTGACGCACACAAAAGGAGCAAAGCCAGTGTTAATGGTATTAATTACTTGTTTTCCCTGCAATGACATGTAAATATATCTGCTGTAAAAAGGCCCCATTTATCATTGATGTAGAAACTGTCTAATGTGTCATTGAATTAAAGGCACCTTAGCATTATGGACTATTGTGGAGAGATTAAAGTGAATGGGAGGAAAGAAAAATAGGGATTGACATCAGAATCAGAAAAAGATTTGGTAACACTTTACTTGAAGGTATCTACATAAGAGTGACACAACAGTGTCATGAATACATGACCGCTACAAAGCCGCTACAAAACCGCTAGGCCACCAGGGGGCCCCCAATTTATAAACAAGACTAGAAGTCTACAGCCATGCAAGCAGCTATGTGGAGCTGTACATTGATACAGGGGTGCTTTGAGCGTAATGCTAATGTCATGCTATCAATGCTAACATTCTTACAGTGACCATGCTGATTGTCACTGCCCAATGTGAGTCGCGCATGCTCAGATTTAACCGGTTTATGGCATAACGTGTCTTACTGAAATTTGCTAAATCAATAAAATAATAAACTTTTCTCATTACAAACAATAACCGAAGATGGAAATCATTTGATAAACGTTTTAACTATCTGTTTGTTTCATTGCTAACGTTGGCTCAAAATGTCATTCAAGTGACAGCCTTTGTTGTTTGATTGCTAGCTCGTAGCTAAGCTAGCAGTCCTTTCAAAAATGTTTTAGCTCTCTATGATTGTTTGATTGCTAACGTTAGCTTAAAACTCCATTCATCTGACAGCCTTTGTTGTGTTTGATTGCTAGCTTACAGCTAAGCTAGCAGTCATTTCAGAAACGTTTTAGGAGCGTGGATGCATCTTGTCCTGTAATTATTTTCTGTAACTTTAATTCATTTCAAGATAAATGCAGGAGAAGGGAGGCGACTGTGACCCTTAACCGCTTTCTCCCTCCTTAAAACCTGCTGTCAAAACAGTCCCTAAACAATCCCAGACCCGCTTTTAGCTATGATGGATGGAAGAGACATGAATGTACTACATGACAAGATGCATCCACGCTCCTCTTTCATTTCTCTGTTTTTTTTCTGGCTTTTCTTGTGAAAAAGCCCTCACGAGCTGTGGCAGGCTGCCTGTCAAGCCTTCATTCAGAGCCAGAGTCCATGGAGTAGGGACACACCGGTTCACTGGCTGCACCTTAACTCTGCACCTGGGCACACCTGGAGCTCAGTGGCCCCTTTCTGCTCCTGTGTTTGTGTGGTCGATCAGGTGTCGCTGCAGTATTTAGGTAACCAAATTGCCCACCAACATCAGAGACTAGTAGTTTTTACAAAATTATAAAAAAACATAGATGAAAGCTGATATTTGTGCTCTCAAAGGCTCTCATTACAGCATTATTCCTACATTAGGTTATTCACACCTGTCAGGCGCAAACCATTATTTTTGTGAGAGTTTCTGACAGACTCTGGCCCTCTCTTACCACAAACTGATTTGGCACACACTGTTCCAGTATTTGTGTGTGTGCGTACACTGTAAGCCCTTTGACATGCATTGACAGACACGCACGCCTTCCTTGACAAGCCACTGCTGTACTTTTCTCACCCCGACAAGAGAATACAGGCTTAAATAAGGATTGGATTACAAAGGCTTTTAGCCCTGTAAAGCCTTTTCCTGGCCACAATCTCTGGACCCGGGATCCACTTTCCCTTTGGTGTGGCCCCAGGGTTATGATTAGAGCTGGGGAGGGATGAGATAGGGTTGCTGGCTGCCCTTGTCTGCCGTGTGATTGAATGGCACTTGGGCTATTGTGATCCATAATGCAGTGGTGCGTACCCGCACACTTCTTTTGTGGATTGTAATTCAATACAGTGAGTGGTGTGTGTGTAGTGCTGGGGTGTTATGTGCGCGTAACGTTTTCCACAGAACGACCTGAGGAGCGCATTATCATTTTCACAGCCTCTCCCTGCACCAATATGTCAAATTAAAGGGGTTGCTTCACCCAAATTGCTAAAAAACAACAAAAAGCATGTACTCACTGTGCTTCTCAGCACCACAGATGGAATTATTTTGTACCTCCATTGCATTGATGTGTAGTGGATCTATTAGGATTAAAGTGTAAGTCAATTAAGTTTACCATTATATATAATTAAAAATCACTAATTTTCCTCAAATGGCTTTACAAACCTTAGACCCTTGTTTTGGAAGAGAGGAAAAATCCCCCCCCAAAAAACATGAATGGGGAGAAACCTCCAAAAGAGTAACAGAGGAGAGATTCTTCCAGGACAGACATTAAAAATAAACTCACCAAGTTATTCTTAGACATTTGGAAGCTGGTATCAGGTGTTTGACCTTGTGTTTCAGTGTGGAGCTCCACTGTGCTGCCCTGACCCTGCTCTCTCAACTGGTGGTTCAACTGGTGCACTCGAACCCTCAGGTAAATCTGACTGTGTACTAATAATCTCTCCCCTGGCAAAGAATAATGTGTTGGCAGCCTTTGGTTAAAACACTCAAAGGTTACTGAAAGCAGATGCTTGTTTCTACCACCCATCAGTCCAATGTTGTTTGGTTTCAACTGTGTCTGGTAGCTTAGCATACAGTTTACTAATTTTAATTCCAAGTTTGATAATTCAATTGACTGTAATTGTTTAAAAAAATAAACTGGCTATTGAAGATTAAAACCAAACAGCCATTGTAGCCAGTTATACACTAATATAACATAGCAATTATATAATGAATTGGAGAAACATACCAAATGCAGATTTTAATCACCAGATCTAAACCAATTACCTATAGACAGTAAGTGGACGCTCGTCCAGCTCATTATGGAGGAACATTGTTGAAGGAACTGATGAAATGAAAATGCCTATGTGATATAGCGTGCACCCCATGACCCCACGACAGGTTCAATTCCAACCTTTGGCCCTTTGGTGCATGTCATCCCCCCACACACCTCTCCTTTCATGCCTAAAACTGTCCTTTACATGAGTGTACTTTTCTGATCATTCTGTCATCTAGGGTGCGAGTGCAGTGCCTTGTTTAGCTCAGTGGGCGGCGCTGGTGTGCTCATGCTGCAGCGAGGAGCAGCCAGTGGAGGTGAAGCTAACAGCCGCCACGGTGCTGGTTAACTGTACAGCCACTGTGCTGACCAGCCCTCATCTGCCCCTGGGTGAGTCTCAATTCTGGAACAACTCGATGAAGTATTTACCTCCCAGCCAGTCAAGAAAAATACTTTGATGTGTTGCAAAGAATAAAGTATTTTAATTGCGTGTTTGTGTGTGCACGTGTCAGGTCTGTCCACGACAGTCTCTCTGTGGAGGAGTCTGTTTACGCTGCTGCAGGACGAAGACCAGGATGTCCGTGATTCAGCCTCTGACTTCATCTCTAATGTACCAGCACATCTGCTCAGTACAGGTACACACACTTGAAATGATTACACACTAACTAATATACCTGCTCAGCACATACACACACACATAACCATGACTATACACAAAATACATGCTTTTACTTACCTAGATACAAACACATAGCAAAGCATTGGTAGACGACAGTGATAATTACTGAAATATGCTGTTTATACACACACACTCAAATGTATTTAAACAGACATATGAACACAAGCGCATAAAACACCATAAACACTTGTTAATCTTAAAAAGGGTTGATGACATCATTTTGTGCTAAGGGTGGGTGAGCATGCCTGGAATGAAGGGTGCTAATTCTAGTTTGGACCCAAGAGTGAAGTGTGCGTGTGTGTGGTTATGTGTCATTGTTTGGTAAATGTGTGAGGTCTGTTTTCTGAGGAATTGTATAATGGCAGACAAACAGATTTGCTCACAAATACCACAAGTATACACACACATAATGTCTTATCCCCATAGAAGCACCCTCACAATTCTCTCTCACACACACACACAGAGGACTGACAGCTGTTGGCTCTCAAGTGCCCCTCACAAACAGCCATAGTGCGACTTCCTGTCCTCACTTCCCGTATTTTCCCAGCTTTTCCTCCAGGAGCCACCCTTATTGTGTCTGTCGCCACTGATTGTATCTCATAACATAACACAAGAAAGCAAAACATCTTCTCAGCAGTCTCCGCAGCCCCTCATAGCAACGCAGTCCATGCATGGGAGGGCATGGGGGAGACTCAGCTCACAGCTATTTTAGCTAAAGGCAGAAAGGGACATGTTTTCTTTTCTTTTTTAATGTACTGTATTTCCGATAAGTGTGCGTGTGGAAAGAGAGATAGAGTGGGCTATCCTCCTTTGTCCAGGACATACTCATTTGGAGATAACAGTGTGTGTGTGTGTGTGTGTGTGTGTGTGTGTGTGTGTGTGTGTGTGTGTGTGTGTGTGTGTGTGTACCAGTTTGCTTCCTTGCTGTAAACTGGTACACATTTCCTCCTGGTCACTCGTCTCCATTGCAGGAAACGAGTTTGAGTGTTTTCCTCCATTCTTTTGTCGGACTTTACTCTTCAGCCAGGCCGCTCACAAAACTAATTTGATGTCAATTGATGAAAATTGCGCTGAATTCCTATTTTCATGTGTCGTACACACAACAGGAATGTAGCACAACAACACAGAAAGCAGAAATGAGGCGGTAAATTGGTAAGCTTGTTTCAAATGAATGAGTGACTTGGACAGAAAAGTTGAATTCCACATTTAAATGAAAAACAACAGAAAAACCCAAAAGGAATCACATGCCACTGACTGTAAAAAAACTAAGCCCTCATTTGGTAAAATATGTCATCTTTCTACTTTGAGAGCTCAAACTTAAATTTCTAAAATTAAAAACACGGCAGTGAGCTGAGAGGACATTTAGATCACTGACATGACATTTAATGAAGTCATCATGATTGCGTGAGTGTTGCACAAATACTGCCGTCTCTCAGAGAACGTGTCACGTCAGTGTGTCATTTTGAATGTGTTTATTATTTTTTAAAGCATGGCTGGAATACAAACAAACAAGAAAAAAAGGAAAAGAAACACAGCACATTCTGAGAATCAACAATAGCCACAGTAATACTTCAATTAAATACAAAGCAGTTTTTCTTTAAAGATCCCATGACATGGTGCTCTTTAGATGTTATTATATAGACCTTAGTGGTCCCCTAATACTGTATCTGAAGTCTCTTTTATATAGACCTTAGTGGTCCCCTAATACTGTATCTGAAGTCTCTTTATATAGACCTTAGTGGTCCTCTAATACTGTATCTGAAGTCTCTTTTATATAGACCTTAGTGGTCCCCTAATACTGTATCTAAAGTCTCTTTTATATAGACTGTAGTGGTCCTCTAATACTGTATCTGAACTCTCTTTTATATAGACCTTAGTGGTCCCCTAATACTGTATCTGAAGTCTCTTTTATATAGACCTTAGTGGTCCCCTAATACTGTATCTGAAGTCTCTTTATATAGACCTTAGTGGTCCTCTAATACTGTATCTGAAGTCTCTTTTATATAGACCTTAGTGGTCCCCTAATACTGTATCTAAAGTCTCTTTTATATAGACCTTAGTGGTCCCCTAATACTGTATCTGAAGTCTCTTTTATATAGACCTTAGTGGTCCCCTAATACTGTATCTGAAGTCTCTTTATATAGACCTTAGTGGTCCTCTAATACTGTATCTGAAGTCTCTTTTATATAGACCTTAGTGGTCCCCTAATACTGTATCTGAAGTCTCTTTTATATAGACCTTAGTGGTCCCCTAATACTGTATCTGAAGTCTCTTTTATATAGACCTTAGTGGTCCCCTAATACTGTATCTGAAGTCTCTTTTATATAGACCTTAGTGGTCCCCTAATACTGTATCTGAAGTCTCTTTTATATAGACCTTAGTGGTCCCCTAATACTGTATCTGAAGTCTCTTTTATATAGACCTTAGTGGTCCCTAATACTGTATCTGAAGTCTCTTTTACAGTGAGGCAAATAAGTATTTGAACACCTGAGAAAATCAATGTTAATATTTGGTACAGTAGCCTTTGTTTGCAGTTCCAGAGGTCAAACGTTTCCTGTAGTTCTTCACCAGGTTTAACACACTGCAGAAGGGATTTTGGCCCACTCCTCCACACAGATCTTCTCTAGATCAGTCAGGTTTCTGGGCTGTCGCTGAGAAACACAGAGTTTGAGCTCCCTCCAAAGATTCTCTATTGGGTTTAGGTCTGGAGACTGGCTAGGCCACGCCAGAACCTTGATCTGCTTCTTACAGAGCCCTCCTTGGTTCTCCTGGCTGTGTGCTTCGGGTCATTGTCATGTTGGAAGACCCAACCTCGACCCATCTTCAATGCTCTAAATGAGGGAAGGAGGTTGTTCCCCAAAATCTCGCAATACATGGCCCCGGTCATCCTCTCCTTAATACAGTGCCGTCGCCCTGTCCCATGTGCAGAAAAACACCCCCAAAGCATGATGCTACCCCCCATGCTTCACAGTAGGGATGGTGTTCTTGGGATGGTACTCATCATTCTTCTTCCTCCAAACACGGTTAGTGGAATTATGACCAAAAAGTTCTATTTTGGTCTCATCTGACCACATGACTTTCTCCCATGACTCCTCTGGATCATCCAAATGGTCATTGGCAAACTTAAGACGGGCCTTGACATGTGCTGGGTTAAGCAGGGGAACCTTCCGTGCCATGCATGATTTCAAACCATGACGTCTTAGTGTATTACCAACAGTAACCTTGGAAACGGTGGTCCCAGCTCTTTTCAGGTCATTGACCAGCTCCTCCCGTGTAGTTCTGGACTGATTTCTCACCTTTCTTAGGATCATTGAGACCCCACGAGGTGACATCTTAAATGGAGCCCCAGTCCGAGGGAGATTGACAGTCATGTTTAGCTTCTTCCATTTTCTAATGATTGCTCCAACAGTGGACCTTTTTTCACCAAGCTGCTTGGACATTTCCCCGTAGCCCTTTCCAGCCTTGTGGAGGTATACAATTTAGTCTCTAGTGTCTTTGGACAGCTCTTTGGTCTTGGCCATGTTAGTAGTTGGATTCTTACTGATTGTATGGGGTGGACAGGTGTCTTTATAATGACCTCAAACTAATGGCTAATGACCTCAAACAGGTGCATCTAATTTAGGATAATAAATGGAGTGGAGATGGACATTTTGAAGGCAGACTAACAGGTCTTTAAGGGTTAGAATTCTAGCTGATAGACAGGTGTTCAAATACTTATTTGCAGCTGTATCATACAAATAAATAGTTAAAAAATCATACATTGGGATTTCTGGATTTTTTTTTAGATTATGTCTCTCACCGTGGACATGCACCTACGATGACAATTTCAGACCCCTCCATGATTTCTAAGTGGGAGAACTTGCAAAATAGCAGGGTGTTCAAATACTTATTTTCCTCACTGTATATAGGCCTTAGTGGTCCCCTAATACAAATACTATATACTAATACTTCTTTGCAATTGCTATTGCAAACCAAACAGTAATGTTTACTTATTTTCAAATGCAAATAGTGCAATCAGGTGAAAAATCAGTTAAAAAAAAAACAAAACAGCTGTGTTACTTTTCCCAGGAATAATCTGAGTCTGTGAAACGTTTTTTAACTGTATATAATGATGCCTGACATTGACAGAACAATCATGTATGCTTCAGAATGATTTTATTTTTAAATCCTGTAAGCCCCAAAATTAAATTCTGGTACATGTCTAATTTCGATTAGCGTTTTTCAAGGGCTTAAGTGACACACGGTGAAAGTGGTAAAGTCCTTATCCACCATGGCAGACACCTCTGGCTTGGTGAACTGCATAATAGCTGAGTTCAACTTTCTGCTGTCGGACTGCCAAGGAAATAGAAATGGAATAGCTTGGCATGCTATACATAGCTAACATAGCTATATAGTGCAATGCTGTGCCAATGGAAAAACATTACACTGTGTGTTAGTGTGTATACAGGTCACTTCAAGCATGTGTGTGTGTGTGTGTGTGTGTGTGTGTCCGTTTTCCCATCCCCTGAAGGCTAGCCAGTCAGCTAGTCCGCCCAGTGAGTGTGTGTGTGTGTGTGTGTGTGTGTGTGTGTGTGTGTGTGTGTGTGTGTGTGTGTGTGTGTGTGTGTGTGTGTGTGTGTGTGTGTGTGTGTGTGTGTGTGTGTGTGTGTGTGAATGTGTGTGTGTGTGTGTTTTATGACCTGCCGTTGCAGAGTCAAGTATCTGAGGTGTTAGCTGCTTGAGATGGAGGCGACGACTCCTGGCCCTTTGATATGGAGGCCAGGCAGAGATGTGGGAACAGAGACGGGTTCTGCAACACACCCTTACAAAATGCAAAATACCCACCCACCCCCCACCCACCCACGTCCCCTCACCAGCTATTTAAAGTTTAAATGTCTGAACTGGCTGTTTAGTTGCTGATGATGTTGTTGCTGGACAGTATACATTGTAAACCAGATTTTAAGCTAAACCAGGAATTCAGTACAACAAAGACATGTTGCCTGTGCAATTTAATATATATATATATATATATATATATGTGTGTATATATATATATATATATATATATATGTGTGTATATATACTGTAGACAGTATATATACTGACAGCAGGCAATGAGCTTAGCTTAGCTCAACATTAAGACTGGAAACGGGAAAACTGCTAACCTGGCTGAGTGTTCACGTATATTGCTTTTTTTGGGGGGTTCCCTTAAAGCAACACTAGAGACCTTTTTGTACCTTAAAATAATGTTTCCAAAATCATTTCAGTGGTTCGTCAACTCGTAACAGGGTGAACGGCACTTCTGCATTCACTTTGTGGCTATCTACCAGCAATAATCGCACTATGCTAGTGTGCCAGATCAGGTGGCGGATCTGTAGTTCCAGTGAGACATGATGGGACAATTGTGCTTCCAGCCTGTAGGAGGACCGTAGCAGGAAAAGTTCCCCAGTGTAGCTTTAAAATAGAGGGACTATTTTGTGTCCCATATTAATATTAGACATTCTTTCACCATCAAGTAAGGGTAGGACTCACCGTTCCTTTTGATAAAACGTGTAAATGCTTTGCAACTTTTTCTGTTTTCCGTAAAGTAGTTGACGGGCTCTCTTTTACTCGCCGTTCACGCATCCTTCGATGTTAAAATCAGGTAATATCCAAATAAATGTGTTTAGTGTGTGGGAGAGAGATTTGTGCTGATTCCCGTCAGGTTCCTCGAAGCTTATCTTCTGTGAACCACAGTGGAGCCATTGTCCTGGACAGGAAGAGCAAATCTAATTTAACCCCATCCCACCTTCCAGCTCGCTCTCCCCCCACCATCACCACCAGCATCACCCAAATACCTCCAGGCTAATTGAGTCTGAAATCAAACTCCACTCACCCCCGCTGGACCTCCAGCACTGTGACAGACCCCGGGGCAGGAACAGAGGGATCACTTTATATATAGAGCCCAGAGGGATTTGGTTGGGACAGCAGTGTGTAACAGGGCAGTTTTGCAATTCTGATTGGGAACGGAGTGACACACTAATCCTCCATTTTTGTGTTTATCAAATGATTCATTTAAAGTGCTCATATGATGCTAATTTTCAGGTTTATAATTGTATTTTGAGGTTGTACCAGAATAGTTTACATGGTTACATTTTCAAAAAACACTATATACTTATACTGCACATTTTTACCCTGTGTGTTTGGGTCTCTGTTTTAGCTCCAGAGTGAGACATCTCTCTTCTTTACTATATATTTCTTTATTTACAGACTCAAGGTCCAGATAAAAAAAAGTACACTCAACACATTACAAAAGGGGTTCAGACCACACACAAACATAAATACATATAGACAAACTGATCCCCAAAAATATCACAAAAGAATCACACATGCATACAAATCTACAAATTGCAATGCTCAATGATTAAAACAGTACAGTATGCTCTGAAAAGAGATATTTTAACTTCTTCAGAACACATAGGAAATTTGCGTGCCAGAGTATTTGCTTGTCCATATAATTTACAGCACTACCGATGTATATCATCACAAAAATCGTCCCTGATAATGTGGCCCAAGTATTTTACTTTAGTAACCATGTTAAGGTCTTGCCCTGACAAGTAAAAAGAGGGAAAGCATAGCTTCCTGTCCACCTTAGTTCTGACAATCATTACAACACTCTTTTTAGCGTTGAATGTGATGTCATGCTGTAGTCCATAGTCTGAGCAGACTCTAAGCAGTTGCTGTAGGCCAGCACTATATGGAGACATAACAATTAAATCATCGGCATACATCAGATGATTAATACAGCTATCTGCCACCATACATCCAGTTTTACACACTTCCAATGTCCTAGAAAGATCATCCATATATAAATTAAAAAGAACAGGTGACAATATTCCCCCTTGTCTAACCCCATTGGTCACTGGGAAAGGAGCCGACGTTGGGAGTCGCACATGCTCAGTAGCTCGGTAAGATCCCATCAGCTAGATAACTCTTTCTCCAGATTTGGTCAGTCCAAGGCAGGATTAGCTGGGGGACTTCTTCTAGACCAGGGCCACTTGTGGAAAACCTGCACAACAGGGACAGGAAGTAGTTCTTTTGGAGATTATGGTCAACTATTGGGTAGCAGTGTTTTGCCATTGAGAACGAGCTAGCATGCTACGGTTAGCCACCTCGTCTCTAGTGATGTAGAAAGCCGTGCAGATGTTGAACAGCTCACCCGGAGACTGAAGACAGAGGACATTCAGAAACCGGATCTCAGTCAAAACAGCATGGAGAGTTTTTTCCAAGTTTGTATGTGTGTGGAAGCACCAGAGACACAAAATAGCATAACATAGTATAGGCACTTTAAGACTTTTATCATACGAGACATATAAAGTTGACATGACATACATAGGGTGGATATATTTAACTATATATCTTTAAACGTTACATTTACGGCTGAAATGCCGGGGCGACCTCTAGCTCACCCAGTAAGAGCGTACGCCCCGTGTATGCTTAGTCTTTTGCAGCGGCCCGGGTTCGAGTCCGACCTGCGGCCCTTTGCTGCGTGTCACCCCCCATCTCTCTCCTATCTTTCCTGTCTATGTAAGTACCGTACATATCCACACTCCTTATATATGTTTATTTATATTTCTACTTTGATATTTATACACTCTTGCAACTGTAACACAGAATTTCCCTTCAATAAACTATTTCTGATTCTGATTATCCTCTGTCACTAACTAATAAAGGGAAAAAGCCCTTAAATCTTAATCTTAAAAAAATATATATTTAAAAATATCTTACAGATTTTAATATGTCCGCAATTTTAACGGCCAGTTGTCTACCCGTGTTGTTTTTGTGTTAGCGTGACGCTCCAGTGTGTGTGTGTGTGTGTGTGTGTGTGTGTGTGTGTGTGTGTGTGTGTGTGTGTGTGTGTGTCTTGAAAAGTCGTCTCTCCTTCCTTCTGTTTTTTTCCACCATTCAGTCGTAGTGTTGAACTCGGCAGTAACCTCACATACTCTGCTGACATGCTCATGTTTTCCAGGCCATTCTCAGTGAACCCTGATCTACTAAATTGCCTGGACCAACCCTCTTTGCTTACTATGAAGACAACAAGCACCTGTGCAGAATATGCCCCAGTTCAGTCATTGACAGTGGATGATGCAGATGAATGGTAGTGAACGACCTGACAAGGGCTGACGAACACTCATTAAACGGACCTCGTCCTATATTTGCACAGCACTCACTCAACCATCAAACCTGTTTTTTGTGTGTTGGGCCAGTTTGGATGAATGGCTGAACAAGACTTCAAGTGTCACATGTCACTAATTTAAGAAGAACCTATAATATACACAGAATCCGTGGGGCGCTAATTACTCAAACTTTGGATTAGCAGCTTTCTCCTTTACTTTTGGGATAAATACGCTGTCATTTCCGCCTCCATAGAGAAAACACAACCAGAAATGGTGTTCCTTTCACCATCTTTGACTGCAACGGCAGCATGTGGAAGGAGATTTTACTGATTTGGTGGTGTAAAATAAAGTGTCACATGTCTGCAGTAATGACTGGTGTCTGCAGGCTGTTGAAGCGAGTGCACATTGTATTCATTGCAGTCTACAGCTGTGGGTTGTAACGGTTGATTAGGATGTGTTTTAAAGATTAAAAATAGGAGTGCAGAGTATCTTGGTTTGGCTTTTCTCAATCTCACTGTGTGATACTGTGTCGGCCTAGATCTGATAGTAGTCGGTCGTTTGAATGTTCACTTGTGGAATGGACAAAGAGTCAGGAAATGTCATAGAAGTCGAACAATCAGACATTACCTGACCTATCTGAAAGACAGCACAGAAAGGAATAAACGTGTGTGTGTTGGTCGTCTTTTTAACACCACTTTCTAAATGTATCTCTCAATTATCACCTCCTTTGTACAAAGATATAAAGGTTAGTTAAGTAAACCACAAAATCGTGTGAGCGAGCCTTGTCACGCCAGATCAGTCTTTGAAGTTTTTTTTGGTTTCTGGTGGGTAGGTTAGCTGACGTTGTATGTGAAGCATTTTGAAATACTCAGTCATGTCATTTCTTTTGTGGATCTGGGAGATCAGGAGTTTCCTAATGGCAAATGCTATTATGTTGCATTATGGTAATTTTTGAGTTTTTGAAGCTTGACCCATACTAGGGAGTGACTGAAAGTCAGGATATGTCACCCCATATTGCATGTTCCATGTCTCAAAGGCGCTATGAAGTCCACCCACCCAAGAGTCCAAGTTACAGAGTACAGTCGTTGGTCACAGAGTCACAAAATCAACTTAAAAATGCTTTGTTATGAAATTTCCTGGGTATCTTTGTATAGTCTCATGTGGCAAAAATCCACTCCGTTGCTGCTTTGAAGGGATCAACAAATGCAAGAAATAAATATATATAAATATAGTATATTCTTTTGGTGCTTTTCCTTTGATTAGTGACAGTGGATAGATAGGAAAGGGGGAGAGAGATGGGGGGTGACACGCAGCAAAGGGCCGCAGGTCGCTAGAGGCCGCCCTACGAATTTGATCTTTTGACTGATCACTGACTGCGCCTCATGACATTTTGCTACAGTGAGCTCAGACTAATAGCATTTATTCTCAGACCATTATTGCAATGGTAAATGGTAATTCACAGTGTTCACTAAGTTTTGTGCTGTTAATTTTATGCTAATGTTTCCTGTTGTTGTAGTTGGTCACTCCCCCGTTTTCTCACCTCCCACCACCAGAGGAAGTCGAGGCTGTAAAGTGTATGTTTTTATTTCACACCTCTCAATCTCACACCTATGCATCCTGGTGGCTCGGCTCCACTGAGGCGTCTGTAGCACACACTGTGTGTGATGTGTGTGATGTGTGTGGTGGAACGAAAGTTTCTTTGAGCTTTCGGGAAAGTTAACGTGAGTGTTTTGCTGCCATTGTATGGTCTTGTTTTCAAGTCCCCGTACGGACCAAAGTACGGCGTGTGAATTGGTGGCTGGAGAGATGCTACTTCACCTCCTGGGCACTGCCAGGTTGTCTTGAGCAAGGCACCGTACCACCCCCCAGCCCCCACCGCTCAGGGTGCTGGTCCAGCACTGGCAGCCCACTCACTCTGACATCTCACGCGGGCATAGGTCCTGAGCATATGTGTGTAAGCAGTATAAATTATTAATCTTCTTCTGAAAATTCATTTCATTATTATTATTATTAATGAAATGGATTTACAGAAGCCCCATCTGATTACAGATGAAATCCGGGCACATATATACACATATAGATCTTTGCTGCCCCTTTCGGACAGACGGTCTTTGTCCAGGATGTATAGAATAAAGAGCTGACTGTGCTGCAGAGCAGGTGTAGCTGAGTGACCCATACGGTGGCCCGTCGGCAGGTTACAGCCCCCAGGTGGGATGCATGGTTGAAGCAGTTAGTTGAGGCGGGGGCTTCTAATCCAAATCCCTTAGATGTGGGAGGCTGAGCAGAGGAATGACAATAATCAATGGGAGGGAGAGAGAGAGAGAAGGGGTAATGCAACGATGGCCTTCTGGCGGACTCAGACTGAGGATATTGGCGTGCAGGAACGCTCTGCAATGTTGTGATTCATGGTCTGAGCCTTAAACCCTTAGACCACCAGGGCACCTCTTCTTCTGTATTACATTTTTTATTTTATTTTTTTTAAATTAGTGCCATAGCATGGCTTAATTCAGAAGTGTCAGGAATCAGCCATCTTATTCACCCTTAATCCATGTCAGTGCAGAAAAACATCTGTTTCTGGATCCCAGTATCATACTACATACAGTATAAATTGTAAACATTATGTACCATACACTAGTTGTAATAATATTCTGCAGTTGCCGTTAGTGTACAAACCAATGTACTTTACTGTTTTGGCACATTGCAATATGTGCAGGAACCAACATGAACCATTTAAACTCAAAATCAGGGAAGAAGAAAAACTAAGCTAGGCCAACACAAGCTCCTGTTACTAGCCTTTTCCAGAGCTTTTAACCCTACCACATGATCTTCATAAGGAGATGGACTTTGCCCCAATGCCTGGGAAAATTATGACGTTCCCGTCAACCTTGCCTGTACCTAACACATTAAACTAAGATGATGTAAACAGGAAACATTACAGCTGCTAAGCGCCAGTATGTTAGTTTTTTCATTGGGATGTTGCATGTTGCCACGCTAGCGTTAGCATTTAGCCCAAAGCACTGCTGTACCTATAAATACAGCCTCACAGAGCCACTAGCATAGCTGTACGCTCTTTGTCTTGTGTGGAGTTTACTCACTTGTGTGATCACACTAGTCAAAACCAGCTATTCGTTAGCATGCGGCGCAGAACTGGGACGGAGCTTAGAGTAACAGTCCGTGTCCGTAATAAGCTCAAGTGGCTCTTTGGCAGTGAAGATAATAGTGTGTGTGCACGATAAAGAGCTTGTTCTGGTTCCTGCAGATTTACATGTAAAGCACTTTTTTAACTTGGTTGCCAGAGTCTCTAACAAGGCAACCAAAGATCGTAGTTTAGTTTGTTTTATTTTTTTTTTAAAAACCCTTTAAGAGCTCAGAATGGTACAACTGTTATACTGTTTCCACAAGTGGCACAAGGTTAAGTTTTCCCCTCACACTCCTGCCCTGCCCAGTTTAAAATGTACTTTAAGAGTGCCAGTGAATGGAGTGTGTGCCAATGAATGCCAGTTGCCAACAACACACACACACACACACACAGCCTCACCCAATCTTACTTCAACCCATTCATTCACCAGCTGGCACTGATATTGTCATTTGCAGAGACAAGATTAAACTCGCACAGACGTTCACCGCAAACAATGGCCTCTTTGGACTAAACTCATGGCGGCGTGTGCACACACACACACATACACAAACTCACACACATGTCCACACACTACCCACCGAACACACATGGCAGTAACAGCATGAAAGACAATCCCCTTGAGAAACAGAGTATTCTGCGGCAAATGCTTGTGGAGGGAAATCGCATTAAGCGATGTGTGAAACCTCCGTGGCAAAGTAGATAAATTGAATGCAGATAAAATTTCCTATTATGTCCCTTAATGTTTGGGGAGGTGGGGACTGTAAAGGCTTGACATCAGAGGCTGGGCTGTCCCAGAAAGAGGCGGCTTCTTGGTAAAGAAAGGAATTTGTCACTCAAGCTCCTAAACTCTTAAATCTCCTCTAATACAGTACAATCAGCAGACTCTAATGTTCACAGAGCGGGTTGCCCTCTCTGCTCAGACTTCAGGCTCTGCTCCGATGTTACGCCCCAAAAACAATCTGGGTTCCCAACTCTGTGTGTGTGTGTGTTTTTTTTATACTGTATGTGTCGATGGGGGTCTGTCTACCTCCACCCTCCCTCCTCTCTTCCCATAGTGGTAGTGTTTTGGCTAGTGTCTCTTAAAGCCTTTTGAAGTCTCTGGTGTTATCTGGGTGTCAGCTGTGGTGAGGATGGTCAAGGTGGGAGAACAACACTCTCTCACATACACACACATACACACAACCTCTGTGTCAGATGGTTGCTTCATGGACAACTGGAGTCGTTAAATGAAGTCATACGTTATGTTTTCCCTGTTGGAAGTGTGTGTCCTTGCACTCACACTTCCTCCACTCTTGCATACAACACTGTATGGGCTCATGACAGGCCGGGCCGCCTGCCTGCTTCTAAATATATGTGTGTAGAAGCATTATGGCAACAGAGGACTATTTGTATAAGACTACAAATAGCAAAAATGCTAAAATAAACCTATTTTGTCAACATGAACATCTTATTCACATATGCTGGCAGTCCATTCATAAATCCATTCATTAACACGTAAACAGGAAGTTAAAGGCAACATTTGCACTTACTGTGTGTGCATGGCGCATACTGGTGCAATGTGCACAACAGTTTTGAATCCACTCATACACACCCTGATCGTGGTTAGTTATATGATTTATAGTTTTGTTTCCCAGAAGGCAGTCCAAGCCCAGAGAAGACACACATGCGCACACACTCACACTAAGTTTGGATCATACCGTCAGTCCTGCATCATTTAAACAGGCAGAGACTTACACCAGGCTAGGGTATTGGAGGAAATCAGGTGGAAAACTGTCTACATACAGGTGCTCAGTAATCAGATGTCCATGACCAAACCTGGTATATGTATTTCCTATTTGATAACGTTGCAGTCTGAAGAAGGTTTTTTTTCACCCTCTTGTTTTGGGGCTCGTGGTGCATACACATTTTTTCCTGCATCTGAATTTTACAAAAGTGTACTGTTCAGTTGTGGAAACGGACTTATTTAGAATTATTTATTTCACTTTTAGTCAGACTTTGGATTGAATTATTTTGGATACAGGGACACACCACTCTGGGTAATGGTTTTTCCTTTCATGCCACCGCATCACACGACACTGGATGGGTTGGGTCGGGTTAACGTCCTCATGCCCATCCACTCTTGTAGAAACCCAATTAGAAACCTGTGTAGCGTACATGGCAGAGGGGTGACCAGGTTTATCTTAAAAGGGGGAATTATGCTTTTTCTTATTTTCTGTCATATATACAGCAGTGTATACTACTCTGGGCTCGAACGGACATATAATTCCATATGATATATGGTCATATGATATATGATCATCAGGGTTTATAGTGTTACATTTAGCTACACACTAGCGTTAACGCCAGAGAAACATGTAATCGTGGCTGCAGAGGTTTCTCCCCGATTTCAGATCACAGTCTTGCTGGAACGTGTTCGATTGTGTAGATTTTGGTTTATAAGTTTTTATTGGCCTTTAAAAGCCTTTATTGACGATATAACGTGCTGTTAAGTAGAGGTTTACACAAATTATTTATACTTAGTGACTGTTAGGTATAACTGTCAGCTGTCAGTGAGTAAATGAGCGTTGGCTCGTTAATATGTGACCTGTTTAGATTGAAAAGAGACTTTTTAATAAAAAGATATGGTAGACACATCTGACCTCACACTTAATTAAAAAGCAGTTTAATAATTATATCAAATGAGAAGATTGTAAACTACATTTGAAAAAAACACATTACACCATTATCTTTGAATAAATGATCAAATAATGAGGTTTTAGTTAACATACAATGGATGGTTTCCACCCGTTCTAAACTGCATAAATACTATTACCTTTAAAGACAAATATATATTATATAAGACAAAACATAAAACAATCATATCTACATTTACAAAGGCTGGGACAGTCAGGTATAAAGTGCTCATGTTATGCTTTTTGGGTTTTTTCCTTTATTGCGTTATATATCTTTTTTTTTTGCATGTTATAGGTTTACAAATTGAAAAAGCCCACAGTCCCCCCAGTCCTTACCTAGGTACTGTCAGGACCCTCATACTCTGCTTCTGACTGGCTAGTAGTCCTTACCTAGGTACTGTCAGGACCCTCATACTCTGCTCCTGACTGGCTAGTAGTCCTTACCTAGGTACTGTCAGGACCCTCATACTCTGCTTCTGACTGGCTAGTAGTCCTTACCTAGGTACTGTCAGGACCCCTCATACTCTGCTTCTGACTGGCTAGTAGTCCTTACCTAGGTACTGTCAGGGCCCTCATACTCTGCTTCTGACTGGCTAGTAGTCCTTACCTAGGTACTGTCAGGACCCTCATACTCTGCTTCTGACTGGCTAGTAGTCCTTACCTAGGTACTGTCAGGACCCTCATACTCTGCTCCTGACTGGCTAGTAGTCCTTACCTAGGTACTGTCAGGACCCTCATACTCTGCTTCTGACTGGCTAGTAGTCCTTACCTAGGTACTGTCAGGACCCTCATACTCTGCTTCTGACTGGCTAGTAGTCCTTACCTAGGTACTGTCAGGGCCCTCATACTCTGCTTCTGACTGGCTAGTAGTCCTTACCTAGGTACTGTCAGGACCCTCATACTCTGCTTCTGACTGGCTAGTAGTCCTTACCTAGGTACTGTCAGGGCCCTCATACTCTGCTCCTGACTGGCTAGTAGTCCTTACCTAGGTACTGTCAGGACCCTCATACTCTGCTTCTGACTGGCTAGTAGTCCTTACCTAGGTACTGTCAGGGCCCTCATACTCTGCTCCTGACTTGCTAGTAGTCCTTACCTAGGTACTGTCAGGGCCCTCATACTCTGCTTCTGACTGGCTAGTAGTCCTTACCTAGGTACTGTCAGGGCCCTCATACTCTGCTTCTGACTGGCTAGTAGTCCTTACCTAGGTACTGTCTCCTCCTCATACTCTGCTCCTGACTGGCTAGTAGTCCTTACCTAGGTACTGTCAGGGCCCTCATACTCTGCTGCTGACTGGCTGACTGGCTAGTAGTCCTACCTAGGTACTGTCAGGGCCCTCATACTCTGCTTCTGACTGGCTAGTAGTCCTTACCTAGGTACTGTCAGGACCCTCATACTCTGCTTCTGACTGGCTAGTAGTCCTTACCTAGGTACTGTCAGGGCCCTCATAGTCTGCTTCTGACTGGCTAGTAGTCCTTACCTAGGTACTGTCAGGGCCCTCATACTCTGCTTCTGACTGGCTAGTAGTCCTTACCTAGGTACTGTCAGGACCCTCATACTCTGCTTCTGACTGGCTAGTAGTCCTTACCTAGGTACTGTCAGGACCCTCATACTCTGCTTCTGACTGGCTAGTAGTCCTTACCTAGGTACTGTCAGGGCCCTCATACTCTGCTCCTGACTTGCTAGTAGTCCTTACCTAGGTACTGTCAGGGCCCTCATACTCTGCTTCTGACTGGCTAGTAGTCCTTACCTAGGTACTGTCAGGACCCTCATACTCTGCTTCTGACTGGCTAGTAGTCCTTACCTAGGTACTGTCAGGGCCCTCATACTCTGCTCTGACTGGCTAGTAGTCCTTACCTAGGTACTGTCAGGACCCTCATACTCTGCTTCTGACTGGCTAGTAGTCCTTACCTAGGTACTGTCAGGGCCCTCATACTCTGCTCCTGACTTGCTAGTAGTCCTTACCTAGGTACTGTCAGGGCCCTCATACTCTGCTTCTGACTGGCTAGTAGTCCTTACCTAGGTACTGTCAGGGCCCTCATACTCTGCTTCTGACTGGCTAGTAGTCCTTACCTAGGTACTGTCAGGATCCTCATACTCTGCTCCTGACTGGCTAGTAGTCCTTACCTAGGTACTGTCAGGGCCCTCATACTCTGCTCTGACTGGCTAGTAGTCCTTACCTAGGTACTGTCAGGGCCCTCATACTCTGCTTCTGACTGGCTAGTAGTCCTTACCTAGGTACTGTCAGGGCCCTCACCCTCATACTGTCTGCTTCTGACTGGCTAGTAGTCCTTACCTAGGTACTGTCAGGGCCCTCATAGTCTGCTTCTGACTGGCTAGTAGTCCTTACCTAGGTACTGTCAGGGCCCTCATACTCTGCTTCTGACTGGCTAGTAGTCCTTACCTAGGTACTGTCAGGACCCTCTAGTAGTCCTACTCTGGGCTTCTGACTGGCTAGTAGTCCTTACCTAGGTACTGTCAGGACCCTCATACTCTGCTTCTGACTGGCTAGTAGTCCTTACCTAGGTACTGTCAGGGCCCTCATACTCTGCTCCTGACTTGCTAGTAGTCCTTACCTAGGTACTGTCAGGGCCCTCATACTCTGCTTCTGACTGGCTAGTAGTCCTTACCTAGGTACTGTCAGGGCCCTCATACTCTGCTTCTGACTGGCTAGTAGTCCTTACCTAGGTACTGTCAGGATCCTCATACTCTGCTCCTGACTGGCTAGTAGTCCTTACCTAGGTACTGTCAGGACCCTCATACTCTGCTTCTGACTGGCTAGTAGTCCTTACCTAGGTACTGTCAGGGCCCTCATAGTCTGCTTCTGACTGGCTAGTAGTCCTTACCTAGGTACTGTCAGGGCCCTCATACTCTGCTTCTGACTGGCTAGTAGTCCTTACCTAGGTACTGTCAGGACCCTCATACTCTGCTTCTGACTGGCTAGTAGTCCTTACCTAGGTACTGTCAGGACCCTCATACTCTGCTTCTGACTGGCTAGTAGTCCTTACCTAGGTACTGTCAGGACCCTCATACTCTGCTTCTGACTGGCTAGTAGTCCTTACCTAGGTACTGTCAGGGCCCTCATACTCTGCTCCTGACTGGCTAGTAGTCCTTACCTAGGTACTGTCAGGACCCTCATACTCTGCTTCTGACTGGCTAGTAGTCCTTACCTAGGTACTGTCAGGGCCCTCATACTCTGCTCCTGACTTGCTAGTAGTCCTTACCTAGGTACTGTCAGGGCCCTCATACTCTGCTTCTGACTGGCTAGTAGTCCTTACCTAGGTACTGTCAGGATCCTCATACTCTGCTCCTGACTGGCTAGTAGTCCTTACCTAGGTACTGTCAGGGCCCTCATACTCTGCTCCTGACTGGCTAGTAGTCCTTACCTAGGTACTGTCAGGACCCTCATACTCTGCTTCTGACTGGCTAGTAGTCCTTACCTAGCTACTGTCAGGGCCCTCATACTCTGCTCCTGACTTGCTAGTAGTCCTTACCTAGGTACTGGGGCCCTCATACTCTGCTTCTGACTGGCTAGTAGTCCTTACCTAGGTACTGTCAGGGCCCTCATACTCTGCTTCTGACTGGCTAGTAGTCCTTACCTAGGTACTGTCAGGGCCCTTACCTACTGGGTACTGTCATATACTCTGCTCCTGACTGGCTAGTAGTCCTTACCTAGGTACTGTCAGGACCCTCATACTCTGCTTCTGACTGGCTAGTAGTCCTTACCTAGGTACTGTCAGGGCCTCATACTCTGCTTCTGACTGGCTAGTAGTCCTTACCTAGGTACTGTCAGGACCCTCATACTCTGCTTCTGACTGGCTAGTAGTCCTTACCTAGGTACTGTCAGGGCCTCATACTCTGCTCCTGACTGGCTAGTAGTCCTTACCTAGGTACTGTCAGGGCCCTCATACTCTGCTTCTGACTGGCTAGTAGTCCTTACCTAGGTACTGTCAGGGCCCTCATACTCTGCTCCTGACTGGCTAGTAGTCCTTACCTAGGTACTGTCAGGGCCCTCATACTCTGCTCCTGACTGGCTAGTAGTCCTTACCTAGGTACTGTCAGGGCCCTCATACTCTGCTCCTGACTGGCTAGTAGTCCTTACCTAGGTACTGTCAGGGCCCTCATACTCTGCTCCTGACTGGCTAGTAGTCCTTACCTAGCTACTGCTTATGTGCGACTCCCAACAAAGATGGAACAGAAGTATAGGATATGAGCATATCCTCAGCACCCAGGGCTAAAGCTGAACTTAAGACTAAAGTTGAATTTGGACCACTGCCCTGCTGACACAGTAATGACATGGCATCTGCAGCAGACGTGAAGTAAATTGGTTAAGGGTGGGGAAATTTGACACAGTCAAAACACAAGCTTTGTTTTTTTACTGTTCCTTTTGTATTTCAGGTGCGTTGCATCGCGTCTTGACTGCAAATTATTTCTGTGGGTCTTAAATGTCAAACATGGTTTACAGACTTTGTTTAAATGTGTGGCCTCTCTTGTCCTCAGGTGTCTCAGGTGTGCCCGTGTGTCCTCCGGTGGCCCTGGACTCAGGCGTGGCGCTCCTGTGTCGGCTCTTTGAGCTGTGGGGGCAGGTACCAACGGGTGTCCTCGCTCTGACAGAGTGGCTGCTGGGAGATGAAGAAGCCTATGATGCGGCGGTTTCAGACGAAGCTTCCAGTCTGGTGAGGAAGCAGACACATAACTCCATAAGATATCAGTGGAGATATTTGACTGTTTTGATTTCCATGAAGTGAAACTGATGACCACGATGACTATCACAGTTTAGTTTTCTATCACTACAACAGAGATTGTTCATTAACTTCCAATGTGGAACACATATGTATGAATAGACTGTAACAGCACTATTTACAGCCCTTAAGTGATTCGGCTTGGTTTAACACGGTGTCTGTAACTGGTGGAATCACAGGGACAGGTGGCACTATTATTTATTTTCCCTGCCCTTGTTTTATTCTGCTCACAGTAGTAGTCAAAATAGCTGTAGAGTGCTTTGAGTCACCAAGGTTTCTGCTCTCGAGCCACACTTTGTTTAGCGGCCTGTTTTACTTTGGGTTCCTGTCCTGTTGTTTCTTTCTTTCTATGAAAGACTTTGAAGGCACCATGTGAAACCGCCGAGAGGCATTGTAAGACATAACTTGGAGCAAAGTAACTTGTGTGCTGATAGCCTAAAGATGTTTGGCTGCAAGTAACGCTGCACTAGTCATTGTTTTTAACCTTGAGTACAATGTTGGCTACTCTACCCACCTCTGCATTTGACTCAAGTAAAACTACTGTTACTTCAGAATAATATGACTCAAGTAAAAGTAAAAAGCAGTCATCTAATTAATTACTTGAGTAAGAGTAAAAAAGAGCTGAGTAACTGTTGAGTAACTTTTTTTTAACACAAGCATTCAGACAGACAGACAAAAATACAAAATAATCATCTTTAGGCAAATTCTAGTTCATCCAATCAATAAAATTCATTAATTAATTACTAAATAGCTTAAATTAAAACAATCCAACCTAAAAGACAAATATTCGTCTATCCACAGCAAAAAAGAAAAACGAATTTAGGAAAATTACCATTACAAAACCATGACGCGTAGAATACCACAGAGGTTAAAAGGAAAGTAAGGAGCTCATTGTAGCCTGATGTAGCGGAGTAAGAGTACAGTTTCTTCTTCACTAATCTACTCAAGTAAAAGTAAAAAGTATAGTGATTTAATACTACTCCTAGAAGTACAATTTTTTCAAAAACTTACTCAAGTAAATGTGACGGATTTCGCAGTTCCCCTCACTTCTAGGGAGCATTTAAGTGTTTTTGAGCTCATCGCTTTGGTTTCCAGGGCCGCACCTTTGTGTCGGTGGCAATGAGGTTGACACTAACCTTATATTTTTTTGGATCATAAAATTTACCCAAATTCACATATTCAGAATGTAGGATGTTACTACAGATATTCTTGTAATCATCTCAATGTCTGCTGTATTAGCCATGTGTTACCACAATGTGTTTATTTGCATATAGATATAGAGCGGGGAAGTGATGTCCAAGCACGTTGAGATGTGAAATTACATACTTTGTCTACTTGTGATCAGATCACCTAAGACGCATGTTAATGCCAGGTCCAAACAGGGCCAATGTGGCTCTGGATCTGTTAGACCATCATATCAACTTTATAATTGTTGTCCTCCTCCTAAGTGGCCGAAAACAAATCCACAAATAATACTGATTTACATCCACATCTCAGTAACCAGACTGCCCATTTTGCTTGTTGACCAGAATGAAGAGGACTTCCTGTTCGAGAAGGGGGATCTGAACCTGTGGGCCGAGCCGGTCCAGTGGGTGAAGCTGCTACACAGGCACGTTGGCTCCCTCATCCCGACCTTTAAGCAGACCCAGGCCCCTGGAACCGCAGGGCCAGACCAGGTCCACCAACTCCATACCCTGTCAACTCAGGCCCAAGCCAAGGCCCTCAGCTCGCAGCAGGCCCTGGACTCCCTCCCTGCCCTGCCCCAGTTCTCCTTCACCATGGAGCACACCCGCCTGCAGCTGCGGCACCAGAGGGCCACACTGGCTCTAGATGTGCTGGAGAGGCTGAGGTAGAGAAGTTAGCAGGGTAATAGCAATTCTTTTTTAAGGAAACAAATTGTTAAAGTCAGGGTTCTTAATATTGAAATAAAGGAAAAGTGATCAGATAAATGCTTCAATGAACCAACGCATGAGACCACAGACAGGCTTTGTGGTCGGGTCTTTTTATTATCGCATCGAGGGAATGAAGGAAACAAAAGGTCGTTTTTTTGTTGTTGTTTTTTTACTCTGTACTTGTCTCTTATTTTGTCTTTCAAATGTTGCCCTCATTGATTACCAGATGTGTTTTAATTGTTATGATTACTGTTCCTTGGTATCTTTTTAATTAAAATGTCTGCATTTTTTAGTCCAATGACCTGTTATTCCTAGACGGAAAGACATTGACTGTCTTTCTAACTCCTTTATTGTTTGTAAGTGTAAGTATGTAAAGAGATAGTTGAGAGAAAACAGACAGTAATAATAATATGAACACCGTGTGAATATGTACGCCGAAGCCATAACAATAACTCAGCCCGAGCTTGTTCAAAACAACACTTGTTCTCCTATCAGTGGGAATGTGTGACACAACGGTGTCAGTATTGGGTACAGCACGCGTTCTGCCTTCTCCGCGTCGAGCACGGATTTAAGGTCGGAACAAAACAACTCGGAGCCTAAAACTTCAAGCCCTAACTTCAATGGTGCGATTGTGCAGCGAGACGAGAGTTTTCTCTGACACGTCACCAAAGTTGTATTTCAGTACACGCTTTGACTTCTACTGTATGTTTATACGAGGTGTTATTTTCCTGTGATATTTAATTTACTGCAGGATTCTTCCCATTGGACTGCGTTTTTATGCTTCCCTCTACTTTTCCTGGTTATGTAATTAGAGGACGGCACAATGGACTACTGTCCTGTGTGTGTGTGTGTGTGTGTGTGTGTGTGTGTGTGTGTGTGTGTGTGTGTGTGTGTGTGTGTGTCTCTCTCTCTCTCTCTCTCTCTCTCTCTCTCTCTCACACACACACAGCTTGGACCCTTCTCCCTCCATGGTAGCCATGTTCCCTGTTACAGTAAAACTGACGTAATGTTTTGGAACAGCTCGACATCCCCCAATAAAAACAGAGTTGTGTGATGGGGACAGCGGTTTCTGCGGACGAGGACATGTTCAAGGGATTTCTCAAGAGCCTCGTCGTGTCTGTCCTTCACTATTTATCACAACTTGCAAAGTGCAAATAGTCCTGGGGCAGCCCTCAGCCTAATTTTAGGGTTGGTAGTAGTAGATTCCATGCTCTTATGTCACTTGTTTTTCGCCTGTTGCTATTTTCCTTTCTATTTTTTTTTTTTTTTTTTTAACCTCTCTCTCTGCTTCTTTAACCAAACCTTTCAGCACTTAAAATAATATCGAATCATGTCACAGAAAGAAAAATCATTTTTGTGACCACTGTACCAATGATGATCCCATGTGGAAAAGGCTTAATGGTAACCAGCGTCGCAGAAACCGGCAATTTCTGGTGATATGTGTTGCACAACGTTTTTACACCCTCCTGACCAAAATCTTTGTGTTGTGGAGCCCTGATATAGAGTCCCGTCGTCTGCTGCCAACACTGCAATCTTTCCACTGTGGTTTTTAAAACTTGACATAACTCCAAGTGCAAAGTAGAGTAGTTTGACATTTTCAAGTGACCATTCTGCCATCCTGAGAAGGTTACATCATGCTGAGACAGGGGCAGCATATTGCAACCGCACTGCACTCTTTGGCTTTACAAAAGGGGGATTGTGGTGACTGGGTGGCTAAACGGGGATGTTTCTCTGTGTCTGGAGTTCTGCATTATCCTCTCTTTGAAAAAAGAAGATATAAAAGACCATTTGTCTGTGATAAAAGTGTGATATTAGTACAGCTAAATGGGCCTGACAGTACCTTGAAATCTTGTTCCAGCTCTGCTCAGCAGGTGGCGCCCCAGTCTTTCCCCAGTCAATTCTCATTTAGCTCTCATGGGGGCAGTGTTGCTCTGCTGAACCATAAGAAACCACATTCTTGCAGTGTGGACTGAGATTTGGGGGGTGGGAGATTTAAGACTGGCTTAAAATGATTTAACCAAAGTAAATCCATTTTGTGTTCAAAATGACTCAACATCTTGTGCTTTAGGAGGAATTTGTAATCATAAGTCAACATTTTGAAGTTTAGTGATGAGATATTATGTACCCTGTGTGAGTACAGTAGGTATTAACTTGTCAATTGTCCATGTGTAGTAGAGCGGAATAGGTTGCAGTTGCACTGTGGAAGTTTATTATGCAACCAGTGGATTCTAAAAATTGTAGTGCATTCAGCATGGACTCTTCTCCGCTCATACTTGTGGTCTCACCCCATCCACAGGCAGAGAGAGGCAGAGTTTCCTTCCATTACAAATACATGTGTCAGCTTCCAAGTGTGGTGGTCCAGAGGCTAGAGCGGTGGCCTTGTTACAGGGTTGGTTCAAACACCAAGGACTTGGGGAGTTTGGGGTGTCTGAGGAACCATGTCCCCTTTCGTTTAAATTCAGTTATGGGGGCTCTGAGCAAGGCAGCCCCCCGGCATCCTGCTTCATTAGAGGACTCAGGTGTGAATGTGTGTATGGTTAATTTGCTGGCATGCATAGACGTCCCTTGATAGTTCTACATTCTTCCTCTGCGAGAGTAAACCAAAAAAGCAAAACCAACTTCCACAAAATTGGTTGTGTGATTAAAAGAAGAGGAAAAAAGTTTTAGAGGGGTGTGAGGAGGAGGGGGTTACTGGGGTTGGATTTCAAGGCGTGGTGTTACAGAATAGGCGGCCAACCGGTGAATGGAAGTTTTTTTCGGAGAGGAGGGGAGGAGGCGGCTCCTCGCAAAACTTTGCACCGACTTCAGTTCGCCCCTCCCTGGCCACCGCCACGCATTTATACCCATGCAAAAGGCTCGAGCGCACAGCGAAGCACTCTGGCTCAGCGCTTCTCGAGGGGAGGACGTAAAGCTACAACTCAACAATACAAACCTATCCCCTCTTTTTTCCTCTTTCTTCTACGGACTTAAACAGCACATAAGCTTTTAAAGTAACTTCCACAACCAAAACCAGTCGTGGCACAAACTAACATTTCCGCACGTCGCGTTCTGGGATCCTGGTCGGTCCTCCATGAAAGAGGGAGTGCGGCAGCAAACTTGGGGAAAAGAGATGTCTGCGACTGTCTTGTCTGCGTTCTACGACATGGACATGCTTTACAAGGTAAACTCTTGATAATATGTCGAGTTATTGTGCAGCACTTTGACGTAACGATAGCAGAATTGGCGTGCTTCAACTTCAGTGGAGTTAGCATGATGTGTTTAGCTGCAACAAGTTGTCACGTTGCAGGCAAACAGTCTTAAACATGCCATGTGGTCAAAATAGTCACATAATTAGTGCTTGAAGTGCATTGCCAATCGCTCTTTCCTTTCCTTCAGCAGGATAAAAGCATGAACATGAACGCCCTCCACATCAACAGCATGCTGGACAAGAAAGCTGTGGGCGCTCCGGTCACTCCGGGCTCCAGTGGCCCCTTCACACCGGGATTTTTCCGCAGAAACTCAACCAGCAACGTGGAGGCAATGAACAACGGCAACAAATACTCGATGGGCTCCTACAGCAGCCTGAAGGAGAACACGCCGAGCAGCAACAGCAGCACCACGGCCCTTATGAACAAGGAGAACAAGTTCCGCGACCGTGCTTACAGCGACAACGGAGACCGGGGCGTGCTGCAGCAGAAGCCCGGCTCTCAGATCAACTCCACCCGCTACAAGACCGAGCTGTGTCGGCCCTTCGAGGAGAACGGGTCGTGCAAGTATGGGGAGAAATGTCAGTTTGCTCACGGCTACCATGAGTTAAGGAGCTTGTCCCGCCACCCTAAATACAAAACGGAGCCGTGCCGCACCTTCCACACCATCGGTTTCTGCCCTTACGGTCCGCGGTGTCACTTTATCCACAACGCCGACGAGCGCCGGCCCGCTCCGGCCGCCAACGCTAACATGCAGGCAGGGGAGTCCAGGTCGGCTCGTGAGCTGTGCGGCTACGGCCAGAGGGATGTTCTGCCGCAGCAGCAGCTCGGCTACACCCAGAGGGACAGACCAAAGCTTCACCACAGCCTCAGCTTCTCCGGCTTCTCCAGCCACCACGGACTCGAGTCTCCCCTGCTCGACAGTCCCATGTCCCGGACCCCACCACCACCCAACACCGCTTCGTCCTGTACCTCCACCTCCAGCTTCTACGACGAGGTGCTTTCTCCCAACTCCGTGTCTTGCATCAACAGTGCCTTCTGTTTTCCCGGACAGGACTTAAAAGCCTTACTGGCTCCCCTGGCTGTGCACACCCCAAGCGGCTACACCAACAACCACTCCACCGGTGCCTACTACGGGAACATGCAGAGCAGCGTGTGCCCGCCCTCCCCTCCGACCTACAATATGAGCCACTTGCAGGCTCTGCGCCGCCTCAGCGAGTCACCGGTGTTCGAGCCACCTCCCAGCCCGCCGGACTCGCTCTCTGACCGGGAGAGCTATGCGAGCGGGTCCCTCAGCTCTTCCGGGAGCCTCAGCGGCTCCGAGTCCCCAAGTCTGGACGCTGGAAGACGTTTGCCAATCTTCAGCAGGCTGTCGATTTCAGATGACTAATCATGTTTTGTTTTCATATAATATGGATTTATGGACTGGTAAGGCAGGGTGGTTAAGGAGCCAGGCCAGGGGGTGTCAGTGAGTGAGGTAGACTGTCCTTCAAGCAGAGGATCCTAGTTAAGCCCATCACCCCCAGCCTTCCACCCCATCTTAGCAACAACCACCCGGCCAAAGTGCCTTCGAGTAAGACATTGAATCCCTACCAGCTCCAGTGGTGCTGACCCTGCTCTGACCTCCCTGGAGGGGGGCAAGAGAAGATTTCACCCACAGGGATCAAGAAAGCTTCAAACAGTTTAAAGTGTCCTTGACATGGCATTAGTTTAGTATTTTTTTCTCTTTGTATGTAATATAGCTGTATTAAAACTTAAGATAGCAAACAGAAGGCATTCCATCAGTGCCTTGCCTGAGGGCCCATGGCAGCCCCCTCTCCCTTTTGCTCTATCAGACAAGCCACACTTTTCCTGGGATTAGATGTGTGGGTAACATGACTTGACAAGAAGAGACTCTAAGCAGTTTTCAGATTTCCTCCCATCCTGCCAAGAATATGCCTTGACTCAAAGTAACATTTTTTTCTTTATCAAATTGTTTTTTTCTTTTCTTTTTTTTCTGAAAGCTTCAACTTCCATTCCAGATCTGTCTTCTCCCAGCGCCACCCAGTGGTTCGTTTGGTTAGTCCAGTTTGTTGCTTGGATAAAAAGCGCTCTTGAGTTGGGTTTGTTTGGGGAAATCACTGCTGATGGTTGAATATATATTTTTTTAGCTGTTTTTTTGAGTGATTTGCATAGCTGTGCATAACTGGCTATGGACTATTTAACTTATTTATTATCTTGTGAAAAAAGTATAGGCTACATTGGTAATTTGTGTCCATACTGTATTTATCAAGTATGATGAAGCAATAGATCTATATTCTTTTATGTTTAAATTATGATCGCCATTATTAATCTGCATAAAGTGGAGTGTATGCTCTTTTCACAGTAATATATATATTTTGTTTTTTCTCCTTGTTTGTAACTTCACTTGGTTATTTTTATTGTAAATGAGTAAAAAAAAAAATCTTAATTTAAGAGAACGTGATATTTATTTCATTAATTTTGTTTCCTTGTTTACGTTTATTAAAAAAAGGTTTGCGTGATTGCTGTTTGCTCCTGAGGTTGTGTCAGTGCTGTAGAAGGCTTTTTATTTTTTATTTTTTTTGGAGGATCCCTATTTAGATTTTTCTGTAGAATGTATAAACAATGTGGTTGTACAGACCGTCCAAACCTTACTTCTTTTGTTGATTTAGATCAGACTTCAGTGACAAAGAACCCAAGTCAATAAATTAACCAAAAAGTATTTTTGTTTTCCTCTCGGTTTGCACGAGGTCACACTGTGATTCCAGCCACGTGCTAAAGAATGTAGCAATCCCTTGTGCCCCAGTATTATTGTGTAGTGCCTATGGGGTTCAATATCTTGACATGCCTTAAAATTAACCAAATAAAGTATTTTTCCTACATGGCATCTTTTATACACATTGTTGAACTGAATGTAGTGTTGGATTCTGAAACAATTTTTTTTTTTATTTTAAGGTTGTACTCAGACACTCTGACGACAACAACCGTAATCTTTCTAAATCCCCATTCCTCTTATCTGAATTTTCTTTTGCTCTGTTTTCTTTTTTATATATTGAAATCTAGTCTTGAGTTTGCTGGAGAGGGAAGTGGATGAACCCGTTTGGTTTGTACATAGTAGGTACAGGGGGATGCGCACTATGTACTTTTGACTACTTTATCAGAAGTAAAGCTTTTTGAATGTAACAAAAAAAACGGACAAGACAACGATAGTTGTAATATTTTTGGGGGAAGTCAGTTCACTACAAATTGAGTGTGAGACTGTTAACTTTGTACTGTAAATTTCTTTTGTAGTTCTCCCAATAAAAATCATCTTGAAAAAGCTTCACACTGTCGAGCTGTGATTCCTTTGCATTGGAATGTAACAATGCAACAGGTGGGACATGGGGATAAACATGAACTGCTGATGTTCAGGATAGAGATGTTCCGATAATACAAGTATCGGTAGTACCTCCGGTACTGTCTAAAACACTGGTATCGAGAAGTACTGGAGTTTATGCTCTGATCTGATACCACGTAATGAAGCCCTAAAGAAAATCTGCGTAAACGTAGTTCATTTATGTTCTTTTTCTGTTATAACTGACATAAAATAAAGTTCTATGGCATTCATTGTGTTTAACCAGACTGACGACAGAGATAGAAATCATATCACATCCATACAGGGAGAGTAGTATACAGTTGTTAAAACATAAGATATATGACACACTGGTATCGGATCAGTACTCCATATCGGCCAATCTGCAAGTCCAGGTATCGGAATCGGTATCAGGGAGAAAAAATGATATCGGACCATCTCTAGTTCAGGAGCAGAACTGCAGAAAGTAGGACAGCTCACAGAAATTCCTCAGATGTTACAGCATAACTCCTGTATTCCTCCGCCAGTGGAAAAAAGCCTGGAGACAGGCGGGACTGAGTCTGTCCTGGGTACAGTAGAGCCCCAGCTGCCTTGTGCTACTATCCGGGGGGGCTCCTTAGTATACAGTAAAAGCACTGACCTGTCTGTTAGTTTCCAGATGTCCCTGAATCCCATCTCTTGTCAAACAAAAGAGATATAAACTGAACTGTAGGTGGGCTCTGGTACAAAAATAATCAGATTCTTGAAAGCTCATTATGAACATGAAAAGGCAACACCACACAAAAAGCCCTGAATAAACTGTATGTAATATTACATAATCTGTAATGTTCTGGTATAAACAGACGTCGATGAGCAATAAGTCTGCACCACCTGAGGTATGAAGCCTGGAATTTTAAAATGGAAAATGTTTAGTAGCCCAGGTCCTCGGGAAATCCCGCTGAATGTGTCGGTGGCTGGATCCTCGCCATCGGGTAAAGATTTTAATCTTTTAATACATTGTGTGTTATGATCCTTTTTTTCTGATATACCATACACTGGCACTCACAAAACATCCCTCATTCCTCAGACAGCAGCCACTTGAAGTATGTATGAAGAACAAGTGGTGGTCTGATCCTTTAATTTAGTAAAAGCACCTACACTATACTATAATGTAAACATGAGTCATGCATTTAAAATCTTGCCTAGAAGTAAAAGTACATCAGTATCATTAGCTAAATGTACTTAAAGTATCAAAAGCAATAGTATTTGACTGAAATACGTTATATTAGATTGCTTTTATTGTTGCAGCTGGTCAAGGTAAAGTTATTTGGATCTTCTCTATAGAAAGTTAGGTTCCCATTGTAGGAAAAAACAATGGATAGGAAAAAAGAGAAAGCAACAATTTATGTTGACACAAATTTGTCAAATTAGATATTTGGACCTCTGTGGGCATCAAATGGTTATTTGAAGAGACTATCTGATGAGGGTGGGGCGGGGATCTTTGGTGGATCTGCATACAACTCGTGTATGTTTTTAACGTCATATCCTAATTTGAAACAGTCGTCTGTCACTATATGTAACGGAGTAAAAAGTATAATACTTCCCTCCGACATGTAGTGGAGAGGAAATGGAAATATGCAAGTATAGTACTTGTACCTCAACATTCTACATATGTACAGTACTTGAGTAAATGTACTTTCCACCACTGAAAACTTTCTATAAGTTCCTTTCTATAAGTTCAAAATACCACATTGCAACCATACTCTGAATAGACGGACAAAACGGCTGAGTAAAAGTATGTTAAAGGATCCTCAGGAAAATGGACTTAAAGTATAAAAGTAAAAGTACTCAATGCAGACTAATCCTCACATTTTAGAAACTGGAAACATTTCAGATGTAGGCTAGCCTACTTGTAGGCCGATATATTGGTGGGTAGTTTCATTTATAATAACACATTGTATTTTATACAGTCCTACCTATGTGTTTTGTCTGCAACACTTTTACTTTGTAAAGTAACGTAAGTAAAGTTGTCAGGTTGATGTAGTGGAGTAAAAAGCAGCCTACAATATTTCTCTCTGAAAAGTAGTGGAGTAGAAAGAGAAAGTGGTCTGAAAAGAAAATACTCAAGGAAAGTACAAGTACAAGAAAATCAACACTTCTGTTGACGCTTTTTTATCAATAATTTTAACTTTTTCTTACATTTTTGTTCCTTTTTTCAACGTTTGTCACTTTTTTTATGTTTTTTTTTTTTAAATTTATGGTCAATAAACCTAATTTATGGGAAATTATATCTAATGAGTTAGAAAAGCAGAAATTAGGAATTATTTAGACTAAAATTAAAGGACTGGATGTTGATGGATAATCACAGACTGGAATATGTCAACTTTTACTCAATACTATTTCAAAACCACTTCAATTTTATTTCTATAAATGCTATAAAATTGAATAAGATGCCCCAAAATTAATGAAAGTAGAGATTTGTACTTGCCAAAGAGCGAATGTGTGGAATCAATCATGTTATTTTGGGGAATTATAAAGAACATTGATATTGGAAAACGGGTCAATTTGACCCGTGGACAACATGAGGGTTATGTAGAGTAGCCTACTTAAGTAAATGTAGCCTTAGCTACCATTCACTACCCGTGTAACGGTTGAAAAAAACATGGAAGTTCAAAAATACAGAAAATACTTTGTCACTCCCTGATGTGAGTCGAGTGCAGATTTGAGTTGCGCGCATGCAACAAGTAGCATACAAGATGCTAACGAGAGACTTCTGTAATATCAATACAGTCAAAATGGACCTAGTTAACCAAGTTGCTTCACTGCTGGCTACAAGTTAGCATCAAACACAACAAAGGCTGTCAGTTGAATGGTGTTTTGAGCTAACGTTAGCAAACAAACAACCATAGATAGCTACAACATTTTTGTAATGACTGCTAGCTTAGCTACAAGCTAGCCGTCACTTGAGTGGTGTTTTGAGCTAACGTTAGCAATCAAACAATCAGAGATAACGTTTTTGAAATGATTTCCATCTTTGGTTATTGTTTTTTTCATGGATTTTACAACATGTTATGCCGTAAACTGACTCACATTGGGGAGGGACACAGACTACCAAGCAACCCCAAAGTTTGCTAGCTAACAAAAATGGGGGCAGCAGTATTTCCAAAGGTTTTAGGGGCTCGGAAACGCTTGAGGAGAGTAAAGTTGACGCACGCAAGGTGTAAACATAGCAAAATCTATATGTTTTTTAACCAAAACGTAGGTGTAGATATCTTGAGTGGATGGGGAACACTAAGCCTGTGTCGGAGGGTCAGACTGGAGTAATTGCTCCACCGGCGGCTTGACAAATCAATGAGATTCAACACCATCAGAATGATGCTATGCTTTTTCACTAATTAATCTTTCACATAGGGCTGGACAATATATCAATATGATATCAATATCGTGATATGAGACTAGATATCGTCTTCGATTTTGGATATTGTAATATCGTGATACGACATAAGTGGTGTCTTTTCCTAGTTTTAAATTACAGTAAATTGGTGTGATTTTCTGAACTTACCAGACACTTAGTCATTATATTCACATTGCTGTTGATTATTCATCTTAAACCCTAAGTGTGAAGATATTTTGTCAGTTGTCAACGCCACAATATCGCCGCAATATCGATATGGAGGTATTTGGTCAAGAATATTGGGATATCTGATTTTCTCCATATCGCCCAGCCCTACTTTCACAGTAATCCATCAGATAGCAGAGAGTGATATCACTGTGGGGGCCAAACAGACCGAGATGGCTGTAGCTATCAGTCTGGGAAGTGAACACCAGACATTAACCCATAACTGATTAACTCTGTAGCTGTAAATGTGTTTCTACTATGATGAAGCGGGGACGGAGGTGCCTGTAGCAGGGCAAAACCCAGCCATCCCCTGCCTCTGACTTGTGTGTCATATTCAGTCCCGTCTAGACCAAATAAAAGGGCCTACATGTTAGTGTTGTGGTGTGACTTCCAGGGGCCTTTCAAAGAGGAACTGTTTTTGTTGCAGGCTATTCTGCGAAGTTATCAGTGGTAGCAAAGGCATTAAGAAAATAAAAGGCCCAAGGAGTCATGGAGTGCCTGGAGTTCACGCCAAGATAGGGCAAGCTGATAAGGGCCCGGCAAATATTTACTGTGTCCTCAGGGTTTCATAATGAAGTGTTTATCAGAGCAGAGCCAGAGTGCTTCACAATGAGCGGGGCCCTGCCAAGTAGGATCCATATACCTGTGACTCAGTGTGTGTGTGTGTGTGGAAACATGAGTGATTGTGGCGCGGTGTGTCGGTCAACCAAACCAACATAATGCATGAAATGTTTAACGTTCACATGTCGATAAAAGACATGTCTATAAAACATTATCAATATAAGGATGTGTATGTAGTGGTGTCTGTGTGTGTGTGTGTGTGTGTGTGCACGCAGGGGTCTTGCTGGTTAATGGATCTGGAGCTCCTACAATGAGAGGAAACACTCTTTGACTTGTGATTAGGGCAGGAAGAGTCCCACTTCCTGGCCACCACCCATTTCCACCTCTTCTTCGTCCTGCTGTTTTTCCTCCTCCTTCAGTTTCCCTTCTCCTCTGTAGTGGCCGCTTCTAGAAGTTACTATTTGTGTTCCATTGCTGCACTGGGGAGCTCGGCTCGTCCTGGTATTGTTTTGGCACGCTAAGCCCAGGCCCGGGGTCAAGTAGTAATAGCACATGCTTTTTGGACTTTGTTTTAGCCTACATGGGTGCCAGATGGGTGGCGTTTTGCCAAATAGAGCGGTGGTTATTAATCACTAATGTGTCACAAACCACCCAATTAAAGATAAGGCCCCAGGCTTTGTTTTTATTGATTAATGATGTAGATGATTACTGAGATTTAAGTCAAATCTGCCTATTTTCAATTAGGTATTAATTGCTACTTATAATTAAAGTGTAGACAATTTATCATTTTAGCAAGGAACTAAAAACCCTTCCTGTTTTCCAGGGCCCTGAGCCACATGGTGTCATGAAATCACTGAAGTGTGTGTGTGTGTGTGTGTGTGTGTGTGTGTGTGTGTGTGTGTGTGTGTGTGTGTGTGTGTGTGTGTGTGTGTGACCTAACTGGCACTACTTTAAGGTTCAAACAAGCATACAGGCGTTAGACATTCTGGCAATCAATTAAAATTAATCTTATGTTTATTTTTTTATTTTTTGGGGGGGGGCTTTTCCCTTTATTATAGTGGACAGACATGAAAGGGGGAGAGAGATGATAGATAGATAGATAGATAGATAGATAGATAGATATTGATCCCAATAAAATAGGAACTTATGGTGTTACAGCAGTAAAATCAGTCACACAGCACAAAAATATAAATATAAATGAAATACTAGGATACAATATACCTACATACAATATACATGAAATAATAATAGAATAGAATACAAGAACAAATATTTGAATATATACAAGTTAGGAATACATTAATGTGCAAAAATAGTATGATAAATATGCAGATAATGTTGTAGTAACAGGTAATTAGAGGCAGGTAATATCTGAGTATTTGGCTTTGAGAGACAGGAGTCCTGTAAGACCTGATGATGAATAATGATATCTTGAGAGATTACCAATAAAGACCTTTATATTGACAATAGATTAATTGACTACATGCAATGTGAAAGCTTTTGCTTGTATTAATAAACCCACAGAGAATCATCATCATGTCTAGAGGGTGTTTAACATGTCGTCCTCATGTTGTCCTACATCACTGTTCTTTGTAATTCCCCAAAATAACATGATTGATTCCACCCAACGCTCTTAAGTACAAATCTCTACTTTCATTAATTTTGGGGCGTCTTATTCAATTTTATAACATTTGAAACACAAATGGAAGTGTTTTTGAAATAGTATTGAGTAAAAGTTGACATATTCCAGTCTGTGATTATCCATCAACATCCATTCCTTTAATTTTAGTCTAATTAATTCCTAATTTCTGCTTTTCTAACTCAAACATTAGGTATAATTTCCTATAAATGAGCTCTATTGACAATAAATTCTAAAAATAACTGTAAAACTAAAGTTAATAAGGTAGTGTGACGTAGTGTTAAACGTCAAAAAAGTGACAAACATTGAAAAAAGCGACAAAAATGTAAGAAAGAGTTAAAAACATTGATAAAAAGCGCCAATGAAAGTGTTGATTAGCAATTTTGACGGGAAGACAACATAAGGGTTAATGTCTTTCAGCTCATTGTTTTTGCTTTGTGGTCTGCAACTTTACTGGTTCTGTCTCAGCACTCATTAACCTGGGTTCCACCAGCAGTGGACAGCTGTTTTCCAGTGACAAAACTCTCATAAAGTCACTGTACGCTAATTACCCAGCACCAAAGGGCAGACCGGCACAGTTAGCGCCTAGCTGGTGAACACAGTTTTTAGCAGCTAAAGAGACAGATAGTTCCCTCAGGAGGTGGTGGAGACCAAAACAGAGCACAAATTAGAGGACTTAATTCATCAGGAGACCTGAAACACAACTCCAAATGAAAGCTAATGTCACTCTTGTTGTGGCAGAACATGTAAATTAGGAACTGCTTACTAACATTAACTTTAACATTTATTTGGTTATAATATGTCTGTTGTGTGTAAAACTTGTGCGGCCCCCTAGTAGCCAGAAAATCGATCAGTGTATGTTTTAAACAACTGAATGGGGAGAATCTTAGGAAATAAAAGGAAATTGTACGAGTCTTAATTTACGTTTAATTCACAAGAAAAATAATCCAGTTCCAGAATTGTGAGGAACCAAGTCGTTAAGGAAGAGGAGTCACAATGAGAGTTCAAAACTAAGGGCTTTGATTTGCCAAATAATCATTACAACAAAATAAAGAACGTTGTTGGGCCCGTAAGAGAGGTCAAATAAATAGACGGTAACTAAAGCTCTGAACGTGAGACTGAAGAACCCAAGAGGACTTATATATTGGATGATCAGACCAATTTTAACACACAGGAGACTAACAATAACACTACTACAGAAACACAAATAATGCAAAAGCTACCTAAAAACTTATCCCAAATAAAATGTACTTTTACCTATCTTAACTCAACAAAAATGACTCCAAATGAATCTAAACCCCAGAATATCTAAGGAGAGAATAAAGCTACCCCACCCCAGACATATCAAGCAGTGGTAGTGTCCAATTAGGCCACCTCCCCTATAAAGCTGCTCCTTCTCCAAGCGCCCCCCTTTAAGCGAGCAGACTTCCTGGGTCCCTCCCGGGTGTGGACTCCAGCAAACGGTTATATAACAGAATGGTAATCCAACAGTAACTAATGGTGCACGCTCCCTATAAGATACTTCTGTAAAATCAACTAAATAAAGTATGATGTATGTGAAATGAACCAAGTGTCCTGTAAGTTATTTGTAACTGAATCAGTGTTTGCAACAATTGTATAATGTGTATAAAAAAAGCATATAAACTAAACCTAAGGAAAAATATAAGTGTATGAGGTCACCACTCTGAAGCTGGTTGTGTGGCCATGGCTGTGGCCATCATAAGAATGTATAATAATGATGTTTTACAGTTAATGATATTATCTCTACTCATACAGACATTCAGTTTGTGGAAGATATGGCCACAATGACCACATATCTACCATCTTGGTAGAAAATCTAATCAAATTGGTCAATAGCATAACACAGTAAGGGTCCATTTAGTATTTCCTATGAGTGTAAACTATGATGGGGGTGAACAGTTTTACAAAGTTATTCGCAGTGATGCACTGGAGATTCAATTACTCTCTTTTTTAGCCCAGCGCAAATATTTATGATGTTACTTTATTTCATATATTACAAGTATGAAACTCTTATAAATATATAGATATATAAGCAGTCGCGCCAGTAAAACCATTGACAGGAGCTTACAAAACATAATCTTAACTTTATTTTCAGGAAGCAGCCACCGGCCCCACAGTCAGCTGAGGTGACCCCCCACCCCCCCTCTTTGCCTGCCCCCCAGGTGCTGCAAGCTAAGCTAAGCCATAGTGCACAGATGCTGAATAAGGTAATGTTGTTTTGTGCAGTGGATTTGAAGTCCGGTGATGGTCAGAGGCGATTGGGGGGAGATGTGCAGGAGGAGGGAGTTGGCCGAGTCAGGTCACGTTTGTCGGCCGCTGCTCGGTCCGGCACGCTCCTCTCTCCCTGTCGAGCTGTAAATATTTACAGAGCATCTTGCGAGGTGTGTGTGTGTGTGTGTGTGTGTGTGTGTGTCAGATGAGGTACTTCCCTTGGTCTCCCCACAGTTTACTAACACTGGCTCTTGTTCAGGCCCTGGCTCTGAGCTGCTATGAATCAACCAGTGAGAGCCATCAAGCAGAAAGGCCCCTCACTCTACCGTCCCTGACCCCTATGCAAATGACCGAGAGAGAGAGAGAAAGATGGGAGATGTGTTTGTCTGCATCGCCCCCACCTTGTAGGGTTAGGGCGGCGCTGACATCACGTCTTTGCGGGTGGAACGTTCTCATAAAACATGTTTTCTTTACTCCTTTCCCAATGTAAACAATACAGAGGGTGTAAATACCATTAAGTCCCCGGCCAGGCTGGTTTTAGGCATGCAGCTCTGTACACGGATGTTTCCACATTGCACATACAGCGCAGACTGAGCACATGGGCGGAAGTTTCACTGTGGTATGGTTATTGAGGTACACATACATGCTAACCTGGACTGGGTCTAATTCCGTCTCAGGCTGCTTTATTTATTTATATTTAATCTGCTACAGAGACCACAATTAACTTACAATACAAGATAAGACACTGTTGCAAAAACCTCCCAAATCCATGCATGAAAAGGTGAATTATCTCTTGACAAATTAAGGTTGTAAAAAATAACTTACAATGACTTTATCGTCTCAAAATAGATGAGCTCTTGTTCTCTCAAATCCAATTAAAACATAAATATGTCAATATTCTCCCATAACTTTATCAAAGATGCTACAGAAATGCAACAAATTAAAGGAAAAAATGAGTTAAGAAGCGTAAGAAATGCTTCCATATAGGGCTGACTAATACGAACGGGTAAGTGCTCATACCAAACCAAGTGAGGCTAGCTGTAAATCCTGAGTGCACTGAACCCAGCAAGGGTGTTCTATTGTGTATCGTCAACTTTTAATGATGCAGTAGATGAGCCTTATAAAACTTTCATATTTGCTGAAACTGACCCTGTGTTTGTGTAGAACTACATCAATAAGATAATTAAAAAACAAATTTGGCTTCACCATATAGAGTCTGTAGTGCGATTTGCAAAATCCACCGCTCCCTGTTCAGATGCACCAATCAGGGCCAAGGGGGGATGTCAATCACTGCTCACGCACACGCATTTCAGTGTCCTCCCCTCCCCCGCGATAGGTTTTCACCCCTCTCTGCACAGCTCCCCCTTGGTGGGGGAATTACTGGAACTGTTGAGTCTTTGTAAATTATAGAATGTGGTCTAGACTTACTACTGTAAACTGTCTTGGAATAACTCTTATGATATAAATTAAATTGAATTAAATTGGGGAAGGGGCTAAGGAGACTGTTTTGGGCTTTAGCAAGAAGGGGGAGGGACTGAGAAGTCGTCGATGTTCAAACTGTTTGGTCCTGGATCTTCGCCATGCCACCTACGGCCAGAGGCGGACTTACCATTAGGCAAAGGTAGGCAATTGCCTTGGGCCCCAAGCTACCAAGGGCCCCCTAAAACACCTCATAAACTTATGTTTACGATTTGTTGTCTTACTTTTCACCTATTAATTATATCTCTAAACATTGATACGCTAAAGTGCTATCCGATTGTTTAATTCATGATGAGAAACCCCCCCCAGTCCCCACTACATTGGACTATTCCATTATCCTACTGCACACCTGCGTGTGTTTGTAAACAAACGGCTTAGCGTGCTGTTAGCTGGAGGCTACAGACGGCTGGAAAATGAAGCGAAACTACCGAAGTGGTTCTGAAAAAGGAAGAAGCGGGAAGAAAGCAGAACGTTTTTAGCAAAACTTCCAAAGGTAACAACCTTTTTCACGACGGCTACTGACAACACTAACATTAAGGTTACTAAAGAGCAGCAAGAAGCCGGTGCTTGCGCTAGCAATGCTAACACTGAGGAGCTACCCACCGGCAGCGTCAGCCCAGGTTGCGCTAGCAATGCTAACACTGATGAAGAGTAGTGTCAGCCCAGGTTGCTCTAGCGATGCTAACATAAGGTGACCAGATTTCTCAGACAAAATCCGGGGACATTTTCAGCTCAGAAGCGTTTATACCTCCAAAACACGTCATGTTTTTAATTTTTGTAAAACTTAAAACGGGGACACTAGACCTAGAGCTGAGTATCGGATACAATATAAACTATTGAGGAAAGATTTTCCTTTGACATTGATGCAGTATGAAACGAGATCGCTGCAGTCGGCAGCAGAGAAACAAGCTACAATGGAAGTTAATGGGAGAATTGTCCAGCTTGTATTTACGTTCATAAAGTGCTCGTTTTGCTGCTGACAGACTCAGATTAATATTCTAAGTGTCTGATAACATTATGGAAAGGATTTCTAAGGAGGCTGACCTTTCTGTTAAAGATTAAGATCCTTTTTTAAAACATAAAAGTCCGAGAAATTGTGTTCGCTAAACCCACCAGACTCCATGTAAATAATCAGTGATTTTAGCATGGTAAAATACGGCTTTCTAAAACATCTCTGACTTCTGAGCAGCGCTGCTCAATCGGCTCCGTTTGGTCAGAGTTTTCTTTCTTTCATTCCAATTTTGGGTCTGTCAGTCACAGTGAAAACCGGGGACAGATCCAGCCGGGGACAGCTCACCAAAATCGGGGACTGTCCCCGGAAACCGGGGACGTCTGGTCACCCTGTGCTAACACTGATGAAGAGTAGTGTCAGCCCAGGTTGCTGTAGCGATGCTAACACTGATGAAGAGTAGTGTCAGCCCAGGTTGCTGTAGCGATGCGGGGGCTACATACAAGGCAACCTTACAGGATCCTTCGAATGGAGATGGTTACGGAACTGCTGCTTTCACTGTCCATGATGATGACTATGGCAATGACGAAGATGGTGACACACATAATACTCAGCAACTAGACCCCGTGAGTAGCAGTCACCCTAATCAATGTGTTATTATTGAAGATGATCCAGCACTCTGGCCAATCAGCTGTCAGACCGAGAGCACGTCTTTCTCAGATAAATAAGGACTGAAAAGGGGGAGAACACGGGTTGTGGAGGGCCCCATGCCTGTGTTTGCCTTAGGCCTCAAAATGACTAAATCCGCCCCTGCCTATGGCACCTTTAATGTTTAAGGACGGATCTGTTATGTATTCTTTCAAAAGTTGCGGACTCTCATTTTAAATGTGAACACAGTGTCAGTAGCACAAGAGTCCTAAAATCAGCACTACTAGCTAACATTAGCCACCATTGGCTAGTGGTCAAACCAACTGTAGCAGCCAACACCCCAGTGTACTAAATTGATCGAGGGTGCGTATTGTTTCTGATGAATTCAACCTTTCATTTCTAAAAGAAACAGTATATAATTTCCTCTTTAAAACAGACATAGTCTCACATTAAGTCAAAAGGTTACACCTTGTAGTAAAGTGTAATGTTGGCCAGTATCCAGCAAACATCTACAGTATTTTGTCAGCTAGTGGATTCAAAAGCAGATCTGGTTCAAGTACCCACATAAAGGAGGAACCTGGACATATTCCCTATCTCTGTTAGAGCCCGACCGATATCGGCGGTCCGATATTATCGGCCAATATCAGACATTTCCCCGATCTATCGGTATCCGCATTTATGATGGCCAATAAAAAAATATATATACTGTATATTTTCTTTTTGTTGTTTTTGTTCAAAGGACTTTAAGTTTTCTTAAGTTTGTATTTTTATACATTTTATTTATCATAACTTTAGTATATTTTGATGTTCTTTCCTCCTGTTAAGCCAGATTCATTCCAACTCAAGGTGAACACATATCCAGCGTGTCACTCGGGTAATATTGAACCATTCTGATGTAGGATTTTAAAATGAAAGGCTTACATGTCCAATTAAAGCTATATTTGAATTTTTTTTTTCAATCGTCTCGGTCTTAAAAATCCTTTATCGTTCGGCTCTAGTCTCTGTGCCATGTGTGTCTCTCACTCTACTTGCTCAGCTTTTGCAGCCCAGCGTAACAACGGTCTAAACTCACACAAGGCGAGGAGGAAGAGACGGAGGACAGGCGTGAGTCTCAGGCCTGGGTATTTGAGAGACCCAGCTGTAAAATTTAACATGCCCTATCTAGTTCAGTAAGGAGCTTTACTTAGACCAGGCGCGGCCTTAAAAACACGCGCAGGGCGATAAGGAAGGATCTGTGAGGCGAGAGGGCGGGACCGCTGTAGAAGTGAATGCTGTGTTGACACTGTGTGCGTTTGGCCTACTTTTTTAGTCTCTGGCCAATGGCGTTGAAGACAGAGAGAGCCATGCATGAAATCCCAATCCCAATTAATTAATGAATGAATGAACGGTCAGCACTGTGGTTTTTTTGAGAGTGAGAGAAAAAGGACTGAAATTATGGAGTATGGCAAGAAGTGGGGAGATTGACATGAACGTACTGTATTAAATGGGTGTTTATTTGGAGAGGACCTTGGCTTTGAGCATGTGCCTGACTTCTTTTGTTTGCCTTTTTACTCAGTAAACACTTTTCAGGATTGAAGAGAATCCCTGAGGTCTGTGTGTGAGTCAACGTGAATGTATGTGTACCCGTGCAACACTGGGTAATTACATGTAATCATCCAAAATGTTTATACTGTACAAATAGCCTAACTATGCTGAGTGAGTGGCTGTGTGGGACTGGTATAGCTGGCGTTGTCATGCAGCTAGACAGAGGGCCTGCTTACACTCGTTATGACCACCATATCCATAGGGCACTCTAACACATCATAACGCCATCCTGTATAATGTAATCATCATCGGTCCTTATGGCCATGCTTACAGTAGAGGCCAGGGGAAGTGTGCCCTGTCAAGGTTTAACCAAAGAACTGTTTTTTCCCCAATTAGTCCAGTCACAATTTCAGACTAATCCGGTTGTGTAACTCATGCTCCTTATTAAACCGGCTATAGTACACACCTGGAAAAAAGAATCATGTTACATCTCATATTCTTTGTGATGCATACTACACTGTACAGACTTAGACTTCTCTTTATTAATCCTTTTGGGATGACTCCCGCAAGGAAATTAAAACTTCCAGCATCAGTTTTTAACAAGACGAAAACAGCACAGAAAAGGAAAAAGACACTATAAAGATAACAATAATAAAAACTTTTGGCAATAAAAAGACATTTACCATAAATTATCAGTCAAGTGTCAATGTCGAGTCAAATGTTCAAGTGTCCAGGTGTGTATGTGTATGTATTGTTCTCTCTGCCCTATTCCCCCCCCTGAGTGAGAGTACAGTATTCCAGTGTCAATGTATGGTTCTCATGTGGGATGGCATTCCTAATCAGTGCCTGATTAATTGTTTCCTGTCTGAAACATTATGCTTTGGAATTGTACTGTTCCCGGATTGTACTTGGAAAGGTTTTGGACTTCTTTATTTTTTAGGGTATTTTTTTGTTAGCAACGCAAGCAGCATGGCTCTAGAAAAGGCAATGTTGGTCCATCACTATTGAATGGATTACATTTGTTGCAGATACAATGGTCCCCAGAGGATGAATCCTAATGGACTGGCACAACATTTTGAGCTGTTATTGTTGCCCAGAGATACCAAATATGCTACAGATATTTGATGGAGTATAAACTATAATAACTTAAAACATTTGAAGTTGCCCAGTACTTTGGTTTATTTTCTTTTTAGATATTGTGTTTAGTTATAATTTGCAAACTTGCTAAACTGAGATGGTGAACATGGTAAATATTATACCCAAACATCTGGCTGGCTATAGACTCTCTGGTTCCTGGCAACAAGCTGTTAGTGTCAATGTCAACCATTTATATAGGGTCAAGGCACTCTGAAGCTTAGTCTGATTATCATATGTATCTACAATCTTCATGCATGTTGTTTTTATGCATCACCTGGTATCCATAATGCTCATTAGCACATCTGGAAAAAATAAAAAAAGGTGTCTCTGGCTTGCAGAGAGTTTAGAGTGCCTTTGAGGTTTGACCTGCATCTGGCAGAGAGTTAAAGCGGGTTAAGGGTCGCCTAGTCCCGGATGTGGTGCTGGTTAGGCCATGTGCATCTCTATATGTGTGTAAGTGTGTGTGCTAACAAAGAGGAGGGGTGTCGGTTAGTACTTCTCGGTTGCACTTACTCACGTCCATATTTCATATCTGCGGCTTTCAAACAAAAGCCGTGTGTTGATACAATCTGCTGGCCAGCCAGAGGAAATGAGTGTTTGTGTGCTCACTAATGATGTTTCTATTTCTCTTTCTAATGCGATCCAGTTTTTTCCACTGAGCCAATTAGAATACCAGTTTCTCAACATGACTACACTTCTTTGTCTTTGGGGAGACAGTTTCATCATACTCGGGTCATCACTGCTTCTTTATGTCCTTGTACCCATGGAAACCTTCAGAAACCAAACAAAGTTGTTTTTGTCCTCCACCTGTATTGTTCAGGGTGTAAATACCATTAAGTCCCCGGCCAGGCTGGTTTTAGGCATGCAGCTCTGTACACGGATGTTTCCACATTGCACATGCAGCGCAGACTGAGCACATGGGCGGAAGTTTCACTGTGGTATGGTTATTGAGGTACACATACATGCTAACCTGGACTGGGTCTAATTCCGTCTCAGGCTGCTTTATTTATTTATATTTAATCTGCTACAGAGACCACAATTAACTTACAATACAAGATAAGACACTGTTGCAACAACCTCCCAAATCCATGCATGAAAAGGTGAATTATCTCTTGACAAATTAAGGTTGTAAAAAATAACTTACAATGACTTTATCATCTCAAAATAGATTAAATGAGCTCTTGTTCTCTCAAATCCAATTACAACATAAATATGTCAATTTTCTCCCATAACTTTATCAAAGATGCTACAGAAATGCAACAAATTAAAGGAAAAAATGAGTTAAGAAGCATGAGAAATGCTTCCATATAGGGCTGACTAATACGAACGGGTAAGTGCTCATACCAAACCAAGTGAGGCTAGCTGTAAATCCTGAGTGCACTGCACTGAACTGGTGGGTTCTATTGTGTATCAATTTAATTTTTTATGTGTAAGAGAACAAATGTTATTTATTCTTTTAAAAGTTGCGTTTTCTCAATGTAAATGCTATCATCAATTACTAGATATGATTAATATGTCTCTATTAACAGGTTATGTACCACAGTCATTTAAAGTAGCTGTGATAAAACCTCTCCTGTGCTTATAGTTAGGGAGTGAAGAGTTGCAGGGTTCTGCCTAGACCGGCGGGGGGAGGGTGTATATCTACAGACACGGCACTCCTTCTCTTCTCTGCTTCTCTTCATAGTCGTCAGAGTACTTTACCATATGATCAATAATATAAAAAACTAGAGGGAGGCAGGGAAGTACAGCCTGATCCAGCAGGGGAGAGTTCTAGCCCGACCAGGTTCCTCCCTTCACCCTGTCTCTCCTAGTTATGCTGTAATAGTTTTAGTCTGCCGGGGACTTCCTTTGACACACTGAGCTCCTCTCTCCTTTATCTTTCCATTTGTGTACATCCATGTCCCAGAAATGCCTGTTACAAACGTAGCTCTGGGGAATCTTTCCCTGGAGGGAGGCTCCAAAATCATGGCTGCAGCTGTCGCCGTGGTCCTGCTACACGTCCTGCGATGCACTGTTACATCCTGTTGCGCTCTGCTATACCCTGCTACGTCCTGCTATGTCCGGCTGTGCCATGTAATGCAGCACAATACCCCGCTGAGCCATGAACTACTACAAACTACAATTTTTATTGTGACTGTTGTTGCCACTCTTTATTCTAACCCCAACTGGCCCGTCAGACTCCACCTACCAAGAGCCTGTGTCAGTCCGACGTTTCTCCCTAAAAGGAGTTTTTCCTCACTACTGTCGCACTGTTGCTTGCTCTGGAGGGAACTACTAGAACTGTTGGGTCCTTGTAAATTATAGTGTAGTCTAAACCTACTCTATCTGCAAAGTGTCTTGAGATATCTCTTGTTATGAATTGATACTATAAATAAAATTTAATTAAATTAATCACCATTAACCAAAAATAGTGTCAATCACTTGGGTCATTTTTGTATGGGGCAGTTTTTTGGCTTCACTCCACTGAGCAACTCTCATCAGAATGAATGAAGCACAATACCACCTGACATAACGTCCTAAAGGTGGTTCCTGTCAATATGTAGTTTGACTTTGATTTAGTTCATTTCATATTGCATTAAAGGTGGATACATTTTTTTTCCGCCCAGGGCTCCATTGCAGGTTAATCTATCCATGGCAGTTGAATATCGTTACCTAGAAACCGTGTCTGGATTGGCCATTAGAAACCATTCAGGCTTTACAACAACTCTGCATCCATGTGCAGGGAAAGCGAACGTGCGATGGCCTCACACCGGAGGTCTCGACTATCGGAGTGTTGCTGTACAGATCTCGTCAACCCCCCTGTGTTCTCTGCCGGTGTGCTGCAGGGGGATACAGGCCCTGGAGCTGCTGCAGCCGGCCGGTCCTCCCATCAATGCCTCCTTTAAGGGTCAGTGGAGCAGGGCTGCAGCACAGACCACCTTTATCCGGCCCACTCAGGACACTCATTCATACACCAGAGAGGGGGAGCTGTCTCTGCAGCAACACACACACACACACACACATACACACACACACACACACACTCTGAGCAAAGCCTGTATATGTGTGTACTTGTACTCAAACATCATCGGGGGAGCGAGAAAACACACCTCCTGCACTCATTCGCAGACTCCTTATGTGCATCTGTGTCTGTGTGATTTTCATCTGGGACTATGCATACACACACACCTCTGTTTACTGTAAATAAAGATAGATTTCATTTTATAAACAATTTCATGTTTATTTGATCAATCTCAAACTTGTGCTTGTGTGCAGCCATTTAGGAGATTTTTGGTAAACTCCATGCGGCTCTTCTCTAAAATGACCAGCAGATAGAGTTGACTATTTCCCGTGAAGTTTACCCGGCAACAGTCAGATTTCTTAATGGTGCATTTAACTCTATTTAATGAAGAAATTAGTTATTAAATGAGTCATAACCATCCCTGCCAAAATTCATTGTTTATTTGGGTTGGACACACACACACACACTGTAGCTTGTGGAACTAACCTTAATAATAAGTGACCATATGTAACTTTGTACTGTGTAATTTTTCATTTGATCATGAATGACTTGTAACAGCAAATGAGACTTACAGTGAATAGATTGATAGACATTTATTGATCCCAATAAAATGGGAAATTATATATTGTCAAACTATATAATTTATATACTTTTTATTGTCTTTTCCCGGGTCTTTTTTTTCTCCGTAAAGTCACATAATTATTTACAACAAGTAGACGGCGCTACAGTAACCCATTCTGATGGGTCACAGATTTTATTGTAACATCGGAAAAGCCTGTGTTAGTGAGTATCCAGCCAGATAAAAGGTAGCAGGAGATCTGTCTTTATATAGGCCTAAGTGTATTTTAGTTGTATTTTAGAGTTACAGTATCTGAGTAAGTTGTGGCTGAAGGAAATGAAAGGAATAACTAAAAGCTAAAAGAGTAATTTGAAAGACAATGGGCAAAACCCAAATGAATCTGTCGGGCTTTCAATAGATGGAGACAATGACAGGGTTGTAAATGATTCAAAAATGTCAGGTATGTAATCCTATGTCTATTTCATTCATAAAATAACTTTACAATGCGCAATGTGGTTGGACGTCAGTAGCCGACATTTTATTCCTTTTCGTCCGTGTTTGTGTTGGCCTTCTAATTCCTGTGTCTTGTCCCCCTGTACTTGTGTAAAGTTCAATTTTATTTATAGTATCAATTCATAACAAGATTTATCTCAAGACACTTTACAGATAGAGCAGGTCTAGACCATACTCTGTAATTTACAAGGACCCAACAGTTCTAGTAGTTCCCTCCAGAGCAAGCAACAGTGCGGCAGTGGCGAGGAAAACTCCCCTTTGGGAAGAAACCTCGGACAGACCCAGACCCAGACCCGGGCTCTTGGTAGGCGGTGTCTGACGACCGGTTGGGGTTACAATGAAGAGTGGCAATAACAGTCACAAAAAATTGTTTGTAGTAGTTCTTTGTAGTAGTTCATGGCATAGCAGGGCACTGTGCGGCATCACAAGGCACAGCAGGACGTAGCTGGGCACAGCCGAGCGTAGCTGGATGTAGCAGGACACAGCAGGGCGTGTAGCGGGACCATGGTGACAGCTGCAACCATGATTTTGGAGCCTCCCTGATCCGAGGAAACATGCTGGGAGAAAAAGAACATAAGGACTCCGGGGAATGACTCCCCAGAGCTAGGTTAGTAACAAGCATTTCTGGGACATTTTATTATATTATTGATTATATGATAGATAAATCTGACAACTATGACGAGAAGCAGGTGGGCCGGGTTAGATGTGGAGATGGTGTCCGTGAGTTTCATGAAATACGCTATATTATATAAATTATTATGTTGGTTGCTACAACAATCTCTTATTGCTTTGACTTGTGACACAGTGACAGTGATGAGTTTAGCTCATTAGACATACAGTGTGTGCATCTGTAACGTATTCTCTTCTTGTGAATGAATTTCTGTCTTGGCAAAAAAAAAAAAACGTTGCGACTATATGACCTCCGTAATGCTAACTTCATAATATACAGTGGGCAATACAGAACAGTAAAGACTAGGGGGGAATATCTCTGGGCACCTCACCATTGGATTCTGAACAGATTATCGATGCATCTTGATGCAACAATTTTTTTATGTAAATTTCCATGCATGATTTAAAAAAAATATACAATAGCCTATAGTTTGTTAGATTTTGACATATATTCGTCACACACGAGTTTTAATGAAATGTTTTGTCTACTGAGGTTATTATTTTGTAGTCGTTCCATGCTTAAGCCTGAAACATGCTTGTTAACGTCCCCTCCTCTCACAGTGATCGTCCATGTCAGAGGCTCAGTCACGTTTAAAAGGTGGAGAATTAGCTTATTTATTCATTTTTAATTTTTCTGCCTTTTAATGGACAGGACAGCTTGGTGAGAGGGGGGGAAGACATGCAGGAAATCATCACAGGTCAGACTTGGACCACTGAGTCAAGGCGTAAGCCTTGAAGTATATGTGCGCCTTCTCTACCCACTGAACCAACCCGGCCACAAGAAAATTGGCTTCTTAGAACATGAAACATATGATGGTCAGATGTAATGTGATAAAGTAGATCTACAGCCTATATGTATTTTGCTTACATTTTATGTATGTCTTATTAGATCATATGTTTATACAACATTTAATTTTTTTCTTCCTTTTGGCCATTTTGTTTGTCTTTCTGAACTCTTGCCTAAACTTTAAGTTGTCCAATATCCCGTCCTCTTTCAGTCACTCTGTTTTCTGATTTGTACATCTATGGAGACAGTAACTTTTAAATAAAAATGAACACATCTAAAAAAATATATATATACTGTATATATATATTTTTTTAAATTGATTATTAATTTATCAGAATTGATTATCGAATCGTTCTAAAGAAAATCGCGATGTATCTTAGAATCAATTATTTTCCCCACTCCTAGTAAAGACGAGCTCTACGACAGCAGGTGTGGGAAAAACACTACCGCTTTGGTCCAAAGCGGCCGCTAGAATCAACACAAATGAAAAGTTACATATAGCCACTTTAAAAAGTTTAGTCACTTTATAAACACGCTGTCACTCAAAGCAAAAAACAAAACAGAAATTGGAGGAAAAATGTGTCCTAAAACAAAGCAAAGTAGATTTAGTTGTTTCTGTGATCCTATTCACTCATTCATAAATTGTGCGTCACATACAGGGCCTGAAATTAACACCCAACCACCTACCAAATGCAGGTTTGCGAATTTTGCAATTGGCGGGTAACACTGTCAATCTACCTGCCACATTGGTAGGTAGCCAATGAGAAATCAGAATGAGAATTACTTTATTGATCCCCAAAGGAATTCTGTGTTACAGTTGCAAGAAGTATATAAATATCAGAAGAAATATAAATAAATATAAGGATTGAGTGACTCAGACACGTAACTTTTGGTAAGCAGGGTACGCAGTTGCTTATTGGCCAGGACCAATCAGGGGCTTGCATCACTGGAAGACATTGATTGACAGTCGTGGCTCCCTATCGCATTTTCATTACTCTCGACAATCCCAGCATCCCACGTGTGCAGCCACTGACCAATCGGGAGTGAGAACGGGTCAAATTAATTTCCTTGTTTCTGATATGAAGACGAGACGCGTGTGACTCGAACATCTCACATTTACCAACAAAACGCACAGCAAAAGACGAAATTGTGAAACATTTCAGACCGTCCTGCCAACATGTTTGATACATTTATCATCAATGTACGCTGTGACGTTTTTTTCACTAGAAAGTTGCTGAAAAGATGCTGCTGTTTCTATCCTGTCGGCTCTGCAGTGGGCGGGGCTGCTGCTCCATTTCCTTGCGTCTGACGAACGCACACACACAAACACACAACCACACACGGTGGATGCAGGAAAAAACGCAGATGAGACAACCAGGATGACCTAAATTGAGGAGAGCTGCATTATTGAAGGTGCAATGATAAGTTAAAGTCCAATAAGTACTTTATCAAACGTAATGTGTCCCAGCCCAGGATAGGAAATTATGTCTTTATGCTGGATTATCAAGGCGCCCCTCTACAACAGCACGTGATGACGTTGCAATATCCACAAGTAGGCTACCATGAATAGGACAAGATAGGATCATAGAGACACATAAATTCCTGTTTTTCCCCTTTATGAGGCCGGTGGTCAAAAATATTAACTTCAAGCCCTGGTCACATATATAGAAAAATGACTTATTCTACCTTGATTTAAATTGCTAGTAGTTTCATTCCTGCTAGCTGCTTTACTTTCATGCAATCTAAAAAACTACGTTCTGATGGAAATAAAGAACATAATGACAGATGGTAAGTCATTAGGCCTGAAGACTGCTGGACCACAATCTACCTCTTTCATTCCTGCTTGTGAGTCACTATTACAATACAGCAGTATTTACCTATACCTTATGCAACATTAATTTCAAAGAGTCACTCCATAACCCCATTTATTGAAAGCAAGTCACAAGGGTCTTACAGAGAAACACCTTTTTCTTTCAGAGTTATGTGATCATAATTTACAGTATTTTTGAATTAAAGAGGGCCTTTCCTTCCACTGAACCACCCTCCAATCACACGTTCTTACCTGATTGACTGTTAGATAAGCGCTCATCAGTTCTTGCATTGCAAGCAGGATAGAGCAGTTAACATACCAGTTAGTCGGACACGGGGCTGTAGTCAAGACCACCTTAGTCAAGTCCAAGACAAGTCCAAGACCAGGACTAGTTGAGTCCAAGTCAAGACCGAGTCCAAAGAGGTTCGAGTCCAAGACAAGACCGATTCCAAAAAGGTTTGAGTCCGAGTCAAGTCGAGTCCAAGACAGAAAAAAGGTCTTATGCATGACAGTATGAAGACAATCATTTTGGGTTTCACTTTCCCTCCGATATTATTATCAACATAATAAAGACACCTGGACTCGGTCAATACCAAGAGCCATATTTGGCAAGACCAGTGGCTGAGACCGAGACAAGTCCGAGTCCAAATACTAGCGAGTCCCGAGACAAGTCCAAGACCATAAAAAAACGGTCTTGAGTCCGGACTCAAGTCCAAGACCGGACTCGAGTACAACAGCCCTAGTCGGACATGCTTATGATTGCATCTGTAAGATCATACAACCACAGTTGAATCTATCATTTACTCTTTTGCTTTCAGAAAGATTCCTCTCAAGTCCTTAAATGCCAATGATTGCTCTGACAGAGCCATATGTGACTGTTGCTAAGCCAATTCAAATTTGAGCTGGAGGCATTTTCAATCGTATATCATGGAAATAATATTAATGGGAGGCGATCATACCCTCCTCGCCTCATATCCACACAGAAATCCCCAAGGACTCGTGATCTCCAGGGTTGGAGGTAATTTGGCTGACCTGTCGCCGTCATGTCCTTGCTGCTTCCCAGAGCCGTCAACCGGGCCACAACATCCAATTCGAGTCCTCTGCCTCTGGTCTGCTTATTAGAGGAGCGTTAGATAAACTGTGAAAAAAGCGCTCTTCTTTTTTTCATTCCGAGAAGTGTATGAAGTCATTCATTACTGGCCAGAGTGTTTCAGCAACTCTTTGGGCTCCATCTCGGTTCCCCGTCAAACACCTTGGCATGTGAATTCATATTCATAGAAGTCGTTTCCAGCACTGAGGTTGAAATTTACTGACGGGTTTTTTTACTTCCTTGTAAAAGTTTTTCCAGATGAGGTGAGGTTGGCAAAATATATAACTTCTCATGATTTTACATATGCCAGAACTCTCTTAAACTTGTATTGTCCTTTTGTATAACAAAGTCAGATAGTCAGATGATTTTTTAGAGTTATTACAGAAAATAGATCAGCCAATATAATCTAATACATTTCACAAATATACAGTGTGGATTTCCTTGTCAATATTTTTGTATTACCAATGGATCAAATGACTTTTGTAAAATGAAAAGGATGGGTCACCCACAATGCAATGCACCTCAGCTCTACAGAGCTCATTAACCCTCATGTTGTCCTACATCAATGTTCTTTTTAATTCCCCAAAATAACATGATTGATTCCACCCAACGCTCTTTGACAAGTACAAATCTCTACTTTCATTAATTTTGGGGCGTCTTATTCAATTTTATAACATTTGAAAAACAAATTGAAGTGTTTTTGAAATAGTATTGAGTAAAAGTTGACATATTCCAGTCTGTCAACATCCATTCCTTTAATCTTAGTCTAAATAATTCCTAATTTCTGCTTTTCTAACTCAAACATTAGGTATAATTTCCTATAAATGAGGTTTATTGATCATAAATTCCAAAAATAACTGTAAAGCTAAAGTTAATAAGTTAGTGTTATGTAGTGTTGAAAACGTCAAAAAAAGTGGCAAACATTGAAAAAAGTGAAGAAAAAGTTAAAAACATTGATTAAAAGCCTCAATAAAAGTATTGATTTTCAATTTGAGGGGATGACAACGCGAGGGTTAAGCATCATCCAGCTCGTTGTTTTGGTTTTACGGTCTGTAACTTTACTGATACAGCCACAACGGGCATCTGTTTTCAGGAAAACAACTTCATAATCCTGTTTCAATGAACTCCGGACAATGCCCAATGAATCGGGGGTGGATATTATCCCACATGCACACAACAGGAGATTGTCAGTGTAAGACGCGTTGTTCCAGGAGTCCAGGAGGCGGGACTGGTCCTCAAACTCTCAAAGTGCCCGGTGAAGCCTCTGCTTCTCTAACGGTGCCGTTCTGAGGTGATCCAGTAATCCTGCTCTGTCAAGAAAGAATACAATCAGTTCCTAGATCTTTTAAGTTACAATACTGCACTAAGTGCAACCTGCACAATTGGTTTATTTAAATATTTATCATGCTATCTAACCCTTGTGTTGTCTTCCCGTCAAAATTAAAAATGAACACTTTTGACACTTTTTACGGATGTTTTTAACTTTTCTTACGTTTTTGTCCCTTTTTTTCAACACTTTTAACGCTTTTTTTTTCAATGTTTGTCACTTTTTTGACGTTTTCAACACTAACTTCAGTTTCACAGTTATTTTTGGAATTTATGGTCAATAAACCTCATTTATAGGAAATTATGTTTGAGTTAGAAAAGCAGAAATTAGGAATTATTGAGACTAAAATTAAAGGAATGGATGTTGATGATAATCACAGACTGGAATATGTCAACTTTTACTCAATACTATTTCAAAAACACTTCAATTTATTTTTAAAATGCTATAAAATTGAATAAGACACCCCAAAATGAATGAAAGTAGAGATTTGTACTTGCCAAAGAGCGTTGGGTGGAATCAATCATGTTATTTTGGGGAATTAATAAGAACATTGATATAGGACAACGGGTCAATTTGACCCGAGGACAACATGGGGGTTAAGCACATTTTTGTATTCCCAACTTGTATACATTCAAATTTTTGTTCTTGTATTCTATTCTATTATTTCATGTATACTGTATGTATATTGTATCCTAGTATTTCATTTATATTTATATTCTGTGCTGTGTAACTGATTTTGCTGCTGTAACACTATAATTTCCCATTTTATTGGGAAATCTATCTATCTATCTATCTATCTATCTATCTATCTATCTATCTATCTATGTTATCTATCTATCTATCTATCTATCTATGTTGTCTGTAAATGTGTGAACTTAAATTATTATGACAGTCATGTAGCCAGTCATAAACTATCAAGTCTCATGTTGTCCCTTGAATTTTTCCACAGCCCCAAGTTCACGATTCTCGTCATCTCTCCAGTTAGACATTTTCGCTGCCATCTTCGTGTAGACATAGAAACATCATCATCACTTGCTGTGAGTTCTCTGGACAGTGACCTGCTCTATTCACACAGTAGCTCAGTCGGCCGTTACACAGACTTTATACAATGGAGCTGGCAGGGTAAAGTCCATTTACTGTCCGGGCAAACTGATTTCAAACAGTCTTCTCACATACAGCTTTCAGGCTTGCATGTGTGGGGAAAGGGTGCTTATGCTAAATGCTAACACCAAAACAGCACACAGACAAAGTTAGCGACTTGCTGGGGAACATTGTGGAGCATTAAGCAGCTAAAGAGCCACATGTTCCCCTCTGGAGTTGGTGAAAACCAAAACAGAGCAAAAAGGGAAGGGAATACAACTTATACAAATATAACAAAAGTTATAACCACAGGCGACTGTAACCCTGTACTGCAGCTGAATAAGTTTTGCTCCACCTCATGTCAGGATTTCACTCCTGCCCCGCTCTAATCATGCTTGCAACACTGACCTAGATTCTCACGTAAGGATTACTCCATGTGATTTCACTTGCATGTATGCAACATGATGAGAGATACAGGTGGTCACGTTGCTGCTCCACATCAGGTTAAATAAGCTCATCAGTCAACTTTGTCCAAGCACAGTACTATAGAACTGGTCCTCACACACTTAAACACACACACACACACACACATGCTGTACAGCAATTATGGACCCACTAATGCCATAAGCCTTTACTCTGCAAACAAAGAAGCTGTACACATAATAAAATGCACACAAAGAACTCATGTGACATGGAAACAGAAGGGAATTATGTAAGAGTTGAGGGAAGATGAAATTTGTTATAGCGAATGATCAGATTTCAAATTATATTACGTAGAATTAATATTTTAGGAGGTTAACGGCTTATGAATAGACTCAGTGAGTAACGATTTTTTTTTTAGCTTAGACTTGATATCATGTTTCTATGCTACAATTTTTTTGACCATGACAAAACAAATTGAAAGTACCAAACACACACACACACACACACATATACAGTATATATAGCACATTATTTATTTATTATATTGCACAAGCCTGTAAAAAGAGGTGTCAATGAAGAGAAGGGAGAGCATTGCAGCGCTTGGGAGCGCTTAACATCCTATTTTATACAGTCTGGTTTAAAACTCACATAGTAAAGTATTAGCATTTGTGATAAAGTTGGCTTGAAAGATTTAATGAAAATCATAAAAAAAAAAAAAATTGAAGTTTTTAACAAATTAAATCATGAACAGGGTGAATCAAGATTGCGATTTTATAGCGATTAATTGTGCAGGCCTATAAGGACTAATAGACAAACGCATGCAAATACTTCTTGACATGCACTTTACACACACACACACACACACACACACACACACACACACACACACACACACACACACACACACACACACACACACACACACAGACACAGAGTAGTATGAGATCCCCAACAGTGATACAGCATGTTAAAGAGTTTAAATTCCTTGCTCTAACCCCTGGGTGGACACAGAGGAATCTCAAGCCATCCAATAAAACAGAGTGTGTTTGTATGACTCCTGACCACTGAGGGCTGCTTTTCACATTACCAAATACTGTAAATTCCTCCAAATGGTAAACACATCCAAGTCCCGCACACACCCAAACACATACACAAGCTGAAATACTGCTGTTTGTGTGTTGGCGCACAGCACATAAATCTGGTGAGTCAGAGGTAGCTGATGTGATAACTGTGGTAGGGAGTGTGCAAATGAGTGTGTGCGAACATGTGTGTGTGTGTCATTAGCGCCTTACACCGCCCACCTCACCATAGAAGTCAGGTCGGGAACAGCTGGAACCAGGCAGCAACATCTGTCAGTCGCGTCAAACACACACCTACTGTCTCTTTTCCCATCTGTGTGTGTGTGTTTCGGAGTGTTTGTCTGTGTAGAGGGGGGTTGTGTTGTGTGATCAGTATGAGCACTGCAGCCCCCTCACCTCACCTGAGACAGCAGGGGTGTTTTGTTTCTGCTGAGAAGAGGGATACATTACACTTCTACTTATTTTATTTTGTCTTGTGCCATTTTTTTGATGACAATCCAATGTAATGTGGATGATGTGCAACAGGTCCCAATCCTGGCTTGAACCCGGATGTCCTTAAGTCAACTGTGTCGCACTTGTGAGTCAATTGATTATCCAACCCAGCTGCTGTTTTTGCAGAGGTATTATGGGAAAATAAGTCTGTCTCCATGTATCACATGCTGGTTCACACAGTTGAGCTCAGTCACGTCAGTGTGCATTCAACTGCTCACTGGGAAAACAACACTGCGTCCATTCAGTCTTTATCAGTGCATCAACAGTCAGGGGAACACATGGCTTTTCCCAGTGTTGTGTTCACTCTCATCATATTTCCCTCTCTGTATCTCTTTTTCCTATTCTCCCCCTGAAGCAGGAACATAAAGGTTTTATATAGTGCTAGAAAATTGTTCTTTTAGGCCTTAAGCAGAACAACTTTCTATATTATAAAGAACTGTTTTAGAAAGGGCAGGACACAAGTTATTTAACTTTTTTTAAAACATTAAGAGTTGCACAAATCCAAAGAATCACTGAAGAGCTCTTCCTTCCCTAAAGTGACCTTTCTGACTTTCTTTCTCATCTCTGGTTTGACTTTCAGTAGCGTATACATCCTATAAAAGACCCCCTCAGGAGGTTTGTTGGTTATTTGCCACTTCTACTACCTAATGTTTTTTGAAAAGTTGGTTGAGCATTTGTGTGTGAGAGGGAGAAAATGTGTGTTTGCCTCCTCCTCCTTCACCATCATTACCAACAGGGTCTCACGGCAGTTTGTGAAATGGTCACGTTATTTTTAATCTATTGATTTGTGTACAAAGACACTCTTATGTTGTTGTTTTTTCCCCGTGGTGGTGGGCACTAATTTTAATTTAATGCGTGCTGTGATCACAAAACACGCTTCCCATTCAAATACATTAGATGAAAATTTGTGCTCACCAACACAAAAACAATCGACATAATCGTGTCTGTGTACATGAATCATTAAATTAAATAACATGACCATTTCACAAACTGCCGTGAGACTGGGTTGTCATTACAGCAGAATGGGAGAGGTTACAGAGCAAAAATAGAGTATGGAAAATAATTAAATGATACTTTAAGAGCCAGATTAGCATATGAGCTAACTAGTTGGTATCAACACGAAAAGGCATGTCAATTTATCCACTCCACTATTTATATAGCACGACTTTAACAAACACAAGGTTTTCAGTTTTTTTGTTAGTGACTGAGACCTAACTCTTTCTTTCACTAATAAACCTGAACAGTATTAATGTCAAATTGTTTGCTAGATATGGTTTTGCTTATTATTGCCAGCTAACCCAATTCAAGTGAAATTTAGTGGCTGTTTTGAATTGTCTCAGCATAAATGTTTGTAGGGGGGCAATAAGGTAAATAGATATGAGAGAGAGAGAGAGTGGGGGGGAAGCTAGGCAAGCTTCAGACAGGTTTAGGGTTACTGAGGTGACCCACAGCCACTCCCAGCAGGTGGGCAAGAGGCCTGGTTTGTTTGTGCATGTGTGAGTGTGAGGGGTCAGGGGGTGGGGGGGCTGCCTGGATTCCTTCATGCTAGCATTTAGCTACGCTGCTGCAGACCCAGTGTTTTTAACCATGACAGCTGTTAATCTCTTGTCCCAACAGCCCCCTGACAATCTGACTGACTGGAAATAGACGTGTATTTGAACATGCTTGTGTGTGCAAGTGAAATGTTGTCCTTCATTTGCTTGAACATGAACAAAGTAAGTTGACACAGCAAAACTTTCTTAAATAGAGTGGGGATATGGGTTTGCTTTTCCCTCAGGAGGACAGCTCATAAGACACATGATCTATGTGAACTAATGACAACAGCAGGTCAAGCAACAGAGTCAAGCACGTCACTGTCCTGCATTATGGTGAATTTATATGTACCAGTTTATGGTGGAAATGTCTTTATTTGTGTGAAGGAAAACGCAAAATTCAGGTGCCATGTGACAGTTCAAAATATTCAAATATAATGCAATATAAGGCATTTTATTTTGAAATAGTTGTTTTTTTTACACACACACACAGTGGCTTGCATAAGTTTACACACCCATGCTAAAGTTGATTTGATCGTAATGCCTTAATTCAAAAAATTTAAGAAAATCCAACCTTTAAGGACACCAAAATAAATGTTCTTTCTTAAAATACAGGGGGCATAAATATACAACCCCCTATGTTAAATTCCAAAGGGGCAGACACATTTTTATTTTAAAAGCCAGTTATTTCCATGGATCAGGATACTATGCATCCTGATAAAGTTCCCTTGGCCTTTGGAATTAAAATAACCCCCCCCCTCACATCATCACATACCCTTCACCATTCATAGAGACTGGCATGGGGAACTTTCCATAAGATCATCTCTCAGTGCAAATCAAACCAGCTATTAAGCTAACTGAAATAAAACCATGCCTATGTATATGTATATAAAAACCTTTTCATGCTACATGATTTACTCTTCCCTCCCCTAGCTCATAGTGTTTCAGCAAGATGTATGCTCATGTTCAAAACTTTCCGCACATTTAAAATATATCCCACAAATCTGTGTTCACTGAGAAGTCAAGAATAATGTTGTAATATCTTAAGAAAATACTTGCCTCACATTTAAATTACTTTGTAAGTTTCTGATTTCAAATCGGATAGTTCTTTTTGCGTTGGTGCTTTTGTTTGTGTGAGGTTTCACCCTAAACAGGATTGAGGGTAAGTTAGCTGAGAGCCCTTATAATACATCATTCTTGATTAGATAACATCTAAATTCCCTGGCAAGCTAATTCTAAATTAAAACTCAATGACACACAGTAACTCCTAATTTAACTGCCACTATGTACTGTAGGCCACTAATCTTGTACTACACAGTCATAGGACTTTTATTCCCATTCTTTGCCCACAATAGTGTTTTTGATGTCTTTGTGTGCTTGTTCAGCACAGAGTGTAATGACAGTGTATGTGTATTTTCCTCTCTGTTACTGGGCTTCTACATGACATGTCTGAGTGAGTGGTATGAGAGGGGTGACTGAGTTCACAGTGCACGCGTATCTGTGTGTGTGTGTGTGTGTGTGTGTGTGTGTGTGTGTATGAGAATGACAGGGAGGGCGGGAGGTGGAGGAGATAGATAGACAGACAGAAAAACCGGGGTCGACTGACCACAGAGGAATTCTCCAAGCAGGCCTCAGGGCCCACAGCTGATCACTGCACATGGTAATTAGTTTACCGCAGGACACACACACACACACACACACACACACACACACACACACACACACACACACACACACACACACACACACACACACACACACACACACAGGCTACCCTTTACTGAAATCCATGACTGTTCTTTCTCACACACATCTTGTTGAGTTACACACACACACACACACACACACACACACACACACACACACACACACACACACACACACTCAGTCTATCTCTATACATCATCTTTACATACAGTCAAATGACATAGGACTTTGTCACACATGTGACATTGCAGTCTGGAAGTGGGTCAGGGACAGTGTTGTGATGTAACAAAGTACAAATACTGTACCTCACTACTGTACTTTGTTATTTATATTTCCAAACATTTACTTTGACTCCACTAGATTTAATGAATAAAATGTATACTTTTACTCCACTACTTTACCCCTAAGCATCTTAGTTACTCATTACTACAAAATAAAATCAGAAGAAATTTGTTACACTGGAAAAAAGCAGGTTTGAAAAATCATTGCTCCTATATTAACAAGATAATGCAACTCCATTCCAGTTGGTGACCTAAAAAAAAAATAAAAAATAAAAAAACATAAAAATAATAAAGGAAGCACCTGGTGCAGGTACTGTTGCCATGGTAACAGATGATGACCACCCCGACAACAGTGGTGATGAAGATAACATAACAGACCTTTGGCCATAAAGTTCATAATCAGTTTTTGTTTTACTTTTACTTCTAATACTGAAGTACATATAATATCAGAAACTTACTTTTGATACTTAACTCTTGCTAAAATGCAACCTAGGGTCTTTTTGTGAATGTACCTGAGTCAGTCAAATTAGGATGGAAGCGCCACTTTTAAGATTTACTGTATTCTTGTTTTCAGTCAAATGGTCTTTTGAATGGGAGTGCTAGGGGCGCTACTATAATACTATAATATCAATTTTTAAAACACCAAGAATTCTCGACACAACATTAAATTTTGTTCCAAGTATCACCAGGGGCTCTACACATGACCTCAGCATTGAGAACATGGTTTGTGTACACAGAATTTACTAAAAAGAAAGATTTTGAACAACTCTCTTTAGCTGTTGTGGTTCGTGGGCGCTACCATCTCGCCAATTAAAAAGGTTCGATCTCCAAATGCAATGTAACAGGGAGGAGAGTAAAGTAAATGTGCTGAATTATATATAGCGCTTTTCTAGTCTTAATGACTTCTCAAAGCGCTTTTACATAGTACAGGAACCATTCACCATTCGCACACATTCATACACTGCGGCCAAGGGTGGCGTACAAGGTGCCACCTGCTCATCAGATACACACTCACACACATTTACACTCCGATGGCGCAGCATGGGGGGAAACTCGGGGTTCAGTGTCTTGCCCAAGACACTTCGACACCCACATTCCAATTGGCAGGCAACCACTCTACCACTATCCAAGCTGTGACGATTTCCTGCATGTCTTCCTTCTCTCTCATCTAACTGTCCAATCAAATAAAGCTGGGAAAGCCCAAAAAAAAATCTTCAAAAAAAAGCTTAGTTCCATACAAATGTCCGGATAATTTGTTGTTCTGACCTTGTAGTTGAAAAGGAGCCTCATATAAAATTACATTTCCTCCTATGGACTCCTATGCAACACTTGGCGGTGAGTTGTTAAAATCTTTCTTTTAGAAACTCTGCCCCATGTTCTCAATGCTGAGTTTTGGAGCAAGATTTGGAGCAAAGCTTCATGTTGGGTCGAGCCTTCTTATGGCATTTTTCCATTAATGGTACCTGCTCGCCTCGACTCGCCTCGAGCCGTCCTCCTTTTTTCCATTACAGATTATTACACACACACACACACACACACACACACACACACACACACACACACACACACACACACAGAATGTCGAAGTTGTGTTGTTTTTGGCATGTAGCTGTTTACCAGAATACAAATGTAGTTTCAAAAAAAGCTGGAGGCGGCAAAAAACCCAACACTGGCTTAACTATTTAAACATGGCAGGTTTGTTCAGGACCCCCCCCTCCCTCCCCCCCGTCTGTCGCTAGCAATGATGATGCAGTGACTACTGATGATTCTCTCCGGCCAATCAGCCGTCTGAAGGTTTTCACATCAACTTTTGGCATTGCCTCAGCTCGCTTGGAACGACTGAGGTAGTACTACAAAAAGTACCTGTTAGCAGGTACCAAGGACGGTTTTTTTTTGCGATGGAAAACCAAAAAAGCTGAGTCAAGGTGAGGAAATACCATGTAGTGAAAAAAATGCCATTAGTGTGTTTTAAAAATGGTGATTTTGATGCTATCATAGTAGCGCCCCTAGCACTCCCATTCAAAAAGCCATTTGAGCGAAAACCGATAATACGGTAAATCTTAAAAGAGGCGTTTTTGTCCTAATTATGCTTTTAAACTAAAGTTTGACCCGGGTACATTCACAAAAACACCCTAGGTTCCATTTTGGCGAGAGTTACGCTTTAAGTACAGTACATATCAGAGACTTTTAAGACTTTTACTCAAGTAATATTCTAAAAGGAGACTTTAACTTCTATCAGTGATTTTCTGGTAAGATACTTGTACTTTTACTTTAAAAGGTATTGCTTTCAAGAACTGTTTACAGGACTGGTCAGGCAGTATATGCAAATGTACTGTACACACTGTATAGTTTGCTGTGTAACTGTACATGCTGTATGTGCTGAAACCAGCGCATATGTACCTCTCTGTGTGTAATGTTGAGGTGTTCAACATCATATGACCGGATCACTGCACTATAAAACCACAGCCTCATGATCTATGCACACACACAGACACGCGCACGCACACACACACACACACACACACACACACACACACACACACACACACACACACACACACACACACACACACACACACACACACACACACACACTCTTTCGCTCTTGACTTTTCAGGCCACACCCGGACATCATGGCCACATTGACTGCACCCTCCTCTCCTCATGGTGTGGGCTAATTGATCATGTGACTATGGAAACACACAAGAGGGAGGGCTAGAGAGCCTGGGTAAAAGATTTAAGAAAAGAAACCTGTAAGCAGTAGAACAAAAAGATGGAGAGAGACACGGGAAAGTCCACCACTTAGGGATTGAGTGAATTTACGTTTATTGAATAACTCTTGACATCAATTTTTCAATTACTGTTAAAACTCCAGGAAACTAGAGTCCAAACCTTGTGGGAAATGTTTCTTTATTATGTGTGTATGTGTGTACGTGGGTATGTTTATGTGCTTGAATGAAGATTTCTAAGGAAGGTTTCATTTTTTATTAAATGTAATCCAAATGAATTGACATCTGGGGCTGATTTACAACACAAGAGGTATTTATGGCTCCAAAACATGGGAGAAAAACATCATCTGTTCCTTCTCTGGATTTCCTTGTGACCTGCAGTATACATGCTGCTCCTTATCATTGCTTACGTTTCCAATATGTTGCCTGCGGTCAGAGCCCACAGTCCATGCTGCTAATATGAAAGTTACTATTGAATCCTACTTATACAGTGTAGTGCAGAGGCCTCTGCTTGAGTATCCTGCAAAAAAATCACATTATGACGCATCTTGCTTTGCAAAAAACACTGTTTCCATCCATGGGGAAAGATCTATCTCCAGATATCTCTCAAAACCTGGGCAAATTAAACCAAAACTAAATAAGATTTACATAACCTTTAAATGTCAATTTACCCAACTTCAGCAAGATAAAGGTGTTGATTCTAGTGTAGTTTAACCCTCATGTTGTCCTTGGGTAAAATTGACCTGTTTTCCTATATCAATGTTCTTTTTAATTCCCCAAAATAACATGATTGATTCCACACAACGCTCTTTAGCAAGTACTACTTTCATTCATTTTGGGGCGTCTTATTCAATTTTATAGCATTTGAAAAATAAAATGGAAGTGTTTTTGAAATAGTATTGAGTAAAAGTTGACATATTCCAGTCTGTGATTATCATCAACATCCATTCCTTTAATTTTAGTCTAAATAATTCCTAATTTCTGTTTTCTAACTCAAATATTAGGTATAATTTCCCATAAACAAGGTTTATTGTCCATATATTCTATAAATAACTGTAAAACTAAAGTTAATAAGTTAGTGTTTTGTAGTGTTGAAAACGTCAAAGTGACAAACAATAAAAAAAGGAACAAAAACGTTAAAAACATTGATAAAAAGTGTCAATAAGTATTGATTTTGACGGTAAGACAGCACAAGGGTTAAAGGAAAGAACAACCAAAATGAAGGCACTTGGGATCACCAAAATTCAATATAAAGTTTTAATTCTAGAATTAAGGCTAACAACGTACAATAATGCTAACTGAAACGCTGGTTTAAGTAAGGGTTTATACCCGCTAGGTGTCAGTGGACGATGGTGAAGCCAGAACGAGGTTGGAGACGTTGGTAAATGTAAATAGACCGTTCTTATATAGCGCTTTTCTAGTCTACTATGAGTCTACTACAACTAGTCTTAACAACGACTCAAAGCGCTTTTCCATAGTACAGGAACCATTCACCATTCACACACATTCATTCACTGTGGCCAAGGGTGCTGGACAAGGTGCCACCTGCTCATCAGACACACACTCACACACATTTACACTCCGATGGTGCAGCATGGGGGGAAACTCGGGGTCTTGCCCAAGGACACTTTGACATGCAGGGCCAGGGATTGAACCACCAACCTTCCAATTGGCAGGCGACCGTTCTAAAAAAATAATAATAATAAAAAAATTCCGTGGTAGCTACTGAGGGTTTGGCTAATACCTGAAACAATGATTCCCATCCCATAAGGTTCTTATCTAATGCAATTGTTGTTCATGCGAGATACGAGTTTCCACGCTTGGAAAAGTGTTATCTTACCAGCACACAAACACACCCAAACCCCCACGGACAGACACTAAGATCATTAAAGCATCTAGCAGTCAGGACATTCACATTACACTCATTACGCTGGACCTTGAGGTCAGCGTGCTGACCTTTAACCTTTTTTAACCTACAAACTTAGTTAACATGGCCTGTCTGATAGAATCCCGTACTGCTGTGCCGCTCACCTGATGTGTATGTGATTGTCAGACCAGACTGTTGATGTAGAGTACTCTAACACACAGCACGTGTGTGTGTGTGTGTGTGTGTGAGATAGTTGTAGCAGGGGTCGATGCATGTGAAGCCAAAACATCTGGATCGCCCCCTGGTAGCTGGCTGCAGTATAGGTCATAAGTCCCGCCCTCTCCATGTTTATGGATAAATAAAGTAAAAGTACATGTCGTCAAATTTTTTCCCACAGATGGCTTCTGTCATTTTAGGTAGTTATCACGCTGATTTTTCTTCAAGTGTTCATTTTTCTGAAACGTTTGGTTTTTATTAGTTAATTTATGCTATAAAAATGGGTTGAATGGGCGCCACCACCACCACCAATCACTGCTGTGCAAACTCTGGCTCCGATATATAACAAGATATTTTGGCTTTACTTTTGTACAGTGGGAGGAAATGGAGACGTGTCATCCACCTTTTTTTTCCATAGCCTATGGGTAATAATTAGTCAGACACTGAATACATCTCAGTATTCAGTACAACATACAGACAACAATTAGCTTGTTACAGCCTTGTGGTGCCATGTTAATCTGTGTGTATAACTGTGTGTTCATACCTTTGTGTATGTGTTCATCACTGCAAACTGTTTCCTTAACCCTTACTTTGCTTATCCAGGCCTTTATGTCCATTTTGTAACTGACTCATATCTAAATGGACCAGTATTGCCATACATGTGACCTTTATACATATGTGACATTAGCATATGGTACATTTGCATCTGAAACCATGTAGGGACTGACTGTACGGTTTAACCCTCAAAGCACTGACTCATATTAGCCCACCAGGGAGCTAGCTTTGTCATGCTTTTTGCAGCTTTGCTGAGAAACACCCTTTTATCTCTCTTCTCTTCTTCTAGAATCTGGATGGATTTATTTGAAAGCGAATTCAGATTAGAGTGAAACTGAAAAGGGCTCTGGTGATGAACATACTCTCTGAGTCATAGTACAGTTTCTTGCTCATTCGTGCCTACACGCAACAATGCATAGTGATTATCCAGCTCTAAGCAGATGGCTTCTCTGTTTTTTGGGTAATTGAAAACATCCTACACAGACAGAGGAGACAAAACTAGAAAGATAATGCCAACGCCTTCTGGGTTTCAGCTTGAAGGGAATTAGTGACAATACTGATAATTAATAATAAAACAGGATATTAACAATAAGCTTGTGGGTGACATGTTTGTATGTAAAGTATGCAAGTATTCACTAGTGGTGAAAACAAAGTATATTACTCACATTTTGTTTGGTACTTGTAGTTTTGGCTAGTTGGATATTTCCATTTTATGTTGCTTCATACTTCTACCCCAATATATTTTAGTAGAAAATAGTGTACTTTTTACACTACTACATTTTTATTATAGCTAGCTCTAGTAGACCTGGGCAATATATTGATGTTATATCAATATCGTGATGTGAGACTAGATATCAGCTTAGATTTTGGATATCGTAATATGGTATAAGTGGTGTCTTTTCCTGGTTTTAAAGGCTGCAATACAGTAGAGTGATGTCATTTTCTGAACTTACCAGACTGGTGTAGCTGTTCTATTATTATTCTTTATTACACACTTAGTCAATATATCCATATCACTGATGATTATTCATCAAACATCTCATTGTGTAAATATTATAGTCAACACTATATCGTTGCAGTATCGATATCGAGGTATTTGGTCAAAAATATTGTGATATTTGATTTTCTCCATATCGCCCAGCCCTAGCTTCTAGTTACTTTAAATGTTACTGTTTTACATACAAAAGATACGATGAGCATATGCATTCTCAGCCCTGTCTCTTCAAAATTACACTCCCATAAAACTAAACTGCATTCTCCATTATGTTTCAAGGGAATCTTATTTTGTCTCGGGATAACGTTTGATTTTGACGTTTCACAAATACAATTCTAATCAAAGTCTGCGTTTGAAGTCCACATAGGAAGGAGGTCGGGGTGGATGATGGATGAGTAAAAAAAAACAAGGGACTTTCACCCAGGAGACCCCTGTTTATATCTAGTATGAAACAAAAAGTCAAAGTTGTCTTATTTGAACTTAGGTGCATAAGTTAACGTACGTGAATCAACTTATGTAACATACTGTACTTCATTTACGTCACATACTAATTTGAACCCAAACCATGATTTTTTACAAAACCCACCAAAGTAGATTTCCAGACAATACCAACATGTTTAAAACTGCAACCAATTCAAAAAGTGGTCATAAGGGGCAAGGTTACCTCCCCTTTCTCTGCTTTGCCAGCCCAGTTAATTTGGCCCACCCATGAGAGAGAGACATCATGGCTTTCAAACAAGCAAAGTGGCAGTTGGTCAAGGCCACACCCCCAGCCTCTACCTTGCCCCCCCCTCTCCTCCTCAATAGCTACAGACTCAGAAATGGCACATACTAAGGAAAGCTCATTGTGGGACTAGCTCTAGTGGCTGGAATTCTGCACAGTATTAGGGGACCACTAAGGTCTATATAAAAGAGACTTCAGATACAGTATTAGGGATCACTAAGGTCTATATAAAAGAGACTTCAGATACAGTATTAGGGACCACTAAGGTCCAAAGAGCACCATGTCATGGGACTTTTAAGAATGCTGTTTTAGTTGTCTGGGAACAGAAGACAGGGCTGGCGTTTTGATGCATTATTAAAGCGACCCTATGTAGTGTTGCTGAACAATGGCCACAAAAGACACTTAGCATATCATGATCTTAAATGCTAAAATTTAGCATTAGAGTAGCATAAATCAGGAACAGCCACTGACACTGACTCAGTAATGTCAGTTACCAGTACGCAGCAATATCTACCTAAAGGTTCGCTAACATAAGCTAACATTAGATCACATAATCTACTGGTCATAACAGACCAAGTAAGTAACCTATCCTCAGATAACAAGGAACTCTTGATCTTCCTATTTTCCTTCCTTTTCTTTCCTTTTTTCATCTGGTCTCTGTGTGCTATTGGAGTGGATTCATTCAGGATACACACACATTTGTCATAAGTTCTCACATAACATGTATGAACTTGTTAAAATTAGCTCCACCTCGATCATAAATTTAAAATACACATTCTGAAATGGTTTTGCTACAAAATGAGTACATTTTGTTGCTAATTCTTCCAAACATCTACCGGTTAAAATGTAAATGCATTTATTTAACTTGTCAGTACTGTATTTTTACATTGTGGTATTATTAGCACTTGTGTGTACACTACTACACTTGCATACAGTCCCGCTCTATTAAGAGTACATGATGTTTCCCTAAACTAAAATGAAGACTACTGATGTTAATGGAGAAACTGTCTCTGTAGACAAATAAAGATGACCAAAGCTCTTTATTACTCACACAGTGAAGATAAGGCAGACACATTTACAACATGACTGCATGTGGTGTCACCAGCCCTTCACTCAAATGCTGCCTCCACATTGATGAAGAAGACACGTTGAGCTGACTGTGGTTTTCCAACCGGCAACTGTTCTACTCAATATAAAGATACGACTCGACCAACATGACATCATACAAAATAACAGATCAGGCACAGAAATGTGTACAAATGTTAGCTATGTAGTTTTTGTGCATGTGTGTGTGCCAGTGAAACAGATTTTTATACAATTTCTTATACAAATTTCCTGTATTTTCTTTGCACTATGTCTGTGGCTACAGAGGCTTATTTGGGACAGAAAGCCCCGGAGGAGTGGATAACTGTATCTGGTTGTGGTCAGACCAGTCATAACCCATAATGCAGCGTGGGGAACATCTCTGGCCTGGGGCGAATAAGGTTATGAGACAATACTCTAGCTAATGCTATTTAATATGGCGGGCAGCTGTCTATCTGGGCGTCTACCTGCCTGTCTGTCTAATGTTACATCTTTTTTAAATCTGGTCTTGCATACCTGATCCGCGGCCTGTTTATGGAAACTCTATCCTCCCTGATGTGATTGCTTCCTCGTCTCAAGCCTCCCAGTCATGCCTGACTCATTTTATGAGCTGTCCCCACGGACAAACAGGCCATCATGCTTCACTTAACGCTTTGTGTGTGTGTATTGGGAAAGTTTTACTCATTCTTAATTGTTTGTGAATGTGCACCCAGGCACGTCTTGCGATTTGCCAAAAAAAAAGCTTTGGAAAAGTGTTTTTTTGTTGTTTCAGGACACTGGAGATTCATCAATCTAACATATCAGCTCAGTTTTTTGTTCTGTTTGCACGGAGCACATGGATGCATATTATCCAGATGTCTCTCAGTCCAGTATGTAGGTCAATGGCAGTAGATAAGTAAATATATGGTGGTGTATAGGAGAGTCATTTTCACTCATCAATCAGCGTAGTCCTGCTTAATATAAACTGATACTCTGACTTATATAAGAGGTATTCACCCTCTTACACACCCAGTAAGAGTTATTATGACCTGGCAGCTTGTTTTTTCAACCTACATTGTGATTAAGTGATCCGGGTCGGTACAGCAGAGCTTCAGTTAGCTGTGAAAGGGGGGTCAATTTCAGTCCAGAGTCCAGGGCTGATAGGAGAGGAAAGGAGGGCCTAGTTTAGCTTTTTAAACCTAGAAAAAAAGAAAGATTATACAGTAATATAACCCCTAGCTCAGCACTTCAACCCACACACACACACACACACACACACACACACACACACACACACACACACACACACACTCACAAACCTCATAAGATTAGACAATTAATACACTTTTGCTAAAACAAAGAATGTTTCCTTTTATAGGAAAACATTCTAAATTAAACCATATGTACTATAACAACTATAAGAATAGATTGACATTTTAAGAAGTATGATAAAAAACTATATATTATATGATATATTTTTTATATATTTTATAGTTCATTTAGTATTGCATTGTGTTTCCCAAAAAGAGACAGTGACGTGACTTCCCATGCAAATAAGGAAGAATGTTCAAATGTTTTTCCAGGCGTTGTTGTGTATTGGCTAGTGGCAACACAAAACTCATCGCAAATATGAAAATGAGGAGAAAAACGAAGGAAATTTAATGAAAATGACAGGCTAATTTAGCTGGTTTCAGCATTTAATACATTTTTTTTAGTATGTCGGGAAGGTGTGACTGAGTCTTGACTTCCTAAATCAACTTTGGCCTATTGTGCTTGCCATAGCTTTGCAATGAGGGATTACACTTATTTATGTGTTTATTTATTCATACATTTTGGCTGTGCTCAATCATGATTTAACCTCTTAAATAAATAAAGTGGTAGATAATGTGGCCAAACTGTTGTTTTTCTTATCTATCTGGCTTTGTTTTAGTTTTGTCACTGTGTTCCCTGATTTCAGCAATTACTTTGCCAAGTATAATGTCATCATAACTGATAGACATGAAGGCCAAAACTACCATCATAAAACCCAAGCTGTAATAAACCACAATTCACCTTTTAAAACCCACAGCTTTAGCAACCAGAAACATGAAAAGTCTTCCGAATGGGGTCACGAAGAGCAAAGCTCACCTGATCTGACCTCGTCCTGCTGGCCTCCATGACGCTGCATGCAGTATTCAGCAGCATCTGTGGTCTGCTGCCACTGCAGGACGTGGCTGCAGGCGGAGCACAGTAGTTAATATGGAAGTGCTGGAGAGATGCATGTATGAGGAATGGATAAGGATAAACCATGGGGGCAGGAAGGACACGGGTGGAATACATTGGGTTGGAAAAAGTAAGTCGTTGTTTATTAAAAGGTACATTTTGTAGATTTGGAGGGGACCTTGGTCTAGACCAAGGGTCTGCAACCTGCGGCTCTGGAGCCGCATGCGGTTCCTTAGGCCCCCCAGTGGCTCCCCAGATCTTTGACATAAAAATGTATGTACATGGTTATTTGTTTTACATTTTAATTTTCATTTATCATTTGTTGGCCTAAAGTGATCCTTACATAATCAATATGCATAACATTTGATTTAATTAAAATGTGCGTCATTGCCTACCTCTACAGCCTTCTAAAAGGTTGCACTTCTCTGCAAAGAGAGACAGGGCAATAACAATGGCAATAAACATCACCATATGTCTGAATGTTCATTTAACCCTCATGTTGTCCTCGGGTCAAATTGACCTGTTTTCCATTTTTTCAATATTCCCCAAAATAACATTGATTCCACACAACGCTCTTTGGCAAGTACAAATCTCTACTTTCATTTATTTTGGGGCGTCTTATTCAATTTGGTTTGGAAATAGTATTGAGTAAAAGTTGACATATTCCAGTCTGTGATTATCCATCAACATACTTTCCTTTAATTTTAGTCTAAATAATTCCTAATTTCTGCTTTTCTAACTCAAACATTAGGTATAATTTCCTATAAATGAGGTTTATTGACCATAAATTCCCAAAATAACTGTAAAACTAAAGTTAATGAATTAGTGTTGCGTAGTGTTGAAAATGTAGAAAGAAGTGATAAGCATTGAAAAAAAATGTCAAAAGGGTTGAAAAAGGGACACAAATTTAAGAAAAAGTTAAAAACATCAATAAAAAGCGTCAACAAAAGTGTTGATTTTCAATTTAGACGGAAAGACAACATGAGGGTTAAAACTCCAGACAGCTATTTTCTTTTTTAATGTTTTCGCTGAAAATGGATCTGCTGTCTAGACTGAAGCATCTGATCTGGTAATGGCTTAACATTGCAATTATTTTGTTAGAAATAGGACAGAAAAAGACTCACAAAGAGGACATAGTCAAGAGAAAAAGACATCACTGGACAAGGACTTTCACGCCTGTTTGTTACCCAGACTTGACAGACTGCAATCATGTATGTGTGTGTAGTGCTGTGTGTGTTAGTGAAAAGGTGACTGACAGACACAAACATAACCAAACGATGCTGGTGTGTGTGTGTGTGTGTATATATAGGTGGGCGTTTATCTGTCCCTCTCTATGTCAGTATGTGTGTTTGGTAGTGGTATGTGAATGTGTGTGTGTCAGTGTGTAAAGCGTCCTGCTGACAGCAGTGTCCTGGCAGTGGTGGGTGTGGTTGAAGGTGCTGACAGGCTCGTGTTGTTTCATGGTCCTGCTGGGGGCTGTTGGGGCAGGCCGGGCGCAAACGGCTCCTCTCTTCTGTCTTCAGCGTGGACGGGCCCTGTTGAATATCTCAGACCAATATTGTTATCTTAAAGGATTACATATCTTTGTGTAATGGGAATGGTGTCACTCTTAGTGACAAACCTACAGAGAATTATCACCTTTAAGCGTCTTTCGTCTCATTGTTGTGATGGCCCGCAACACAAATGTTTGTGATTCTTATTGCCACTGTGCATCACCCCCCCAACCGGCCCTGTCAGACACCAGTTACCAAGAGCCTGGGTCTGTCCCAGGTTTCTCCCTAAAAGGGAGTTTTTCCTCGCCACGGTCAAGCTACTTACTCTTGGGGGAACTATTAGAATTGTTGGGTCTTTGTAAATTAAAGAGTGTGGTCTAGACCTACTCTATCTGTAAATTAAAGAGTGTGGTCTAGACCTTCTCTATCTGTAAATTAGAGTGTGGTCTAGACCTGCTCCATCTATAAAGTGTCTCGAGATAACATTTGTTATGATTTGATACTATAAATAAAATTGAATCGAAATTGGACGTAACATAAGTTCCTTTGTTTTGAGACATGTTTTGGAAGTAGGAAATAATGAGAGTAACAGGTGAACTAGCTTTAAAACAGAGTTGACTTTAAGTGATGTGGATAGACACTAGTAGTTAACTTTGTAGGCCCTGTTTTAACGATCTAATCTTATTAACAATTGAATGGCGCAGGTGCGTTTAGGGCGTGTCCAAATCCACTTTTGCTAGTTTGACGGCACCGTAATATTTTTACATGTAATTTGTGTGTGTCCTGCTGCGCTTCCTTGTGTGTGTGTAACAAGCATAGTGAGTGCGTACTGTGCATAAGCCATAGGCACATTTTACTAATACACTGTTAAAAATAACAATGAAATGCCACGCTATTGACTGTAGACCAGGTTTTTGTTGGGGAATGGTGCGATTACTTCTCGTTGCTTCATGATAGCAATACGCAATAATGCACCTGAACACACCTCCCTGTAAGACCAGCACGCCCATGGGCGCACAGATGGCCGTGGGTGCATTTGATATTTAAACGACATGGGTGCTAGATGGGAATTTGACAACTGTGTCAGTCTTCAACTAGTAAAGACGCTTGGGCTGTGCTTGCAGGATAGCCCTATTAATTTAAGTGTTAACTTTGTATATTGATTACAGATGAGAAATGAGCGATTAATTTGTGATTATTTGCGAGTACACTATGGACAGTTATGTGATTGATTCAATATTCGAATCGAATGACAGCCCTACCTTGCTACTTTAGTGTTTTCATTACAGTCTCACTCAACCAATCAATCAACACTTTTGTGTATTGTTTCCATTAGAAAAGGTATGATAAACCCACTGGACACTACCTGCTCAGCATCACACGGCTCACGGACAAAGTTAGCGACTAGCTGGTGAACGTTGTGGAGCATTTAACAGCTGAAGAGTCAGTTTTTCCCCTCAGGACTTGGTCTCCAATCCAGTGACACATATCCCCACAGGTCACCTGCAGAAGCCTGCCACACTACCCTGAAATTAGGTTTCTTGTCAGACATCAGAAATATACTCGCATCCTTGAGTGGCATCTAATCAGAATTCATCGGCACATATTAGACGTAAATGATGGCTGTTCCTATCTTCAATAAAAATGTCTGTGTCTGCACCACAATACATCTGTTGTTTGTGTACCTTCCCCATTTGGGCTATTGTTATCCAAGGTATCCTGCCCTGTGAACCTGTCAATGTATATTACCCACCTGTCATGCTTATGTTTCACTGAAGGTTGTTTGACGTTGTAAATCAAAGTCATTTTCACCTTTATTGTGAAGGCTGATGATAAAAAGGAACGCAAACCTTATTAACAGATTTACACATGTGTTTTGTGAGGTGATCAGGGTTTAATCCATGGAAAATAAATAGCCAGATGTGAAGCGACACATACATGGAAAAGGTGGACATCTGATCTCAGTGGTAGCCTGACTGACCTGTGTGTGTGTGTGTGTGTGTGTGTGTGTGTGTGTGTGTGTGTGTGTGTGTGTGTGCGGGGGGGCAACTCTCCCACGGAGACAGCCGACAGTCTTTCCATGTCTGTCACATCCTGTTATGAGGAAGAACAGTAACAAGGAACACATGCACACATTCACGACACTCTTAGCATGACAAGATTTTTAATTTGTGTTTCGTCGAACTTTATGGCGTCATAACGTTTTATTGATTTGTCTATTCTAGCATTTTTTGGTGCTTGAAAACTAAGTAACCTAATACTGCACGCCAAGACATATACTGTACCCTTGTGCTGTCTTACTCCCTCAACATGAAAAAAACACTGTTGTTGTCCCTATCTCAATGTTTTGTTGCTTTTCAAAAAAAAGTATTACATTTTTTGGGGTGTTTTTTGAAGTTTTTGACACTTTTTCCAATATTTTTTCCCCCAATGTTTTGTCGCCTTGTTTGACATTTTTGGCCTCCCATATGTCTGATATAAAAAAAACTTGGAAACGGGTCATATTTGACCTCAGGACAACATGAGGGTTAAGTCATAAACCGTGCACTGCTTTAAGCGAGCTGTCATCACATGCTGTCAACCACAACTGTCGTGGAGTCAGCGATGGGGAAGGATGGAAAAAGAAATGCCGGAAAAGAAATGAGGACGATGACAGATGCTGAGAACATCAACCCCAACTCATAAGAGGAGATGAACAAGCCAAAAACTGACATTTGTCTCCGATTTAGATCCTGGGTCCAGTTCAAATCACCCTGGATCAATTCCATTTTGATTCACAAGCCCATTGTTTTTACTGAAGGTTGCTTTACTATCTAACTTTCAGAGTTGTATCTCACATGTTTATCACTTACTTATTCCCCATTTGCCCTTGAAGAGCACACTGTAGGATAAGAAATATGCTAATTATAGCAAAGTACGCCATTATGGCCAAGGATGTCTGCCATAATAAACACAGACTCATACACCCGTATTATGCTAGCCTGTTGAGGCTATCGCAGCAGAGACACTTGTTTGGAAGAGGAGATAGTGGCCCGCTGAGCTGGGCACCATTCCATTTTAAAGTCTTGCACCCTAAGCCTTTGATCAGACAGAGCCCATTTTGGCAGCCCGGGGTGGCTTTTTGTAATTGTCAGTGAACCCTTTTGCATTCTGCTTTTGCGTTGCTCAGCGATTTGTGTTATTTTGCAGGAGCGCCCTGAACGCCTCGTGTTGAAAACTTCCACTCAGAGCGGATGTAACTTTAACTTTTCAGCAAAATAAGGGTTGGCTGAGGATGGGTGATTCGATGGTTGCCTAGCAAGAATAACAAGAAGATGCAACTGGTTGGATTGGGGCTTCTTCAACACGTCTTCAAACGCGCTCTGATCGTGGCCTAACAACTTTTTTCTGGTTCACTACACACTTAGGATTAATCTGTAAGTGTTAACTAGTAAGGATCGCATTTAAAAAATGATCAACTTTAATAATAACTTTAACCGACTAGTATTTCTGATGTCAACAAGCAAAGGTAGCAAACTAGTCTGTTTCTGTTTGGAATGTAGCCCAGGGGTCTGGGAGGCCATCTGGATTGGAAATTGTCATACCTGCGAATGATTTACAGCTTGCTGGAATCTAACACACACACACACACACACACACACACACACACACACACACACACACACACACACACACACACACACACACACACACACTTATACATCAACCACATTAGGGACAAAGCAACCGCACTACAAACAAAAACAAGCAGCCACAAATGTAGTGTTGTAACTCTACACACACACACACACACACACACACACACACACACACACACACACACACACACACACAAAATTGAAGTAGGAGTGCTGCTCAGCTGTGTTCATGCAGTGTCGTCCTCCCCCTTACGTTCCACACTCCTCTGTTTCTCTCGTTGACCTCCTCAGTCCTTCCTCTATCTGATCATTCTGATCTTCTCATCTTATCACTGCTCCTCATCTCACCCTCCCACTGATGTTTTGACCTTTGACCTGCCGTTGACCCTGCCTGGTTTCACTGATGGCATTCCAGTCATTGGCTGCTGTCTGATGTCTGGATTTAAACACAGGTAGCTTTTATGATTAACAACGTTATTACTTACTGTACTTACTTGGTTGTTGTTAGTGGGTTGTTGCAGAACTCAAGTGTCATAAGGGGCTCTAAGCCATGTCATGCGTATTTTAGGCCACAGCATTTGTTGTCACATACAGCCAACATCTCCTATCTGCTAGCTGCCTGTCCCCTGAACACACTGTAAAAAACATCTCCTCACTATCTGCTAGCTGCCTGTCCCCTGAACACACTGTAAAAACATCATATGGTCATATCTGATTCCATTTAGATCGCCTTACAACAGTGTCTATACAGCCCATTCTGTGCCTATAAATGACTAGCAACTTCTGACAAGCAACATTTGCATTTATTACAGTTAGTAGTCTACTGGGCTGTACATACATGTACCTGGATATTACATTTGTGTGTAAATGCACCTGTAATTGTGTTTAGGTCAACGTGTGTGTGTCTGCATTGTACAGATAATTTGCAGGGTTGTGTTTGGGACTACGTGTGCGCGCGTTTGTGTGTGTGTGTGTTTGTTTGTGTGTGTGTGTGTGTGTGTGTGTGTGTGCGTGCGTGTACGTGACAGTGAGTGAGCGAGAGAAACAGACACAAAGCAGCTAACTAAACAACAACGAAAAGACTGAGTAAAAGTGCAGTTCTGCTCTAGAAATAGCAAAAGGCTCCACAGAGAAACCAGATGGGTGGCGCGCGCACACACACACACACACACACACACACACACACACACACACACACACACACACACACATGATAGATGAACTGATGATGGCCTTTTGAGGACCATCACCCCTAAAGTAGATACTGTGTATTTGTGTACTATTTGTATGTACACAATTACACACAGGAGTGAAAACTTGAATTTGAACATACCTAAGCAAAAGAAGAGGCGTTTAGGAAGCAAGCACAACCATGTGTGTCTGTATTTTTATGTTTGGTTAAGTCTGAGTGGTCATTTACGTAGACACACTGGCACTTTACATCCCCACCACATCCATATCGGAGGCTCGGCCAGTCACGGCTATCATTTCTGAACATAAGCATTGCAGTATGTAATATAGACTGTGTTTAGGAATGAAATTGTGACACTGTGTGTGTGTGTGTGTGTGTGTGTGTGTGTGTTTTGGCTGTCTGTTCAGTTTCAAGGACAGGTTAAACACTGCTGTCTTTTTATAGCACCAGCAATTCAGCAAGTGTGTGTGTGTGTGTGTGTGTGTGTGTGTGTGTGTGTTTGATAGTAAGGAACTTAGTGAATAAGAGAACACACAAAGAAATTGTGTGTTTGTGAGAAACCAAGCGTAGAAAGATAATTTTGATACTATATTCTCTGTGATAGTGAGAGACTTGGGAGGGAAAATTTTGTTAGGTGTGTGTGTGTGTGTAAGCAAGCATGTACACTCCTGTATGTCCTTGGGCCTTTCAGCACAGCTTTGTGCCCTGTCATGGAAGTCACAAAAGTGCATGAATCAGCCCGTGTGTGTGTCTTTGCTCGCACACACACACCAGTGTATTTTTCCATTCAAGTGTGAAAAAACAGACAGCGCTGTCAGAGAAGAAGATGACTCACCTCTCCTGCATTTCACACACTCATTGCACTTGCCTGGGAAACAAACACATCACTGCTATTTTCAACAAGTGCATATGTCTACCCTGAAAGGATATGCAGTACTGTAGATTATATGGAAGAACTTTCAGGTGTTAAGGAATTTGAGGTGGGTATTCTAACCTCTAATCTCTAACCTTGTGATGTACCAGTTTCATTTAAATGGTTTGTTGTTGTATTCTAATTTGCATATTCCACTTGTTAGCAAAATGCTAGTGGAACCCATTAGAAAAATTAGCATAGCAATTGTCTTGTCTTTTGGACTATAAACGCTGTTATACATTTTATTAGTTACACTCATCATCATCATGAAAAAGAAAAATTCCGTGTCAAATGCAAAGCATAGGAGACTTGAGTTAGGTTAGCAAACAGGTAGTCTATATCGATCTGTGTCGACTACGTTTCATTTACAGGATTGTTCCAGTGCCTCCGGAGGTTTGTTCCAGAAATTCCTCCAAGCTAGAACTGACAATCAAATTATATCTTGTTTTTTTTTGTTTAAATAAAATACTCATCAAACACTCAACAGTCATTTTAATTCCAGAGCTTGCCTCCATACATGCATATTTTCCACCAAAACAAGTTCCTTCCTGAGGCCAATTTGCATTTACCTGCATCCGTCCATTGTGATTGGTTTAAATAAATGCCAATAAAGATGCCCTAGAATGCTGTGTGGACTAGCGAGACCCTCCTTAACAGCGCTGTGAGGATGGTCTGGCAAAGCGAGACTACCATACATTTAACCTGCATACACTCTGTGGCGGGTGTTTTATAACACTGATTTTAGATGAAAATGTTTCTACAGAACACAGTTATCAATCAGAAGAAAATACTAATATATTCTAATATATATCTTTTACAAGCACAATAGCTATAAGGCTGGTCAGAGCCTAGCTATCAAAGAATGAACATTTTATTATACAGATATATTACAAGCTAAAGTCTGTTTAGTGCAGACCAGACATTTTTAACACTGATTCAAAAGAGATTGTATAACAATTGGTTAAGCATAGCCCATATATTATTTATGACATTACAATGACTATAATGTCTGCTTTTAAAAACACAATACACCTGGAAATTGCCAGCTAGCCATCGTAATTGCTAAATACAACTGTGTTTTTCTGCTATGATACACAAAATGCCCTTGTTCCCAGACCATGGATTGACAGCTAATCAGTGTCTTCAGCAACTTCACCTTCTGTTTCATGATTACTCAGCTCATAATGGGTACTATATATACTACCATTTAAGGATGTATACATTAATTACATGATGAGACACTTGTCTCACCCCCCTCCCCATCCCCCACAGTTATGCCTCTCTCCATTTCTGCAGCCTGGACCAACACAGCCGGCTCAGCGCTCTGCTGTTTCTGCTATGCCTGGAATGAAATGGTTGCTTGTCAGTCATCTGAGTCTACTGCACCCATTCCCTTAAACAAACTGAGGCTCTGCCCCTTTAATTAACCCTTTAGGCCAGGCTGTTTTTTTTTTTTTTTTTTTTTTTTAGGAACCGTTGACCACTGTTTTGTTGTCTATGATTCCTTGTTGAATGTTGATTGGATGTAGCTGTTTTGGATATGGCTGAATTTCTTAAAAAAAAGACAGGCTTGGCATGTGGCTACAGCTCACAGGTTTGTGCTGATTTATGGCTGTGTGACACCCACCCTGTGACAGACACAAGTTTAGTATGTAATTAACCTGAATAATAAGAATCAAACCGCAAGTTGATACATGTGCCTTGCCTTGCTGTCTGCTCCATGTTTTATCTTGTATATTCCAGATCTTGGCTAAGTAGAGACCTTGTTTATCGTCACTGGGGTGAAATATGAGCAACTACAGGTATGTCCCTAATAAGGTTCAGCAGTGTAGGAGAACACTGTGGTTATTAAGTCAGCCTAATAACAGGAATGACAAAGAAACCCTGTTATCTTAAGTCAGTCATCTTATTTTCCTGCACTTGGCTTTCAAATTCCTGTTTTGGTTTGGGTGTTTTGTTGTCCACATGTAGTCAAAGATGTTGGGTCATGGGCTCAACTGAGTATAATGAGATGTGGAACAAATCATACATCAACCAAACTGACTTATTAAACTTAATTTTTGTAGCTTTGGCCATTGGCAGTGGTAGAATCTAACTGAGTCATTTCTCAAGTACTGAGAGTACTCAAGAAGTTCTACTTCACTACACTTTATTATTATTATTGTTTTTTTTACAGCTGTAGTAGTTAATTACTCTGCAGATTTAGATTGTAATTCCAAAATAATATAAACACCTAATAATAAATTATGTATTTCTATAGATCAGGGGTTGGCAACCTTTTTTAATATTAAGGGCCATTTCAAAATGCTGTTGTTAATCAAGTCATTTCATCCCAATTTTATTTATAGTATCAAATCATAAGAGTTTTATCAAGATGCTTTACAGATAGAGTAGGTCTAGACCACCACTATAATTTACAAAGACCCAACCATTCCTGCTTTAAGCCTGCCATTATCTACCCAGCCCGCTCAGGCAGTGTATTTTCTTTCTTTGTGATGCATTCTGTGAGTACTACGAGTACTAGCCAATCGGAGGCATGCTAGTGTGCAATTGGTTAAGATACCGCGTTCCTATGGTGGCATATGGCTAAGGTTTGCTGTCCATTGTTAAAGATTAGACTACCTGGCAGTATATAAAGTAGCTCAACCTGGCCCCATCTTTAGCACCAACGCTAGTCATGCTAACACATTAATGCATCAATACATTAATGCATCAATACATTAATGCATCAAAAATGGGCCGTTCTGCATGAATACTAAGTATATTTTGGTGCTATACATAGGTTAAAAAAACATGAGCATTTAGATGATCAGAAAGGTTGACTACAAACTGATTTATTAGCAACTATTTTATTAGCAATTATTAGCAACTTTTAGCTTTTCCCCAAAACCATTTGTAGCTAATCTGGCTAAACTGCCGGCTTGTTTACTACATATATATGATTGTCTTACGACTTTTGTTTCTTGTCCCATTGGACCGATCTTTAGTGTCGCTGTGTTCTAAGATCTCAGCAATAACCTTTGTTATCTAGAACGATAAAACCTTTGGCCAGAGCTATTAAAATGAAAGCAGTGTTGTACTTAACCATAGTTTTCCTTTAAGCACCACTGTTCCCCCTTAACTAGTGACTTATTACCTTCACATTAAACAAATAGTAACTGAATGGGAGACTCTCATATGACTCATCCATTGTTCAATATCATACCCACACTTTTAGTGATGGGAGCCATGGCAAGGATATATTTGAGAAAAAAGAAAACTACAATGCTAAACTGTTATTTGTGGGTGAACTTCGACAGGTTCTTTTCAAACATCTACTCCCAAATCTTGTGGGATAACGGCATGAAATGCAAAGCATAAAAATATCCTTTGTACCTAAGAGGGCGCAATCTGATAAATGAAAGCAACTCACTGTGATATCTCTCCATTAGTGCATGTATAGGTATTGAGCATGTGTGTGTAATTCAGGCCTGTGTGTAATAACAACAGAGTGTAAAATTGTAATTTCCCCTCTTGGGACTAATAAAGGATACATAATAATAATATTATTATTATTATTAACTTTCCCCTGGAACCCCCTAACGGTCTGGTGAACTGTGGTGGAAGTCTGTCTGTCTGTCTGGTCTGCCTTGTGGCTCAGTGGTAGAGCGGTTGCCTGCCAATTGGAAGGTTGGTGGTTCAATCCCTGGCCCTGCAGTCCCATGTCGAAGTGTCCTTGGGCAAGACACTGAACCCCGAGTTGCCCCCGATGCTGTGCCATCGGAGTGTGAATGTGTGTGAGTGTTTATCTGCTGAGCAGATGGCACCTTGTACAGCAGCCTCGGCCACAGTATATGAATGTGTGTGAATGGTGAATGTTTCCTGTGTGATGTAAAAGCGCTTTGAGTAGTCGTTAAGACTAGAAAAGCGCTATATAAATACAGCACATTTACATTTACATTTGCCTGCCTGTCTGTCTGTCTGTGTGCTCGTCTGTCTGCCCGTCTGCCTGTATGTCCGCCCGTCTGTCTGACTGTCCGTCTGTCCGTCTCATAAACACGCTGCCAACTTTCCAACGCACAGCTACTCTCAAACACACACCTTATACACACTGGCAAACTGACACTGAACTCTGCACTGTAATCAAACTCACAAACTGGCATGAACACAAACACACACACATACACCCTGGCTTTGTTTGTGGCCACTATTGAATACCAGTTAAAACAATGGCAGTTTGTGAGAAACAACCGGGAGCCAACCTATCCTTGATATGACAGGAGCAATAACAAAGCCTATCACATTACTCCTGTAATCATTAACTACTTGCAGCCCACTTTGTGTGTGTATGGGTGCATGCAGGGTTGTCTCAGTCAATCATTTAGTCCCGCGAGGCTTTCTTGTGCAACAGATTGACTATTGACCTTATCAGGCCACTGTACACAATGATGTCATTCCCAGGTGTGTGTGTGCGCTACTCTGAGTCTAGGATTGATGGATGTCTGGTTTACTTAAATCAAATTCCTTACTTGTACTTCAGTTTAGGTAGTGTGTACTTGCTTTGAACGTAGAGGTCTTTCATACAACTTCAATTGTGTAACTACATGCTGACCATTGTAGAAGCCAAGCACGCTGTGCTGGAAATACATGAAATCACATTGTATACGTCTCATAGTAAATCACACTCATATCCATCTTACCTCTCCCTAAAATGATGAATCACTTTCCAGGAGAACATGGCTTGGCAAGCTCACTGTATCAACACTCTTATCAGCCAACCTAGAAAAATTTGAAGACCTGGAATGTTTTTTTAAAAACCTTGTGAAAACACTGCTGTTGTTTTTTTTTAATCTTTGTGATAATTATGGACTAAAAAAGTCAGATGTCTGAACCCTGCAGCAGCCAGTGGCCTTCAGAGGAGTGCCTGGTGCGACATACTTAACCCATGTTACCTGGGGGATGTGTTCTAGTGGAGGTTTAATGTCTGATCCAGTTGGTTTAATTGTACAGCACATTCATTATTCACTTTTTGCAAAGCTAGCAGTGTTAGCTCTACAGATAGCAACACTAACGCTCGGTCCACCACTTTACTCCAGACCATGGTGTAGTGCTAGTGGACAATGAATGCCAATTTTTGTCCAAGTGGGGAATTATACTTAGTTTGCATAATCCGGTTGAAATTCATATTTCTTTTAAGCGCTTGAAGATCCAACAATAATTTAAGCGTATGTCATGCAAGGAAGATATTCAAAACAAATGGAATGGTCAAAGTCATACGTCATGTTGACAAGTAGGAAAAGTGGTTACAAATATCAAACGTCCATGACAACTATTGGAAGGATTTGGGGAATTTTGTACATACAGTTTATCCAGATGATGAACTTTAGTGACATATCTCAACTGTTGGATGGATTTCCATGAATTTGAATACATTTAATTCTGGATTTATTGTAATAACGTTGGGGATATTTTATTTCATCTTGCGTCATCATCAGGGCAACATTTTCAATTTGTCTAATACCTTGGTTTATGACCAAATACCTGCTAAACTAATGCCATCTCCATTAGCCTCAGCCATACTTTGTCTTCAGTGCTAACTAGCAAATGTAAGAATGCTAATATTTTATACATTATACCAAAGATCAGCATGTAAGTTCTTGTTAGCATACTGATTGGCATAGATCGTTGACAGATTTGTTTAACCTGAACACAAGATTTCAATGAAAAAACTATCAGTGGTATTTTGTCAGTTCTTTGAGCAGCTTCAGCTGGCACAGAAAGAGTTAAGTGCATGCAGTCGGTGTTGCACGGGTTATTTTCCATCCACTTACTGAGATGTGGCATCCGATTAACCTTCGGTACGCGTCAAATGTTAGTCTTGGAGCAGCATGGGGGAATCTCTAGCTGCCCAACTTTGTTTAATCAAACTTTTTAGACAAACACATGCTCATTACTGCACGCGCAGAAAACACACACTCACGTACACTGCCTTTTTCTCGACACATACGCACACACACTGCAGAAACTTGGAGGTGCCAAGAGGTTCCTGTCTAACTGTAGAGCTCAGGTAAATTAACTATGGCAAGTGCAAACCAATCTCTCTCTCTCTCTCTCTCTCTCTCTCTCTCTCTCTCTCTCTCAATTTCAATTTAAGTTTGCTTCATTGGCATGACAAAAATACACGTGTTGCCAAAGAATAAGGACAAACATACAGTATATATGTATATGTATATATGTACATATATGTATATGTGTATATGTACATATATATATATATCTATATGTATATATATATGTGTGTGTGTGTTATATATGTTATGTTATTTATATTATATATATATATATATATATATATATATATATGTATATACGTATATATACTGTATATATAAGACTCAAGATTAATTTATTGTCAAAGTACACTGTATTACGAAATTACGTCCAAAGTTCACAACTTAAAAGAATACAGCACAGAAACCATTAAATGCACTGTAGAGAAGTTGAGTTATTAGTTATATGAATTAAAATAAATAAATGCTTATATTGGTGTGCAGAGCATATCGAGTGATACATATAAATATATAACGTCTAAAAAACAAAAAATATAAATATCTAGATACTAGATACATAGTTGTGAAAAAGTATAAAAGTATAAATATCCGTATTTAAAGTAAAATTAAATAGAGAATAAATATAAACCGCAACAAGGAGTAAATGCATCTCTCTCTCTCTCTCTCTCTCTCTCTCTCTCTCTCTACCTGTCTGTCTCTCCCAGTGTTTGTCTTTACTTGGCCTCCATTCAGCTCTTGCATAACTGTGTTGGTGAGAACTTGCTGGCTGTTCAAACAGGTCGGCATCACAGAGGATTAGAGGCTGATGGACATGACCCACATACTGAGACACTTTTCTGCAGGTAGCTGTCAGCCTGTCACCCCTCCCCACTAACACACACACACACACACACACACACGCACACACGCACACACACACACACACACACACACACACACACACACACACACACACACACACACACAGATAAAATCTGCTCATGTCATGTTTGAGGATCAGGGCGTTACATTCATAATAAATGGCTGCCAACTGTGAAGCAGGTGACTGCAGAGCACTCACGTCTTACAGTGAAACCTCAAGGCCAGGGATAGACTTCCCATTGTTCTGCCAATTCTTTTGTTTGAGTCATGACTCATTTTAGATACGTGGCTGATTCAGTGCAGAAGTGCCTTGTGACTTGCTATGTTGCTTGTATTTGTTTTACTGGAGGAGGAAACTGCTCCTAGATGTTTGTCAGGCCGCTTATAAAACTAGTGAAAGGATTAGGGTGGCAGTATTATTTATCTTCACTTATTGTCAACAAGTCCCATGAGTACACCAAAACCAACAATCTGTAAGTCTGTTTCTGTTTGTAATACTTTCCCACTTCCCTCTTCGGACAAGCCTTTAGTCCATTCATTTCTAGTAAAGACGGAAATCTTAAATAGGGGTCACTCACAGTTTGGGGGGAGCTGTTTCAAACTCTAGCTAGTCAAACTTAAAGCTACCCTTCATGGGGAGAAGTTAAAGGAGAATTCCAGCCAATTTTTATGTTAATCTTGATCGCTATAAATATGTAGTTATGACAGCTATTTGTACAAGCCACTGAGCTAAAATGGCAGTTAATGGGGCAAGTTTTCGAGCCTTTGTGCCCCTTAACAGACACACAATGCAATTAACATGTCTGTGCAACATGAACAGGGTCCTTACGTGACAACAATATGCGTTTTCAACTCAGACATTGTTCAAATTCACCTACCCTGTCTCTATGCTGCAGTTAGCTAGCTCGCCCTGTGAGGTGCTAGCTGCCGTCTGTGATGTTCAGCCAGACTTCTGTGATAATCATCACGCAGCAGTTGTGTGTGTCGTTGTAGCTTATCCTTTTTGTGTGTGATCACACACAGCAGCTAGCAGATAACAGGGCAAGCGAGCTGAAAAGTTCTATTTGTGAGTTTTTTTAACATTAATATGAGTTCCCCCAGCCTGCCTACGGTCCCCCAGTGGCTAGAAATGGTGATAGGTGTAAACCGAGCCCTGGGTATCCTGCTCTGCCTTTGACAAAATGAAAGCTCAGATGGGCCGATCTGGAATCTTGCTCCTTATGACGTAATAAGGGGCAAGGTTACCTCCCCTTTCTCTGCTTTGCCAGCCCAGAGAATTTGGCTCACCCATGAGAGACACATCATGGCTTTCAAACAAGCAAAGTGGCAGTTTGTCAAGGCCACCACCCCCCCCCCCCCATTCTCCTTAATAGTTACAGACACAGAAATGGCATGAATTTGGGGAAAGAGACTTCAGATACAGTATTAGGGGACCACTAAGGTCTATATAAAAGAGACTTCAGATACAGTATTAGGGACCACTATTTCAGATTTCTCATTTCTAGAAATCTTGACAAGTTTATTAGTGGACCTAATCCTTCACAATCCAGAGTTGGGACCAGGAGGCAGAGTCGCAGTCTAACACACTTCTCTGCTCCTCCATTCCAGGGGTTACCTAGTGAAAACCCCATAGTGATGGTGTCTGCCCCCCCGACCATTGAAATTATTTAAATCAAAGGTAAACAGAAGAGGAGCTGTGCATGAAAACCTCATAACAATTAAAACCACAAGTGTAATAGTGCAAAAGAATAGGAGAATTAAATGTGGACTCTTAAACATCAGATCTCTCTCTTCGAAAGGTGTATTAGTAAATGAATTAATATCAGATTCTAATATTGATTTATTTTGTCTTACTGAAACCTGGCTGGGTGATGGAGAATATGTTAGTCTAAATGAATCCACCCCCCCCCCAGTCATATTAATACTCACATTCCTCAAGGCACAGGCCGAGGAGGTGGAGTGGCAGCTATCTTCGATTCTAGTCTAATAATCAGCTATAAACCTAAACTGAATTATAATTCTTTTGAAAGTCTTGTTCTTAGTCTTTCACACCCAAGTTGGAAATCACTGCAACCTGTTCTATTTGTTATAGTGTACCGAGCACCTGGTCCATACTCTGAATTCTTATCTGAATTTGCAGAGTTTTTGTCAAATTTAGTGCTAAAAACGGACAAAGTTCTTATTGTAGGGGATTTTAATATTCACGTGGACGATGAGAATGATAGCCTTAGTACTGCGTTTATCTCTCTATTAGATTCTATTGGCTTCTCTCAAAGTGTTCATAAACCGACTCACCGTTTTGGCCACACCCTCGATCTTGTTCTGGTCTATGGTGTTGAAATTGAACATTTAATAGTGTTCCCACAGAATCCCTTTCTATCTGACCACTGTTTGATAACTTTTGAGTTTATACTGCTGAACTACACGCCATTAGGCAAAACCTTCTATACAAGATGTCTATCTGATAGCGCTGTAGCTAAATTTAAGGATGTGATTCCATTAGCATTTAATTCATTATCAAGTCACAAAGTAACGGAGGACTCCTATGCTAATTTCAGTCCCTCCCAAATCGATCATTTTGTTGATAGTGCAGCAGGCTCGCTGAGAATGACACTCGACTCTGTTGCCCCTCTAAAAAAGAAGATAATAAAACAAAGACGGTTAGCTCCATGGTATAACACTGAAACTCGCAAATTAAAGCAAACATCGCGGAAACTTGAGAAGATTTGGCGTTCTTCCAAATTGGAAAATTCTCGGTTAATCTGGCAAGATAGTCTTAAAACGTATAGGAAGGCCCTCCGTAATGCCAGAGCAGCGTACTACTCGTCATTAATAGAGGAAAATAGGGAACAACCCCAGGTTTCTTTTCAGTACTGTAGCCAGGCTAACGGAAGGTCACAGCTCTACTGAGCCAAGTATTCCCATAGCTCTTAGTAGTAACGACTTCATGAGATTCTTCAATGATAAAATTATAACTATTAGAAGCAAAATTCACCAAGACCTGCCTTTAACTGGCACTGACTTATCTCTAAAGTCATGAACCTTAGAAACAGCTGTAAAACCAGATATATGTTTAGACTGCTTTGCTTCACTTGATCTTTATCAATTTAATTCAATTATTTCTTCATCTAAACCATCAACCTGCCTCTTAGACCCCATCCCGACTAGGCTACTTAAAGAAGCTTTACCCTTAGTCAACAATTCTCTACTAGATAACCAATCTATCTTTATTAACAGGCTATGTACCACAGCACTTTAAAGTAGCTGTAATTAAACCTCTTCTGAAAAAGCCCAACCTTGATCCAGAAGTTTTAGCCAACTATAGACCTATATCCAATCTTCCATTTCTCTCTAAGATTCTTGAGAAAGCAGTCGCTAAACAGCTATGTGACTTTCTGCATAGCAACAGCTTATTTGAGGATTTTCAGTCAGGATTTAGAGTTAATCATAGCACAGAGACAGCACTTGTGAAAATTACTAATGACCTCCTAATTGCATCAGACAAAGGACTTATCTCTGTACTGGTGTTATTAGATCTTAGTGCTGCATTTGATACCATTGACCATCATATTTTATTACAGAGATTGGAACATTTAATTGGAATTAAAGGGACTGCTCTAAGCTGGTTTAAGTCTTATTTATCAGATCGATCTCAGTTTGTTCATGTTAACGATGAATCCTCTGTGCACGCCAAAGTTAGTCATGGAGTCCCACAAGGATCTGTGCTCGGTCCAATCCTGTTCACTTTATATATGCTTCCTTTAGGCAATATTATCAGGAAGCACTCCATAAACTTTCATTGTTATGCAGATGATACTCAATTATATTTATCAATCAAGCCGGATGAAACTAATCAGTTAGCTAAACTTCAAATGTGCCTTCAGGAGATTAAAACCTGGATGAGCTGTAATTTTCTAATGTTAAACTCAGATAAAACTGAAGTTATTGCTCTGGGACCCAAGCACCTCCGTGACGCATTATCCAAAGAGATAGTTACTCTGGATGGCATCACCCTGGCCTCCAGCACCACTGTGAGGAATCTTGGAGTTATCTTTGATCAGGACATGTCCTTTAATTCTCACATAAAGCAAATTTCAAGGATTGCCTTTTTTCACCTACGTAATATTGCAAAAATCAGGAATATCCTCTCTAAAAATGATGCAGAAAAACTAGTCCATGCATTTGTTACTTCTAGGCTGGATTACTGCAATTCTTTATTATCAGGCTGCTCGAAAAAGTCCATAAAGACTCTTCAGCTGATCCAGAATGCGGCAGCACGTGTTCTGACAGGAACCAAGAAAAGAGATCACATCTCTCCTGTTTTAGCTTCTCTGCATTGGCTTCCTGTAAAATCCAGAATAGAATTTAAAATCCTTCTTCTCACCTACAAAGCTCTTCATGGTCGGGCACCATCTTATCTTAAAGAGCTCATAGTACCTTACAACCCTACAAGAGCACTACGCTCCCAGAATGCAGGATTACTTGTGGTTCCTAGAGTCTCTAAAAGTAGAACGGGAGCCAGAGCGTTCAGCTATCAGGCGCCTCTCCTGTGGAACCAGGTTCCAGTTTGGGTTCAGGAGGCAGACACCGTCTCCACATTTAAGAGTAGGCTTAAGACTTTCCTTTTTGATAAAGCTTTTGATAAAGTTAGGGCACAGAATTGAAAATTGTTAGGGAGTGAGGAGTTGCAGCGTCCGCCTAACCCGGCCTACCTGCTTCTCGTCATAGTTGTCAGATCTATCTATCATATAATCAAGATTATAATAAAACTAAAGGGAGACTTGGCATACAGCGAGATCCGGTTGGGGAGAGTTCTAGCCATACCAGGCCCCTCTCTTTACCCTGTCTCTCTTGGTTATGCTTTGATAAAGCTTATAGTTAGGGCATAGAATTGAATATTGTTATGGAGTGAGGAGTAACTAACCCGGCCCACCTGCTTCTCGTCATAGTTGCCAGATTTATCTGTCATATAATAAAACTAAAGGGAGACTTGGCATACACCCTGTCTCTCTTAGTTATGCTGTAATAGTTTTAGACAGCTGGGGGACTTCCTTTGACACACTGAGCTCCTCTCTCCTATCTTTCTATCTTCCTATTTTTTGTGCATCTATGTCCCAGAAATGCTTGTTACTAACCTAGCTCTGGGGAGTCATTCCCCAGAGTCCTTATGTTCTTTTTCTCCCAGCATGTTTCCTTGGATCAGGGAGGCTCCAAAATCATGGTTGCAGCTGTACGCTACACGTTCCCTTCCCTGCCACGATCTGCGGTGCCCAGCTACGTCCTGCTGTGCCTTGTAATGCTGCACAGTGCCCTGCTATGCCATGAACTACTACAAAGAACTACTACAAACTACTTTATTTTTATTTATTTTTTTGGGACTGTTATTGCCACTCTTCATTCTATCCCCAACCGGTCGTCAGACACCGCCTACCAAGAGCATGGGTCTGTCCGAGGTTTCTTCCCTGTTCACTGTTGCTTGCTCTGGAGGAAACTACTAGAACTGTTGGGTCCTTGTAAAGTGTCTTGAGATAACTCTTGTTATGAATTGATACTATAAATAAAATTGAATTGAATTGAATTAAGGTCTATATAAAAGAGACTTCAGATACAGTATTATGGGACCACTAAGGTCTATATAAAAGAGACTTCAGATACAGTATTAGGGACCACTAAGGTCTATATAAAAGAGACTTCAGATACAGTATTAGGGGACCACTAAGGTCTATATAAAAGAGACTTCAGATACAGTATTAGGGGACCACTAAGGTCTATATAAAAGAGACATCCAAAGAGCACCATGTCATGGGACTTTTAAATGTAACTACAAACATTAAAAAAAATACCATCTGTCATATCTGTGGTACAATACCATTAGTCTAGTTTGTATTGAAGATCAATATCAGCTCCAAATATCAGCAAGTAAAACACTAATGGTCCAACCCTAACACTGTAACAAAAAGACATAAGAGTTAAAAAAAAATGAGTGTAACCAAGCCGGGGAAGCCAAATGCCAAGTGCTTTTGCCACAGCGTGCCACAGAGTTTCGATGACCACAGGTTGTCTGTTTGTATTTATCTTTATTAGCCTGACTTCACCAAGCTGGCACTTCAGGCAGGGCCCAACAAAATGTTAACTCAGACCTGATGAAGCGCACGTTCAGGGAGCCAATCCTGGGTCATCCCCTTAAACCGTCGCCCTGACAATGTGCACCCATCGGTGGGTTACCACGACGATGAGAGAGTGCTGCACAAGCACTTAGCATGCATGGTGTGACATTGATCACGTCTACACAACATGAACAGAGGGACAGTGGCAAGGACTGTGTGTGCCATTCTGAAGCATGTGATCATACAGGTTTGTTTGCTCACATGCGTACGTTTTTGTGTGTGTGTGTGTGTGAATGTATGTGTATGTGAGAGAAATGGTATATATGTGTGTGCTGTGTTGCTTGTTTGTAAGTGTAAATTGATCTGCAGATTGATCTGTTGGTTTAATATGAAGCTACAAAATAAATATTGAGCAAGGCACTGTACCCCCCCAAACAGGGGTGCTGGTCCAGCACTGGCAACCCCCCACTCTGACATCTCTCCTTTTGTGCATGAATAGGTCCTGAGCATGTGTGTGTATTTCAGGCCTGTGTGTAGTGATTACTAACAAAAACAGAGTGTACATTGTAATTTCTCCACTGGGGATCAATAAACTATAAATTATTAAATTATTATTATTAAACCGAACCCTGGAGCGTTTCGTCTGATAGTCTGGTTGGTTTGTGGAGATGTACCGACCTAACAGCCAAACCCTGGTCCACCTGTAAAAGGGGGTCTCGGGTCAAGTCAAGTTAAGTCAATTCAATTAAATTAATTTATATAGCGCTTAATCACAACAACAGTTATCTCATTGCGCTTTTTTCATAAAAAAGCAGGTCTAGACCGGACTCTGGGTTGTTATTTACAGAAACCCAACAGTTCCCACCAATAGCAAGCACTAGGCGAAAGAGGAAAGGAAAAACTTCCTTTAAGAGGCAGAAACCTTGAGCAGAACCATGGCTCAGGGTGGGCAGTCATCTGCCTTGACCGGTTGGGGGTGAGAGAGAGACAGACACAGAGACAGAGAAAAAGAAAGAGATCGAGATAGAGAGAGATAGAGAAAGACAGAGACAAACAGAGAGAGAGAGAGATATGGAGAATTTTAGCAGAGGGTGTCAAGCAGGAACATGTATGTCTTTTCCACCAAGGCTTACCAGGTGCTGGTTCTGGGCTGGTGCTATTGCCTGTTCGGTGCTGGTTCTACTCGCCAATTATCTAAGAACCAGCTCGATTTTCCACAGCCTGAGAGCCAGTTGGTTTCCTCCACAGACCACGGTTGAGAGGGGTGAGAGAGCACAAGACTACGGGTAAGGGAAGAAGTCGAGTTAGTAACATGCATTAATGGAATGAGGTTGCATAGAGATGGAGAGAGGAGGAGAGAGGTGCTCATCATGGGAAGTCCCCCAGCAGTCTAGGCCTGTAGCAGCATAACTAAGGGATGGTTCAGGACTCTCCTGATCCAGCCCTAACTATAAACTTTATCAAAGAGGAAAGTCTTAAGCCTGCTCTTAAATGTGGAGATGGTGTCTTCCTCCTAAACCCAAACTGGAACCTGGTTCTTCAGGAGAGGAGCCTGATAGCTGAACGCTCTGGCTCCCGTTCTACTTTTAGAGACTCTAGGAACCACAAGTAACCCTGCATTCTGGGAGCGCAGTGCTCTTGTAGGGTTGTAAGGTACTATAAGATGGTGCTTGACCATGAAGAGCTTTGTAGGTGAGAAGAAGGATTTTAAATTCTATTCTGGATTTTACAGGAAGCCAATGCAGAGAAGCGATCTCTTTTCCTGGTTCCTGTCAGAACACATGCTGCAGCATTCTGGATCAGCTGAAGAGTCTTTATGGACTTTTTCGAGCAGCCTGATAATAAGTAATTGCAGTAATCCAGCCTAGAAGTAACAAATGCATGGACTAGTTTTTCTGCATCATTTTTAGACAGGATATTCCTGATTTTTGCAATATTACGTAGATGAAAAAAGGTGGTCCTTGAAATTTGCTTTATGTGAGAATTAAACGACATGTCCTGATCAAAGATAACTCCAAAATTCCTCACAGTAAATCCTGACTGAAAATCCTCAAATAAGCTGTTGCTATGCAGAATGTCACACAGCTGTTTGGCGACTGCTTTCTCAAGAATCTTAGAGAGAAATGGAAGGTTGGATATAGGTCTATAGTTGGCTAAAACATCTGGATCCAGGTTGGGCTTTTTCAGAAGAGGTTTAATTACAGCTACTTTAAAGTGCTGTGGTACATAGCCTGTTAATAAAGACAGATTGGTTATATCTAGTAGAGAAGTGTTGACTAAGGGTAAAATGTCTTTAAGTAGCCTAGTCTGGAGGGGTCTCAGAGGCAGGTTGATGGTTTAGATGAAGAAATAATTGAATGATAAAGATTGAGTGAAGCAAAGCAGTCTAAACATATATCTGGTTTTACAGCTGTTTCTAAGGTTCCTGAGTTTAGAGATAAGTCAGTGCCAGTTAAAGGCAGGTCTTGGTGAATTTTGTTTCTATATTGATGTTATAATTTTATCATTGAAGAAGCTCATAAAGCCGTTACTACTAAGAGCTATGGGAATACCTGGCTAAAGCCAAGTCAACTGTATTGTCAATTCTGCAATATGTGCCAGACATACAGAGCAATTGAAAAGTATAATATGAAAAAAATACATTTTTTTAAAACTTGACAGCTTCGACTGCAGTTAAATGCATTTAACTTTTTTTTTTTGCTGGTCCACTGTTAGTGAATGTGTAACCATGCCTTCAAACATGCACGTGTATGCACGCACGCACCCACACACACACACACACACACAGTGAGGGGACTATCATTTGTACATACGTGTGGGATGTGTCTGTGCGTGTGTGACCTAACTGTGTGAACTCTACCGATAGGGAACAGGTGTCGTGAGATTGTGCGTCATTGTGGGGTCTCCTAACCACACACACACACAGCCTCAAAACCCCAGGCCTGATTCACCGTGCATTGTTATTCTTGTTGTTGCTCATGGGATCGCTGTTGTTCCACGACCTTAACCTTTGCACTGCTGTGTTGTGGATGAGCGAGCATCTCCGTGCACTCCCTGCCCTCCTTCCCTTTCGCTCTCTGCCTTTCTTCTGTATTTTTCCTCTCGTTTTTCTTTTATCTCGAGTTGGAGCGGGCTTCCTGCCTAACAATTGGAGGAACCCAGTAGTCATAGGTGTCACGCTCTCTCATCTCCCTGTATCTCTGTTGCATGCATAGATAGAGCACACTCACTCACACAGGCACACATTACAGACAGCTGGCGTTATGAGGTAATTCTGCAGGAAGAGCAAGTTCCTGTTCAAGAGTTCATGGAGGATGGCCTTTTCAAATGGGGACCGTGTGTGTGTCGTGTGTGTGTGTTCATTCAATTTAGAATAGCTTCAGTGATTTATAATAGCTTGAAAACGTTCAGTTGTGTGTCACGCGACTTCAGAGTAAAGAGTTAATTATCGCAGCAAGACGCCAACATAACACATTTTTGGACAGAGCAATAATGTGTATTACCATCATCAGGTTCCTGAGCTTTATAAATAATGATCCAACCTGTAACTAAACCTGTGCAAGTGTTTGTTTTCATGGATCTCTAACACGCCAGTCAAAGAGCTGATGAGACCTTTTACCAAAAGGTAGATACTTTGTATTAAAATAAGTATACAGGAGACGTGAAAAGGGACCCATTCAGGCGACAGCTGGTTTTCTTTTTTCCCTTTTCGCCGCCATTTGAACACTTACATTGCATTTTTGAACGTTAAAACATAGGCGCCAATGACAGTATCTCAGCAAATAAGTAAGTACGGGCGCCTGGGTAGCTCACTCGGCAGAGCGTGCGTCCATATCTGTGTCCATATCCGAGGCTTAGTCCTCGACGCAGCGGTCATAATAATAATAACATAGCCCCCCATATGAACTGACTGAATTACACACACATGCTCTGTACCTATACATGCACTGAATGGAGAGATGTCAGAGTGGAGGGGGCGGCCCATGGAAAGGCGCCCTGAGCAGATGGGGGGTCGGTGGCTTGGTCAAGAGCACCTTGGCAGTGCCCAGGAGGAGAACTGGCACCTCTCCAGTTGATAGTTCCCAACTCAACTCCCTATGGACTGAGCTACAGCCACCCACCCAATCAAAACCCATGGGTTTGATTCCGACTTGCGGCCCTTTGCTGCATGCCGTTTCCTCTCTCTCACCTCTTTCATGTCTAAAGCTGTTCTATCTAATAAAGGCCTAAAATGCCACAAAACAATCTTTAATTAAAAAAAAAATACTTGTTAGTACAATGTTATTTTAGCATTTGTTATTTACCAAAATTAGCATTTGAAGAGTTAGACAAACAGAGATATAAAAAGACCTGAGCTCCCACTGTGTATTCAGATGGTTGAGGTTAGGGGAAATCCTACGGCCGCTTCATTGGATGGCACTTTGTTTAGCAGCTACATTTTCTACAGCAATCTGCAGCTGTCATGGTGACTGTGTAAAGTTTGTCTTTTCTAAGTTGCGGGTAACCAAGTCCTGAAAGACTGAAATACCAGCTTTCTGTTTGTCTGTTTGTGTCTCAATGCCGTACGTGATTATACTGTGTTTTAAAAGGTTATATGTGTTTTATAATAAGGATTTCATGGGAAAATGGAATCATAGCAACTCATGACTGACCTAACCTAACAAGGTCACACAGATTCAGCACACAGAGTGCACACACTAGAAAACAGCTGGAGGTTGCCCCGGGACCAGTGGTCCGCTGTGTTGATTGACAGGTGCTTTAACAGGCTGTGATTGGCTCTAATCTCACCTGCGATGGACCAGTCACTGATCACTGTCTGCGGTAACCCGATTCACACACACACAAATCCAGTCGTGCATACGCTCATACACCCACCACCTAACCCCCTGCCTGCACTAACAATACCCCTTCAATGTCTCAAACTGTGTTCCTCCAAATTTAGTCTGTCCCACGTTCATTTGGAAATGAAGACATTCTGTTTGATCTGCATAGGAATTTCCCTCTCTCCCATCTCTAGGACAGAGGGAGAGAGTTGCACAATGTACCAGTTAAAAAGCCTGGGTCTCCATTGAAACTGGGCTCTGTAAACTCCCTGTAGAGCCCCCAGGGCCCCCATTACAGTTCTGGCCTCTATAGAAGGAGCTGCGGTGCTGAACACTGGGCCTCCTTGTATTCTCCCGGTGCCCCAGCCGAGAGCCATTGACAAGACCCACAATGTCCCGAGCGCTCCTTTACAGTAGAGAAGGGCTCTTTTCTCTTAAGGGTGGCTGGGGACTCAGAGAGGGGGACCTACTTTTTCACAAGGAGCCCTCTCCAATGGAGGCATCTGCAATCTGTTGCTTGCCCCCAGCCTGGTCCAGCCCCTTCTCCCCTTCAGCTCCTTTTTATTGCAAAGCGGCCTCAAACAAGGACAAATCAACCATGAATTCCTTAGCGCCTGGCAGGCGCTGCCCGCTCCAGCTCTGTAAACCCTCTCTCCCTTTCTCTTGTGCTCTCTCTGAGCATTCAATCTCCATCCCTCGCTCTCTAACTCTCTTTTGTGTAAAAAAGGCTGTTTTTTCCTAGCCTACCCTTTTACTTCTTTTCCCGCTCCCTCCTCATGTGTATCTTTCAACTGCTTCCCACTCTCTCTCCGGGAGTAAAGTGGCGAATACAGGAGGTGAGAGGGCTAACGAACAGACTTCCCAATAAAAGGCCTTTATCCAGAACTGGTAAATGGGAATGTGTTTTACAAGGCATCCACCCATCTAACAGCAACTTCATCCCATGTCCCTTTCCCCCTGTGAGATAAACACAGATAAAAGACAAGATATGGGGGGAACAATACATATGTTGTTACAATAATGCCGTTATACTGTATATTAGGACACATTACAGGCCCTTAATGTGGAAAAGGTTGTGAAAACTAGGTAAAATGAAGTTGTACAAGAACGTGTCTGCCTGTCTGTTATGCTGTCAATAAGTGTCTGTCAGTTTTTCTGTCTTCCTGACCTCCATGTTGAGGCTAAGCTGCTGAGGATCACATAATAGCGGCTGTAAAACAAGAGCTAAAAGGAAGCTCAGTCAAGCCAGAACACCATTTAAACCCACCTGTTTTCCTCCTCCTCCTCCTTCCATCCAGCGAAGCAGGGTGCAGTTCAAGGGCTGTATAGCTTGCTGTATGGCCTCTGATCCCACAGAAAATGGGTGTTCAACATCAAAGCTCACATGCAGTCCACATATAGCCCCTATGTGAAGTTATGCCAGCTTAGCCGTCCAGTACAACAGATGGAAATTCAAAATCCAACAGGTGTTCGGCAGCTTGGATGGTATTGTTTAAAGATGAGGCAATGAAGACTTTTATTGTGTCGGCAACAAGGGGTCACAGACCCACATATTAGTATGCAGCATGCAGCACATACATGTTAACAGTATGGTATTAACACGTCAAAAATAATGAATACCATTTAAAATGACTTCTATTATCACATTTTCAGATATGTATATGTCTATAGCAAAAGTCATACATTTCTAATACATATGTATTTATTTAATGTCATTGTTTTAAGGGACCGTGTACAATATTAGATATATAATTTAATGTATAGTGCCGGAGTTAGTTTGAAGCTAATTTGTACCTGGAGTATATTGGCTGACAAGTTATTTTTCGAGCTCTTGAGACAAATTTAAAGACATCAAATTTGAGCAACCATTCAAATTTCTGATCATCTGTACACCATTATAGAGCTGGTGGAAAACAAGTAGCATGTATCATTTTAATATTAATTAGAGGATAGTAATACTAGGCTATAATAGAAGGCATAAATGTAATCTGGATGAACTGCCACATGGAATACACATCCACAAACACACACACTTGTACATGTATGAATCCACATATCTACCCGCAGTAGATACAGTAAGCCCTCCATAAACACAGGACCTTGGTCACAGAAGCCCTCTGTCAAGGCCGCTGTTGTCATCTTTCCTCCTCCCTCGCCCTCTGTAAAGCCCAGGGGATCCAGTTTTCCAAGGCCACTCCTCTGTGCACATCTGCTGTGCTGGACAGCCAGGCTGGCAGGCGAGGCGGAGGGCCGAGTTGGGGCCCGGCAAACAGGGTACTCGGCTTTGGAAAGGTTGTGGGCCTGGTGGCTGGATGTAGGGAGGGGAAGGGGGGGTGAGATGCCTCAGAGTAGTGTGCGGGCTTCCATGGAGATACTGTCTTACAGTGTTTACAACCACCCAATAGCGTGTCCGACCTCTCCTCCCCATCCCTCTATTTCTCCACAGGCCCACTGTGTCCTTCCTCTTCTAATGTAAATGTTGGGGGCTGGCAGGCTGTTGGGGTGTGTGTGTGTGTGTGTGTGTGAGAGAGAGAAAGAAAGACAGAGGGTGGGTAACTTGTTTTAGTGATTCTCTGCCTTCCCTCTGTTATGGAGTGGTGTTTGACAGTGTCAGCCTTTTCATTTTATTACTCTCTCTCTATCTTCTCTCTTTTATAAGAGGTACTGTTCGTCCAGGCCTGCTGCCCACCAAAAGGCTGGTGTTAGTGCCATCGGGCATTCACACCACCACCTATTAAAGAGAGTGAAAGGTGGCAGGGCTGAAGAGTGCTGTCTGGCCCTGAGCAGTGGGCACCTGGCAGTGTCCATGTGCCAGCCTAGACACCAGGCCAAACCCATCCATCTGACCGTGTCATTTAGTCTAGAACTGAGTCCTAAAATTGTATTTTTCTTCAGACAAGTCAAAGTAATCTGTCAGGAGCAAGGAACAATAAGATAAGTCGGTAACACTTTACTATCTACATAAGACACAGTCATGACACATGAACCCTGAAGGCATTTTTTCACAAGCCAGGCTGGAGTAGAGCTGAACAGAGGTGGTGCTAATGAAGAAAGGCTAGCGACTTTGCTATTTCTACAGACTAGAAGAAGAAAAAAAAGGTTAACAACAGAACTGGCGGCAGCATCAAGGGGGTAAGCCTCTCCTCTCTAAGCGTAGCTCCTATGGCGCCATTTTAATGCTACGAAGCACTCACCCGCCATTAGCATTCCATTGACTCCCAATCATTTTGACGTCACTTTGACAGTGAATAACTTTATTATTAATAATTAATGTTAACTTTAGGCGTTATTGTGAACTAGCATGTTAGTTAGCAGTAATTAGCCTGTGCCTATATGAATGTTAACTAGCATGTTAGTTAGCAGTAATCAGCCTGTGCCTATGTTAATGTTAACTAGCATGTTAGTTAGCAGTAATCAGCCTGTGCCTATGTTAATGTTAACTGTTAGTTAGCATCAGTTGTGCCTTGTTAATGTTAACTAGCATGTTAGTTAGCAGTAATAAGCCTGTGCCTATGTTAATGGTAACTAGCATGCCATGCTAGCTATGCCTGTGTTATCTCCTAACATACAGTATACCTACCTCTCGGTTTCTGCTGATTGGTTGAGATTTCTCTTGCACAGCTACCAGAAGACTTACAGCTTTCAGACAGGTTGCCAACGTCACAGCTACGTCTCAGCCATCATCGGAAAAGAGCTTCTAATAGACTTCATTGGTCTCCGTCCACAACAACGGATCTGTTGGTCCATTTCTTTAACTGTCTATGGGCAGCATTGACGTCAGTGCTTTGATTGGATTTGATGACGTCAGATTCGTTGGATCGAGCCTTTCATTCGCCATAAAATAACTCATTTTAACCCAGTAAGTTTACAAGAGACCTGCAGTCACTCTGAGAGTCCTGGCATCCGGTTGCCCTCAAGCTCGTCCATGCTTTCTGTTTCTGTTTTGTCGTGCACTATTGAAAAAGTTTTCCTGGCACGTGGAATAATACTTACTGTGCAAAGGATTTAGACATCATTACCATTGTACGCGCTATTACATCACGGCTATGAAGCAATCAGATTGATTTGAGCTACCTGTTTTATAATTTTAAATTGACTATAGTAACTTCTACCAACGTCCAACCTGTTGCACAGGGACCTACATGTGAGCCCAGGGGTTTCTCAGTAATCCGCTCATCTCAGTGTCTTTAACAAAGTTCGAAAATTCTTTGAATAAAGCAAAGATGAAAGTCTTTTGGATTGTTTTTTATTTAGTTGGCCTAAAGCTCTACCAAGAAGAAATCACCAAATTAAAGATTTGGCTAAAAGCAAATCAATCTGTGGGTTAAAGGGAATGACTCACATGGCTGTGTGAGACAAATGGTTCAAATCTGTGATAGCGAGGGGAGGAACAACGAGCCGAGTGAGAAAACTATTCAAACTACAATGAGTCATTTCTCTAAGAACTCTTAGAGAGCACTTTCCTTTTTAAGAGTTATCAGCTTCACAATAACTCACCTACAGTTATATAGTCAAAGGGAGAAACACACACACACACACACACACACACACCATTCAGGCAGCTAGACAACTAGCAGACTGGTGATTGATTTCTGTGGGTAAGAACAGAAGCACCTGACCATTAGCGGAGAATAAGGGGTGGAGCCCAAACAGAGGGGCTTTTTACAAGCCCAGTGTGACTGACAACAACCCCCGGGAGCCGTGCATGCATGCGTGCACGTTTGTGTTGTGTGTGTGGGATAGAGAAACAGACAGGGGGAATCTAGAGGAGTGTGTTTCTGTGTATGTGTGTGTGTGTGTGTGTGTGTGTGTGTGTGTGTGTGTGTGGGTGAGACAGAAAATAAAAAACTTTCCCTGTGTGAGTGTATTTATGGTGTGTGTGTATGTTGCGGGGGAGAGAAGGAGGCCCTCATCATTCCCATCAGTCCAGCTGTGCCTCTTTTTATCCGCACTTCCGAAGCCCATCAAGTTTGCTTTTTCATGCCCCCCCCCACACACACACACACACGCACACACCGGTGCACTTGACAGAATCTCTGTCTACCGTTGCACATCAAAGGCGGAGGAGAAACAGCCTCTTTCAAGAGGGAAGGAGAGGAGAACCCCCCCCACCTCCTGTGTCTATCTCAAGACCCCCTGCTCGCCTCTTTTGTTGTCACTTTTTCTTTTCTCCCCTCCCTTTTTCCGCTCTTTTTTTCCCCTACCTATCCTATTCATTTAGGAGACTGTAAAAAAAAATGAAAAAAATAAAAGATTGCCAAGTTCATAAAGGCCCCCCCTCGTTCTGCTCAGGGGTCTATTGTGGGACTAGGAAGGTGGTGGTATAAAAATCAATATACCCACACAGGGTGCAATGCTGGGTCTTTGTGGAAGAAGGGGAATAATGGGGGAAATTAAAGGATAGTGTGAGGGAATGATAGCTTTACAAAGGAATGAGGGAAACAAGGTGAAAGGTTACTTTTCATTTTCAAACTTCCTGTAGCGGTTGGCATTTAATAACTCAAACTTGCAGACCGTCTAGCTTGTCCTTAAAATATCAATTTACTCTTCACTATAGAGTACTGAATGTCCAGGAATAGAATAGTAAATTGTGGAGTGACTTCACAACCTTTAACATAACAGGAAAAGCACAGTTGTGACTAATAACACTGACGATGGCTCTGTTCCATTTAAATGTCCCAGTAAAGGGCAAACGTTCACAATCCCAGGGCTCTGAAACTGGAATTTACATGAATGGAATTCAGCCATTGTTATTTTTATTGATTTTCTTTCCTTACCAATAATTAAACTGATTATTCAAAATCATGCCATTCCTCTGTTTTTATTGGATTCTGGAGTCACAAGTCAAACTGCTCCTTTACAAGGTACAAGATCACTTTATTATCCCCGAGTGGCAATTTGGATTATAGTCAGCAGTAAAAAATATATGCACCAAACAACAACAAATAAACACAACCACAGTACAACATCATTTAAATTTGAATAGGATAAATTACCTTTTCAATTTACTGGTTCTGCATCGCCCGGAGGGTAGCAACAAATTCACCCCGCAAGGGATGGCTCGGATCAGTCGGGATGGCTCGGATCAGTCGGGATGGCTCGGATTAGCCAGATCAGCCAGGATGACTCGGATCAGCCAGGATGACTCGGATCAGCCAGGATGACTCTCGCCTTTTTCAAGGATCTGGCCTTACACAGATCATGCAGATAATCTAAGGATATGCCCGCAATTTGGCTGCACACCTTCATGATACCTTGCATGTGATTTTTCTTTTAACCCTAGTGTTGTCTTCCCGTCAAAATGGAAAATCAACACTTTTTTATTCTCAGTCCCATCTCGTAAAATCCGGACGTTTGGTCTGGTGCCTTTGTTGTCGTTATAACTCGTACTTGGTTGGGTCTCCTTTACCATCATATAACACGTGCTTGGTTGGGTCTCCTTTACCATCATATAACACGTGCTTGGTTAGGACTCCTTTACCATCATATAACACTTGCTTGGTTAGGACTCCTTTACCATCATATAACTCGTACTTGGTTGGGTCTCCTTTACCATCATATAACACTTGCTTGGTTAGGACTCCTTTACCATCATATAACACTTGCTTGGTTAGTCCTTACTTATAACTCGTTGGGTCTCCTTTACCATCATATAACACTTGCTTGGTTACACCATCACTTGGTCGGGGGTCTCCTTTACCATCATATAACACGTGCTTGGTTGGGTCTCTTTTACCATCATATAACACATGTACTTGGTCGGGTCTCCTTTACCATCATATAACACATACTTGGTTGGGTCTCCTATACCATCATATAACTTGTACTTGGTTGGGTCTCCTTTACCATCATATAACACATACTTGGTTGGGTCTCCTTTACCATCATATAACTCGTACTTGGTTGGGTCTCCTTTACCATCATATAACTCGTACTTGGTTGGGTCTCCTTTACTATCATATAACACGTGCTTGGTTGGGTCTCCTTTACCATCATATAACACGTGCTTGGTTAGGACTCCTTTACCGTCATATGTGAACAGCAGTTTTCAGCTCTTTCCACAGATTCTCGATTGGATTCAGGTCTGGACTTTGACTTGGCCATTCTAACACCTGGATACGTTTATTTGTGAACCATTCCTTTGTAGATTTTGCTGTATGTTTGGGATCATTGTCTTGTTGGAAGATAAATCTCCGTCCCAGTTTCAGGTCTTTTGCAGACTCCAACAGGTTCTTTTTATGGATATCTTTGAGAAATGGCTTTCTTCTTGCCACTCTTTCATAAAGGCCAGATTTGTGCAGTGTATTGTTGTCCTATGGACAGAGTCTCCCACCTCAGCTGTAGCTCTCTGCAGTTCATCCAGAGTGATCATGGGCCTCTTGGCTGCATCTCTGATCAGTCTTCTCCTTGTCTGAGCTGAAAGTTTAGAGGGACGGCCAGGTCTTGGTAGATTTGCAGTGGTCTGATACTCCTTCCATTTCAAAATTATCGCTTGTACAGTGCTCCTTGGGATGTTTAAAGCTTGGGAAATCTTTTTGTATCCAAATCCGGCTTTAAACTTCTCCACAACAGTATTACGGACCAGCCTGGTGTGTTCCTTGGTCTTCATGATGCTCTCTGCGCTTTCAACAGAACCCTGAGACTATCACAGAGCAGGTGCATTTATACAAAGACTTGATCACACACAGGTGGATTCTATTTATCACCATCAGTCATTTAGGACAACATTGGATCATTCAGAGATCCTCGCTGAACTTCTGGAGTGAGTTTGCTGCACTGAAAGTAAAGGGGCCGAATAATTTTGCACGCACCACTTTTCAGTTTTTTATTTGCTAAAAAAGTTTAAAATATCCAATAGATTTCGTTCCACTTCACAATTGTGTCCCACTTGTTGGTGATTCTTCACAAAAAATAAAAATTTTATATCTTTATGTTTGAAGCCTGAAATGTGTCAAAAGGTTGAAAAGTTCAAAGGGGCCGAATACTTTCGCAAGGCACTGTAACTCGTACTTGGTTGGGTCTCCTTTACCATCATATAACACGTACTTGGTCGGGTCTCCTTTACCATCATATAACACATACTTGGTTGGGTCTCCTTTACCATCATATAACACGTACTTGGTTGGGTCTCCTTTACCATCATATAACACGTGCTTGGTTGGGTCTCCTTTACCATCATATAACTAGTGCTTGTTCGGGTCTCCTTTACCATCATATAACTAGTGCTTGGTCATGGGCTTACGGTTCCGTGACACGCGCCAATAATAACGGTTGACGGTTGAGGACACACACACAGGACTCAAACCCCGGTCTCCTGGGTGAAAGTCCTGTGTTTGACCCATCCACCACCCCGACCACGTGCGTGTTATATTTACCGTCATATAACAACAACAAAGGCACACTGACCAAACGTCCGTATTTTACGTCTTCGGAGTGAGGACGGGTTGTTTTATTTTTTTCAAAAACTTTTAACGTTTTTGTCCCATATTTCAACACTTTTGCCACTTTTCTCAATGTTTTTTTTTTCAAACACTACGTAACACTAACTTATTCACTTTAGTTTTACAGTTATTGTTGGAATGTATGGTCAATAAACCTCATTTATAAGAAATTATACCTAATGTTTGAGTTAGAAAACCAGAAATTAGGAATTATTGAGACTAAAATTAAAGGAATGGATGTTGATGATAATCACAGACTGGAATATGTCAACTTTTACTCAATACTATTACAAAACCACTTCAATTGTTTTTTCAAATGCTATAAAATTGAATAAGACGCCCCAAAATTAATGAAGGTAGATATTTGTACTTGCCAAAGAGCGTTGTGTGGAATCAATCATGTTATTTTGGGGAATTAAAAAGAACATTGATGTAGGAAAACGGGACACTTTGACCCAAGGACAACATGAGGGTTTATAGAAAGTGACCCATGTCAGAAGAGAAAGTGAGAACTGATTTGATAAAGCAAGAGTAAAACATTTTCATAAAAACAGTGTCGACATTAAAAATGTGAACGTGAACGCGCTGATGTGCTTTTTTACACATCAACCTGGGACTCAAAGCACAGTTTGTTGTCGATCACAGCCCCAAGATATGTGTACTGCTGCGCTAGTTCTGTTGATTGTCCATGTTTCATTGGTGTGTTGGTAAGGAATCATTTTGGAAACAGTAAGGTCTGTTTGGCAATGACGCACAACAACACAACTAAAGTTGGTTGAGGAAAAAGTGTGTTTACGGTAAAAGAGCGGCGCTCCTATGGAAACTAGTTAACTCATAGAACACATGCTAATAGACAGTACCCACTTTACATCTCTGAGATGAAAAACTGATGATTTCCCATTAATGACTCACCCGACTGTTCTAAAACATGAATTACTGTAAGCATGGGAGTCTGTTCAGGATGTTTATGCCGTGTAGGAGATATTCAAAACAGTGGTTTTCTCATATGTCAAATGGAGAAGCGCCTCCATGAAGTACAACACGGGGCGTTTATGTGAAATATGGATATGAACTGTGACTTTGGTCTTTAAAAAGCAAAATAAAAAGCCTGTAAGTCACGTGATCTCCAGTCACTGCTTGTGCAAATGACCTGTGGGGTTTGTGTTTGCGTATCTGGAGGAAACCTCTTCAAAAGATCTCGGGTTTGGTTTCTCTGCAGCAGCAGTGGCGCCTGTGCAGCATGCTCTGCTGTGTGAACCATAGTGGGAGAGACAGAGACACAAGGGTGACGGAAAAAGAAACCGAGTGACAGAAAACAGACACTCCAGTGGATGCATCATGAAGTAAAATAATCACAAAATAAATTAGAAATCTGTCTTAATTCGAATAAGAATATCACAGGAATCATTCAAGAAAACTACTTTAAAAATCTGATGCTGTTATTATTCTTATTATTATTGAGAAGCTACCCATCTATAGGAACATCATAATGATTCCATAATGCACAAAAACAATACCATAAAGTGTGATAGGGCACAATAACATCCTGCTTCTCTAAGGCAGGGCAACTTTATTTGTATAGCACATTTCAGCAACAGGGCAATTCAAAGTGCTTTACATAAAACGATTAAAATAATAATAATAACTGTATAATAATATACAGTGCAGTGCAAGAAATTAAACATTAAAGAGCAGTTAAAAATATAAAAGCAGATACAATTGCAGATTTTAGGCTGCTAGTATGGGACAGTGTATAAGTCGCTGCCCCACACACACGTTATAAAATAACCATTTTGTGGAAATCCAAACATTGTTGACCAATAAGGTCGCACTATACAGGCAAGGTTTTGTTCCTATAGGAGACTAAAGATTGTAGTGATTCTTTATTTTTTTTTTCAAGAGGACAGAGAGAAAGCAAGAAAAGGAAACCGATGAAGATGGGTTACGATAACATCAGAACACCTTGTTCCTTTATCTGCCGGGGAGTCTGGTTGCTTAGCAGAATGACTGGAAACCTCTGTCATGTTGCATGGTTAAAAAAACCGCATCACACAAACATGAACGCCGGCATCTCAGTGATGTGGTGGAGCAGAGGGCACACATTCTTAACGGAGTAGTTACAAACCCACTGCTGCACATGCTCGACAGCAGATGTGGAAAAGAACAAAGTGAGCACATGCACAGACACAAACACAGACACCTTTGAGCAGAAATTGTGCTGATACGACACTGCATACAAAACCACACTGTTAGCACAAAGCCGGCACACTTCCTGTACCTGTACCTGCAAATGTGAGACAGAGAGATCCCTTAAAATATGCTTGTGTATGTGTACGTACAGACCGTGGAGACTTTGTATCTCTTCCCCAGGTGTGTTTACGTCCCCGTCTTTCTCTTTGCATGTGTGTATACATTTCTTTTTCTGTGTTCGGTTGTGTGTCTGTGGTTGTGCACACATCATATACAGTATACATATAAACATAAATGTGTTGGGTGTGGGTGCACACTGTCAATCAGCCAGTGTAATGGCTCAGTGTGGGCAAACACAGCCAGACAGATGAATGGGAAACACATACCTGCTTCCCCACCTCAAACACACATAAAGTTGCCCTATGCCCCCCCGCAGAAAACACAGTAGTGATCTATTACCGCCTGCTATTGGACACTCACTAAGCCCCTAGTTGAACGGTTGAGTAAGACATTATTGTGAATGAGGACAGGCTGTACTGAGCCTGAGCCGAGCTGGGATGACTCATTCATGGACTGTACAGATGAGACACGAGAGGCTCTGTGGCACGAAGATGTGACGTCGGAGGGATTCACACACAGGCACACTGTGGCTTTAGACATGCACCAGCTAAAATAATAATCTGCATATTTCCATGGACCTTATCCAAGAGAAAGGACAAGTATATGTATATAGCGTATTACATACACACATGCAAAAGAAATTCAAAGTGCTTTGCATAAAGTGTCAAATCATTAAGTACAGCTAACACAAAAGAAGAGAAAAGTTGAAAGATTAAAACAGAAAAGTTCTGGGAGTTCTGGAATAAAGCACACGGTGGATTATTTTGGCATCTTAAAGGGAACTTTTAGTATTGTACTTCTACGGAGCCCACCTGGTATCAGCTGAGAAAAAAAAAAAAAACACAAACATATCTATTAATTTTATGATTAAACAAGGTAGTATCTACAAAGCAAGTAGTTGTAGCAGTACGAAGTAAAAGTAGTAAAATGAGTACAAATAAAACACACAGTAAGTGCTGTAGTACAACTAGCAGGAGACAAGTTATAATTGATGTTAGTTTGGAGACACTACCTAATTGAATCATTAAATTAATAGATATTATTGTGTCATTGTTGTAGTTTATACAGACCCAAAGCACCACCGGCTGCTGCTAGAGACTTACTTTTCCAGGTTGGAGGACAGCTCATTTTGATAGAAATTAGTTTGTAGCTCATTTTTAACCTTACTACGTTAGGAAAGATGCGTCATTTGTAATTTAATAACATTTTGCTATAGAGTAATTAATCCCAGAACTTTGAATCTGCAAATATCTTTCCTACTTTGCTCACATTTAGAAAACCGAGAGCATGGATTATGAAGTCGTGCACACAGTTTATTTAGTTGTTTTTTTTTCTCAGCTGACCCCGGGGGGGGGGTTGTTCCATGAAGTTAGGGTGTCTGTAAGAGACAGGCTGAAAAAAATAAGGGCTGAGATATTCTGACTTTTAGTTCTTGACATGGGTCAATCTCTCCAAAACACTATTTCCTACACTTCCCATAATGCAACTTCATCTGAGGCTCACTGTCTGGGAAATGCACACATTTACATTAAAAGGCCCCAGTTTGTGGCACAGGCTAAAATAACCCTTATTACAAAATCCGACTTTTAAAAAAACATCTCAAAAACATTCTACATTCTATAGCTACAACCTGCATTCAAGTGAAATTAAAAGTCCGGTGTAGTCTGAGGCTATAGGCTTAATCTGTAAGTTAAAACATACTAAAATGCTACATTGAAGGGAGTCGAGGGTCCAGTGATAATTCTGTCGGTTCATCACTATGAGTGACACCTTTCCATTCAATGTAGTTGTTGGATCCATTGTTATACAAATATATTTATGGTAGCTTTAATGAAAAAGACATGACAGTACTGGGCACAGTGTTTGACTGAAGTGAGAATAGCAACATTACTACAACCCAGCAGTGACATCAGAGAACCATCATGGAGACCAAAAAAACAGCATGTTAATGCAAAGTGGCAAAAAGCAACATGTACCAAGCTTACCATTAGAACAGGGGATGACAGACAAACACGCACACACACACACACACACACACACACACACACACACACACACACACACACACACACACACACACACACACCCTGGTGCACTTGACAGAATCTGTGTCTACCGTTGCACATCAAAGGCGGAGGAGAAACAGCCTTCTTCAAGAGGGAGTGCGTCTCACTATCTTTGTGGGGACCCGTCATTGACATGCATTCCCTAGCCCCGTACCCTAACCTTAACAATCACAACTAAATGCCTAACCTTAACCCTTACCCTCAACTTAACCATAACCTAATTCTAACCCTAATCTTAAAACCAAGTCTTAACCCTCAAACTGACCTTTAAAGCAGTAGGGTCCAGCGTTTTGGCCCCACAAAGCTGTCCGGACCCCACATGTATACTGTATTCCCGGTTTTTGACACCACAAATGTAGTCAAACGAGAACACACACACACACACACACACACACACACACACACAAATAATCAAAAATAAAGCATGCAAATGTATGAAAACATACGTAAATGTCCTGCACAGGCACATCTTGTCTTATCTGATGACATATGTAGTTGACCTCAAATGATATGTGCAGTTCACTTTGCAAGGTGTGTAATCATGTTTACATGCATATTTTTTGTCCGTGCAGAGTTTTCATATGTATTTCTGATTGCATGTGTGTATAAGACAGCTGGTGTACTAATCTTTGCCTCTCATCACATCATCATCAACATCAGCACACTCAGCCTGCGTACCTGTGTGCTCTCTTACGTGCACTGTTTTTTTTCAACCAGGCCTGCAGTACACTCGCAGCCACAGATAAGAGCTGTTTATCTCACCACGGTGGCTTCCTCTCCAGCATACAAACACACTCGTCTCTCCCTTTCTGCTACTCTTTCACTTCTTTCTTCTCATGTTGACGCAACCCCAAGTGTGGCGTATTGAGTTGTTTCTCCTCAAGTCGTGTCCTCATCTTTCCTGCCCGAGCTTAGGTAAAGACGTGCAAAAGGCTGATGGTGGTGCACACTAACACACCCGAGTGCTACAAGCATCTGCAGGCATTCACACACAGGCATATGTTGCATGCATGCATGCACTGGCTAGCGACCTCACAAATACCAGGAAACACACACAAAGAAAGAGATGCATGTCAGGAATCCTCTCATATAACTGCCTAGTCACTGCCTTGCAATCTGACATGGGAAAATCTGCACTGGAATCCCATCCAGCAAGAGCTAAAGTCAAAGACCATTCAATACGCTGATGATTGACAGCCTTTTCTTGCCATGTACTCTCCCCCATTGATACATATGCCAGCAGCAAAAAAGTGTCAGCTCTGGTACACTCTGCATTTTTTAACCCCGGATTTCTTTCAATCAAATTGCCCAAAAATAACATGGATGATTCCATACAACATTCTTCAGGTAAAATTAATGATTACTTTCATTGAATTTTTGGGGCATTTTATTTAATCTTATAGCATTTTAATTATTTTTCAAAACAGTATCCGGACTAAACTTTGACATATACCCATCTGTGATCCACTCGACATCCTCTGATCTTAACTATTAGTCAAAATAATTCATAATTTCTGCCTTTTTAACTAAAAACTTGTATGTATAATTTGGTAGAAATTAGGTTTGTTGACCATAAACTCTAAGAATAACTGTAAAACCTATTAGTAAACCAGCTCAAGTTTAAAAAAAAAAGCACCTAAAGCATGAAAAAAGTGACACATAAATCAGAAAAAAATGACAAAAACATCGGAAAAGCCCACAAAAAATTCAATTTTGACCTGGAAGGACAAGTTCATGGTTAACGGGAAGAAAACACAAGGGTTAATAAGTTGTTCTGCAGATCAGACCTATAATGCACCTCTGTGTGATCTAATGACACTAAGGAAGATAAAAGTAGGCTACAGTTTATTAATTGGGTACAATTCAAAACCAGGGTTACAAATTAACAAAAAAGACGTCACAGAATTTGGGGTATGTAGATAAACGCAGGAAGACTAACAAGACTAACTTTCAGCTTCTACGGTAGCCCCACTGCAAATTCCTCACATGTGTCATAGAGTTTTATGTTGCAATGCATTTACGGGAGTATACAGCTTTTTGCTGCAATTTTTTTTTTGCTACTCAGATAGCAACAGACATAAGTGTGACTATTTTGATTTGATTTAAGTAATTTAAACCTTCCGCAGGGGAAAGGAGAAGTTCAAAAGGACAATAAAATGAGAAAAAAATGAGTGGGAGATTGAGGTGGGGGAGGTGGAGACAGAACGTGGGGTAAAAGGAGAGTGGGAGCGATGGCGTGAGAGAGCACTTGTCCCCCCCATTGGAGTAGGGTCTGCTTGTGGTTAACCAGAGTTGGCAGCACCTCAGCTTGACCTTATCCCCCTTACACCGCGGCTCCCCTCTGATCCCATTAGGGGCCAGGCACCATGGCAAGGCCCTCTCACACACACACATACACACATTCACTTTCACCACCACCGCCCACCCTCCCTTAGCGTCCTCTCCTGTATCCTCCCCTATGTCTTGGGCTGGGCTTGTCATGTTGGGGGCCCAGGACCAACATCAGGCCTGTGGAACCAACAGGCTGCTAATGTGGGCAGACAGGAAGACAATTAGAACCAAGCACATGCTGAACGTGAGTGTGCTTGAGCCTAACAAAGAACACAAAGACACATGCAACAATTAGCACATGCACATAACAACGCGTGTTGAGGATTCCTGAAACGCAGGCATCTCTTCTTGGTAAGAGATTAACTTCTTACTGCCGAAGATGTAAAATCTCACACACGTGTGCACAGACTGACACATTTCAACAGTCCCATTTAACTATGCATACACAAGCAGAAATTTTAAAAGGTCAGTAACCCACAGCAGAAGTGCTTTCTCAGCAGGCCCCAAATTTTAATTCAACCACAAGATTGTGACCTAGATGAAGGTAATTCATAATGGTCGTCTTCATGTGAGCCTCCTCTAACGAGCATACCAGACGAAGACGCTTAAATTCCAAGATCGGCAAAGAGCCAGATACACTGTGAGAGCATGTGATGCAGCAAATATTCTTACAACACTGGGACTCTCACACTGAATTTCTCCATGTTTCCCGTCTTTTCAAGATTTCCCCAAAACCCGTTTTTGGTTTGTGCTGGTTGAGTAACTCTGACCTAGTTGGCTGAGTCAGATTGAGAGGGGGAAGTGGAGGCCACAAACCACCCTTAAATGCTCATGTAAACAAAGTGTATGACCTTGTCTGCTGCAGAGACAGCCTCACCGCAATTTGGATATCCCTTTCATAAAACACATACATAAATATATGTATGTCCTCCTCAAATCCCTAAGCTCTACTCTACTTTTGCTAGAACAAAAGAAAAGCCCCAGCCATGCATTTGTGGTTGTATACACAAGCAGCGCATGTACACATTACGCTAAAGTTAGCATCTGTCTGAGTGCTTGACATAGCCAGAGCTCTGTAACCATAGACTCAAATACATTCAGCAGTACACATCCATGCACATGCAGAGTTTAATACCATTCTTTGAGGGTCCTGAGAGGATTGCAAAGGATTGTGGGTACAGCATGGAAAAGGAGAAGACGAATAGAGAATAAAGTGGTGGTGATCTTTTCTGCCGTTAGCTTGCAGGAAATGGGGATTTAATGTGAGAATTTGCCTCAAAACAAGCCTGACAGTAAATGTATTGATACATGTATACTAATAAAGTGCAAAAATTCAAATATACAATCCAAGATCCAAGAGAAGTTATGTTAGCCTTAGGTAATGTTCCCTCGCAGGCTGGTACCTGCTGCTGAACCTCCAGGCCTCCAGTCACACACACTCTCAAACATGCACACACCTACACACAGACGGGTTGAGACTTGTCGCAGACAGGCTGCCTTCCCCATTAGCCGATCAGCCAGCACAGCCTCACGTAAACAGGTTTGTGTGCTGGCACACACTCACATTAGATATATATAAGAAGGCAGGCATGTCGCCACACATACTGGAAATCCATACACACACAATTCCCAGTACAGACTGACAGGCTAGGGCATGCCAACACACCTTCAGTGCGACACTTCAGGCCTATAATGCAGGCCTATAATGCAGGCCTATAGTGCTCATACATACAAGAGAGAATAGAGAAATTAATATTTGGGGCCTATGATGGCTTTTTATTTACACTTTTATGTGGGAGTAAAACAAGTTTTTGCTGCTGGGACAAATACAAAACAATTGACACATCAAAGGCTTAAGTGAAACCGAATTCAGAAAAAAGCAGCACCATGGGAGAGGAAATTAAAATGGCAGTGTGGTTACACAGTGAATATGAGTGGAAACCCAAACAAACAAAACACTCGGCTGCATCCAGGGTGTGTTATGAATATTATTTACTACAAAAACAGTACAGTATTTTGGTAGGATTAATCTCACATCCAATGGAAAAACAATTTGGTTATGACTCTGTCACTGCCATTTTTATAAATAGATGATAGATGTTTTTACTTACTTCCACTGAATGGTTAGTGGTGTCATGATAATGTCATTCCATTCAGATTTTAATTACTTAGAATAATTCCATTTTTAAAACTCATAAGTAGACTTACTGGCTTAATCAGATGCTTGTGTGCAGTGAACCACAATTTGTTTTCCTGCTACTCTAATTTTACACTGACCTGATTTCAATATCTATAAATGTACGTGCATCACTCAGATTAGATCCAATAGGAGTTCCCTGTGGAAATGCTACTGTCCCTACACTGAGATAACTGCTGGTCTGTAACTGCTGCTGTCATGCCTCCAGGAAACCAAACGAGGCTCCCTTCAGGTCAGCTCCAACATCAAAGGCCAACAATGAGTTTTGTCGCCCGGCTGTGGGCAGTGAGCTAGAGCATCCTGGGGCTCCTAGTCCCTCGCACCGTAAAGGGATTAAGGCTTCCACAGGGCAGATTAAGGGGCTCCAGGTCACACCCTGTTCCCCCTGTCAGCCTAGGTAATTCCTATTGGCTGGATCTGAATATATAAGCAATGGCAGAGTGGGAATGCTCCTGCTCCAATGGGAGAGGTTGTCGATAATGACATGACCTGGCATAATGTAAAATAGCATTGCATGGTTTAACATAACATACCACAACGTAACTTAACATAGAATAATTTACCAGATATTATTAAAAAGCCAGCTATAAAAGTATATAATGTAACATAATATGGCATTAAGTTACATACTCTAACATGACATAACCTGTCATGACAAAACATAGCATATCATAACATGGCATGGAATAACATACCAGATATTGTTAGTAGTTGTAGTAAGTAGGGCTGTAATAATACACCAAACCCAGGTTTCTGCACATATCACGATTTTTGACTCAAGATTCGATACAAACCATGATTCTTTTGGGTGGGTGGGAGTTATACTCAGACCTTATTTATTGATACTGATTGAGTTCAATGTCGATCGATACAACAATGTTTCCAAAACTGTATCAGTGGTTTGTTAACTCGTTGGAATGAGACACAAGAATAATGATAATGGAAACAGTAATGGACAATTCCGGCCCCAACCTGTAGGGGGACCGAAGAGGAAAAGTGCTTTGGTGCCTACTGTAAAGGTGCTGGCTGAGCTAATGCTAGGTCTATAATGTTAGCTCATTCTTGGTGGTTAACGATTACGACATTGTTCAACACGTTATTTTTATTATGATTGTTTTCACCACGGTTAACAACTCTGGGCTAACCCACAAATACATCAGTAACGTTGACTGTATAGATAGACAACTAATCTAATGGTAATTTAGCTAGCTAGCACACCCCTGTCTGTCTGCCTCAGTATCCCGGCGCTGCAAGGCTTCAGCCAGCTAGCAACCATCCACTATCATTACAGCCCCGGGGACACATCCACAGTCAGCCCCCAGCCAGCTAGCAACTATCCACTATCATTACAGCCCCAGGCCTGGGGACACATCCACAGTCAGCTTCCAGCCAGCTAGCAGCCATCCACTATCATTACAGCCCCAGGGACAGATCCATTACACAGTCAGGCCCCAGCCAGCTAGCAACTATCCACTATCATTACAGCCCCAGGCCTGGGGACACATCCACAGTCAGCTTCCAGCCAGCTAGCAGCCATCCACTATCATTACAGCCCCAGGGACAGATCCATTACACAGTCAGGCCCCAGCCAGCTAACAACTATCCACTATCATTACAGCCCGGGCCCGGGGACAGATCCATTACACAGTCAGCCCCCAGCCAGCTAGCAGTCATCCACTATCATTAGAGCCCTGGCCCAAGGACACATCCACAGTCAGCCCCCAGCCAGCTAGCAACCATCCACTATCATTACATCCCTGGCCCGGGGACACATCCACAGTCAGCCCCCAGCCAGCTAGCAACCATCCACTATCATTACATCCCTGGGCCTGGGGACACATCCACAGTCAGCCCCCAGCCAGCTAGCAACCATCCACTATCATTACATCCCTGGGCCTGGGGACACATCCACAGTCAGCCCCCAGCCAGCTAGCAACCATCCACTATCATTACATCCCTGGGCCTGGGGACACATCCACAGTCAGCCCCCAGCCAGCTAGCAACCATCCACTATCATTACATCCCTGGGCCGGGGACACATCCACAGTCAGCCCCCAGCCAGCTAGCAACCATCCACTATCATTACATCCCTGGGCCGGGGACACATCCACAGTCAGCCCCCAGCCAGCTAGCAGCCATCCACTATCATTACAGCCCCAGGGACAGATCCATTACACAGTCAGGACCCAGCCAGCTAACAACTATCCACTATCATTACAGCCCGGGCCCGGGGACAGATCCATTACACAGTCAGCCCCCAGCCAGCTAGCAGCCATCCACTATCATTACATAACTAATAATGCTCGTAACATAACTAATAAAGCTTGTAACATAACTAATAATGCTCGTAGCTGAGCCAGAGGGTTCTGTGAGCTGGGCAGACTAGAAATATCTCCTGTTGCCAGGTCTTATCTAAGGTCTGTCCTATTTCCTGCACCAATGAACAACGTTCCCATTGTTATCATCATTCATTATCATCAATCATTCCGATCCCTTATCGGAATGATTGTTCCAAGTATTAGTCAAACCATGAGTGTTTTTAAAAAAACTGTAAAAAACATGAAAATATACAATAATGGTCTTAAAGAGTGTTCTTTGGCAAGTGGCCATGGTATTAGCAGGTTAATGCCCTTTGAGGTCACCTCAAAGGGCATTAACCCTTACGTGACATGTCAGAAGAGACAAATGACCTACATATACAAAATACAAAGTTTTCTGATGGTCATGCAGCACCAAACCTGCAACCATGGCAATTGAAGGGGGGATCAGGGGGTGTGAGATTAGACTGGAATGGATGGTCATACATTGGTCCTTCTAAATATAGGTAGGCCATAGTGGATGCAGTTATTATTACACATACGAGGCATGCATAGACATACTTGACCAGGCTATAATGTACATTTGCGTGCAAACACATACTCTCACACAACCACATGCACGTTTCCATGCATGCCAACAATATGATTACACAGACTGAAAGTTTAGGGTGAGTGATACAATCACTGTGGGTATGCTTGGTTGTTTTTCTGATGCATTCCAGGGTAAACTGAGAACACAAACATCATAGTTAAAAACAGAGAATAATAGGAACAGAAATCCTAAAAGAGAATGGGGGCATCATTAGACAGGCTACTACAGACAAGACAGCAGCAGATGCCTTCTAGGCAGAGCATGGCTGTTGGTTTGGCATGCAGTGACAGAGCAGAGAGCCCTTCCAACTGACTCATTGGGGAGGATGGGTGGGGGTGCTGCTCTCTTTACTCGTAGGAACACTGACCCCTAGTGTTCATCACAAAGTTTTTTAGAAAAAAAACAACTGCAAAAAAACCTTAGTAAACTTTACTTTAGTAAACTTTTACTTAACAAGCAGATATGTATACATACATATATATACAGTATATACATATATTGTACATATATATGTATATATATATATATATATATATATATATATATATATATATATATATATATATATATATATATATATATAGATCAATAAAGGAATAAAGGGATTTTATATATGTATATAAATACATATACTGTATATACAGTATATATATACAGTATATACATATATTGTATATATATACACTATATACTGTATGTATATTGTATATATATGTATATATAAATATATATACTATATATATCTACAGTATATACATGTATTGTATTTATATATGATACATATACTGTACTGATACTGTGTATATATATACAGTATATATATATATATATATATATATATATATATATATATATATATATATATATATATATATATATACAATATATATATATATATATACAGAGAGATCAATAAAGGAATAAAGGGCTTATATATACAGTATATATATATATATATATATATATATATATATATATATATATATACATATATATATATATATATATGATTTACAGGTACATTCAAGTATATATTTTGCATATTTCTCTCCCTTCCATTTTTAGAGCTCAATAAAGGACTTTCATATCTGCTTGTAAAGTTTACTAAAGTTCTTTTTTTCTAAAAACTTTGTGATGAACACTAGGTTAGGTTAAGGGATCATGCAGTACTGCTGGTTTTATTCTCACTTGAAAAGAACTTTGACTTGAGACAAATGCTGTTCTAAGAAGTTCATTATGTGTATTGTTTATAGAAAGTGTATGCACTGTATTATAAACAACAAAGGATTTTGAGTAACTAAAAACATTTTGCCAATGCACTATATCATAATGATGACCCAGTTTTTCTCTGTACATGTGTAAATATACTTCATCTTCTTGCAAAAATCTCTGCTCCCTCTTGCTCTCTCTGCACTCTTTTCTACTCATGCGTTTATAGCACTGTAATCCAATTGTGGTGGGAAGCATCATTACACACACACACACATACACACACACAGAGGATCCTGGGCCCTAGTGTCTCTGGCCCCCACTGTTGAAGTATCCCTCTAGGCTCAGCTGGCAGAAGTTACAGCAGGGCAACAATGTGCCTGCAGGACGGGCCAGGACGGGTCCGGGACGGGGGCCCCACGGCTCTGCTGAAAGGCTCCTATTGTCCGGCCCCACCTCCATCAGGGACCATTAATTATGGGCTGTGGAGCACGGCTCTGAGTCAGAAAAAGTCCAACACACACACACACACACGCACACACACACACACACACACACACACACACACACACACACACACACACACACACACACACACACACACACACTCACAGACACATATGCGGCCAGGCTCCCCTTCTCCCCCCTGTTACAGCATAAACACAGTGATGGGGTTTAGTAGAACCAGCTCCCCCCCACCCTCAGCCCCTTCTCTCGTCTCTATTGGCTCTTTTAATGAAGTCAAGCTGAGCAATGAGCAGAGAGCCATTACAGTTTGCTGATTTTTTTTCTCTCTCAGGAATTTACATTTGCAATGCAGGGGATGAAGAGAAAGGGAAAAAATAAGGTGTTTTCCTCCTATTCCTCTCAGAACCTCCAGAACTTTCCATATCACTTTTAGTGAATCAACTCTATATTGACAAAGGCAAAAAACGCCTCAAGTGAGGTTAAAAACGTGTTTGTGAAATTGAGTTTTATCATATTTGTTGTGTTGGGTTGTCGGTTTCTGAAAGTTCAAAAATTGTTGGCCGCACATGGCTTCCAAATACATTTATTTGTAAAGCATAAAAAGACACACACTTTGACAAAAACCAGAAGGACCCTTAAGATCCAAAACACAAGAATCATCATCATCATCATCATCATCATCATCAGTTTAAAAAGTTGGGAGTGGCCGTTGTTGCGTCCCCCAGAGACCGCGGATTGTGTCCCGCTGTGTGACGTGTCCTTTCCACGTTCTTCTTTTCCTAAACCCAACCATTCCACGGTTGTCGTGCGTCCTCCAGAGACCACTGGTGTCCCCCGTGTGTGGCGTTTAATTTCCCCGTTGTTTAAGTCCCTCAGAGACCGGCAGCGTCTCCAGCGGGTGGCGTTCAATTTCCCTGTTGTTGCGTCCCCCACAGACCGCGGATTGTGTCCTGCTGTGTGACGTGTCCTTTCCCTGTTGTTCTTTTCCTAAACCCAACCATCCTGCTGTTGTCGTGCGTCCTCCAGAGACCGGCTGCGTCTCCCACGTGTGGTGTTTAATTTCCCTGTTGTTTAAGTCCCCCATAGGGCGCCGATTGTGTCCTGGCCAACGGTGCTGTCTCCTGTGTGTGGCGTTTAATTTCCCCGTTGTTGATCTCAGAGAGATCATGTCCCGGCGCACGTAAAAAACAAGATGAGCGTGTCCGTGTACGCAAATCAGTAGATTCAAAAGGACATGACCATTTCCCAAACTATATTATATGTGCTGGCTCACACAAACATCCCATAGAGAACTCACATAAGGAACCAAATAATAATAAAAACCAAAAATATCTGTGGCAACTTAAGACAAAAACATTGTAAATTTCACAGAGAAAAGAAATGCCAAATGATTTCACAAGAAGAAAAGAATCAAATACAGAGTTAAATAAAAGGGAAATGTTATAAGATTATGTATGAAGCCAAAATGACATCATGTGGTTTCATTATGACAGTGTTCATGGACCGTGGGGATTGACATGTCACATTACACATCCCTCAGTTATGTGACACCCACCCAAGAACAGTTACTCAACACAAAACTACATTTGGAATTGGACAATAACCCGTGGTCTAACTGTAGCCAACGGACCACCACCTCCCTTGTCGCTCTGACCCTTGGAGTTTGATTCATATATTCATAGCAACTTTTCATACATCATAAAAAAAGTTGGGCTGGCTTTAGAGCAAATGAAACCCTGTGAAGAAGAAGAAGTTTCCAGAATGTGTAAAGCTGAATCACATTGAACCATATGGGCTTTATGAGGCCCAAGCTGAGCCTGTGTTTGTTTTCGCGATGCCGTCATGATGTATTCGAGTAGAGTTTTACACATGAAATGATGCGTTTAAGGACCCTGAGCAGGTTTCTAGCCAATAGACCAATTTGCAACCCCAGTCCCTGGTCAGGCCTTTCTAAAAGATAATCCAAATATAATTTTTAAAAGAACTACATTCAATCAGGAGAGACATATTTGTAGATATGCAAATAAGATTTATTATGCAACTCTATAAAAATGTACAAAGTCTTTGGCGATTAGACTCCATTGCCATATGAATATTTCATATATCTATATAGGGGTAGAGAACATCAGACAACCTAGAATCTAGACACCGGTGGTGGCGAAGAAGGAGCCTGAAGACCAGACCAAAGGAGGCTCCGGACTTGATGACAAAGGGAGAAACTGATTTTTAATAGCAGGGTTTTTTCTACCTGAAAATCAACGGCCTTACCTTATTTCCTGTGATAAACATGTATTCCTGAGTCAATTCAGAAAATTATTCTGAATATGCCCACTTATGGTTTTTCCATAGTGGATTTTTAACATGAATTATAACCTTATGACAAAAAAAACAAATCCCACTTCCATTTTTAATTGTGTGCTAGTAGAGACTGATTGCATTCCCTAAACATAGATGTTATCTCAGTTGTCTGAAACTGAGGTGAAGACAATATTTGTTAATAAATTATGAAGTAAAATTTTATTTCAGAATTGTTTATAAAACCCCAAATAAGTCACGGGTCAATTTGAGCCGAGGGTTCAACAACAAGGGTTAAGCAGGAAGGTGAACGCCTCCACCAGCTGATTCTATTTAAGAAGAGAGCACTGATTAAAAGTTAGGTCTTCCTGAAAGAATGTATGCTTAACTACTATACATCTTCTTTTCTACTGACGCTTTTATAAGTTTGATTTACACTGGGTTTGCACAGGTGCGTACCCCAGGAAATAGCCATGTGATTGTTTCTGAAAGTTTGACATGACTATACTCCGCTGTGATATATTTACATGAAAGCATTTACATTCAACCTTAAACAGTGTTACAAACCCTTGATTTCTACATTATTAATGTTTTCTAGCTAAGACATTCCTCAGGCTTTAATAGTACCACCTGATTTAGTAAATTGAGGACTCTACAACACCCTAACTTAGTCGTGGATCAACGCCTGCAACGCATTCTCACCAATGGGTTCACATGATATCCTACGAAACTTAGGCGACCGCTATATGGCCACATGACGACTGCTGGCTGGTCACATGACAACCAGTCACATGACAGTGACGTTAAGCAGTTTTTAAAGTACAATTTAGCAGAGAAAATGTGAGATGTGAGTTATGTACAGGGCACCATGAGATCCCGGTCATTGCAGTTAAGTGTAGCCAACAAAAAGTGATTGAAAGCGTTGGCTCCATTAGTGCATTACTTTTCGTGGTGACAGTATACATACGAATGGTTCATTAGAACAGCCTATGTGGATTTAAAGCCCGGTCCAGGTCTAATGTGATAGATGGACAGCATAGGGGAGTGGTGGAGCTGTATTTATTTGTAAGAATAGAGTTAGATGTGAGTCAGGTACAGGGCACCGTGAGATCCCGGTCACTGCAGTTAAGTTTAGCCAACAAAAAGTGATTGTCTGCTCAAAGCGTTGGCTCCATTAGTGCATTACTTTTCAAAGCGACAGCATACGTACAAATGGTTCATAAGAACAGCATGTGTGGATTTATAGCCCAGTCCAGGTCTAATATAGATAGATGGACCGTATAGGGGAGCGGTGGAGCTGTATTTATTTGTAAGAATAGTGTTAGGGTGTTTATAAGAAGCATGGAGAGAGAGCGGAAGAGAAGGAAGTTGTGCTGATGTATGAACGAGGGAGGGCAGAAACAGAGAGTAAAGTATGCCGCTACAAGTCTTGCATACTCATACATACCTCAGACAGAGCAAAGACACTGAGAGGAAAGTTGTGTCTCCCTCTTTTTTCTTCACTCATGACATTCCTCCCCTCTTCTTCTTCTCTTCTCCTGCCTTGGTCTGACCCTCGCCTCTCTTTACCACAGAAAGGAGGTTACATAACATATTTCCAGCCCCCCCCTATCACACACACACACACACTCACACACACACACACACACACACACACACACACACACACACACACACACACACACACACACACACACACATACACACTTGTCAGCTGTGAAATATTTCACCCGCAGATCTCCTCTGCTGGACATTGAACAGACTCTCAAACGCGTTAACAACCTTCTCATGCCCTGATTCTTCTCTCTCTCTCTCTCTCTCTCTCTCTCTCTCTCCCTCCCTCCCTCTCTCTCTCTTGCTTTCTACATTCTCTCACTCGCTCTTTTGCTCCCCCCACCTCCCCCTCTTCTCCCCTTTCATCTCTCAAACAAACACCCCGTTGCATTAATCAGGTTTTTTTCTTCTTTGCTGCCAGCCTGACAATGGTTCTGTTTTACATCACTGATTGGGGATGTGACCCCAGTTACACACACACACACACACACACACAAACACACACACACACACACACACACACACACACACACACACACACACACACACACACACCACCTCTTTCTCTCGCTCAGTGTGTTTCCCATAATTCTGCACTCACAGAGAAGGGGTCGCAGGGTGGGGTGCAGGGATGTTGACACCAAGGTCAGCCATGTCAGATCTGGGCCCAAGGGTGGGAGGTTTTCAAGGGTTGTGGGGAGGGGGGGAGGATAATAAGACAATAGGTCCAGAGAGAAAAGATGCATGGCTAGGAGGTCAGATATCAATGAACAGTTTGACAAGTGTTTTCAGAAATCTACTGCTTCCACTAGGGGTGGGGGTGGGGGGCTGTGGGGGGCTGGGAGTCTTTTGTGAATGAAAGTATAAGTGTATTGAAGTATGATGTGCTGGGAGATGTTTTGGTACATTAGCATATGGACATATACATATTTTGACATTTAATCTGATACCTTTCTGAGGAAAATATTGTTCTTGTTACTCCATTTATCTGACAGCTTACTAATTATTTGCAGATTCCAATTTCACATACAAAACATCAGCTTAGAAAATGTGTTACTAGACTAAAGTACACAATCAAACAGTGTTAAATACCTACAGTTGGCACCCATTTGACCAGCTACAACAGTATAATTTTTCTGATAATACTTAACCATAATAAGCATATTTTATGTTAACAACCAATCAAATGACTTTGTGTAATATGAAAGGTTATATGTACAATATAACTAGACCAACTCTGCCATTTACTATCATCAGGGTGGCCAGAAACCTGACCATGTTGCTCTTTGCCTGCTGCATGTGTAAAAAGGAAACTGTGTGCTAATATGTTAAAGTAAAGGTAAAGGTACTTTATTGGCATATACACTGGAATTCTGTGAAACTTCATTACAGTGCAATATGTAATACTCTTTTTATACACCAATAACTATATTCATGCATATATATATATAATTAAATGACAGATAAATAAGGTCATGTACTGTACTTCTCAGCACAATCTTCCAAAATTATTGAAAGTCATTCAAACAAAAAATTCCCATGTTCAAATTATTTGCATAATGTGTATACAAACCGTTTATCCACTATATTCTCACTATTTTATATATGTATATAGTTGCTCTCAGGAACTGTGCACCACGTTCCCCCTCTCTTTTTTTCTTCTTCTGGACTACTTACATTTTATATTTTTATATTTCATGTTGACACTGTAAAGGGGTTGCTTCAATCTCGTTGCACAGGCACTGCACTTGTGTTTAATGACAATAAAGGCTTTTATTCCATACACATACATGTAGCGAAAGTCATTCTCTGCAATTAACCCTTCCCTCAAGGGAGCAGTGGGCAGCCAATCACAGCGCCCGGGGGCCAACTCCAGATCTGAGCCAGTGCCTCGATAAAGGGCACTACCTGGAGAACCTAGTGCATGTTTCTGATGGTGGGGGGGGGGGGGGGGGACGACTGGAGGACATGGAGAAAACCCACACAAACATGGGGAGAACATACAAACTCCACACTGGATTTGAACCCAGAACCTTCTTGCTGTGAGGCCATTACAGGGTTATTAAATGTCAGTTGTGTTTCGCTGAAAAATGATTAATGCCGATTTAAAGTGACATTTTATAACAGCTTGGGCTTTTAATTTGCCATACTTGCTTTCAGCTATGTCCCTAAATAATATAAGTGTTGGCTTGTTGACAATCTGTACGACTGTATGGCTATTTTTAATAGGGCCCCTGTGCTCCCTGATCTCAGCCATGATCTTTATAGGTACCAAAATCAATAGAAATGATTACTAATACTGCAAAACTAAGACCCAAGTCTTAATAAACCAGAATTTGTCATTATGAGAAGAAGAAAAAGAAGATGAAGAAAAATACATACTTTATTAATCTCACAAAGGGAAATAAAAAAAATGTTACACACATTACACACAGGTCTGAAATACACACACATGCCCAGGACCTATACATACACATGCAAGGGAGAGAAGTCTGAATGAGTGGGCTGCCCATGGACAGGCGCCCCGAACAGTTGGGGGTTTGATGCCTTGCAGTACCCAGTAGGTGTACTGGCACCTCTCCTGCTATCAGCCCACTCTCCGTCCTTGGTCTGTATGGGGACTTGGACCGGTGACCCTCCAGTGCCAAGTCTGTACGGACTGAGCTACTGTTGCCCCCAGTAACACACTTGAATACTGCTTTACCATTGATCACATTAGATGTACAGTATATACTCATACAAGTGTTTCTCGAGCACTGAACGTGAGTCAGAGTCGCAAAGAACAACATACATGCAATAATCCTTGAAAAGTGGCATTATTTGAACTAAAGAGCCTCACATGCATCACAAAGAGCTGGATGAAAAACATGGCATGCAACATAAATTATTATTTAGTTAAAGTCTGTAAGTCTGCCCTCTTGAGGGCCAGTGTGTTATCTGACAGTGTGAAATACTACAGGCTTGACTGGAACTGTGCTGTCACTTTCCATAACAACACAGGGATTTACAGTTTAATCCAGGGCGCCGTTGAAGTTATTGGATTTAATTATGAAATAATATTTTTACTACATCATGTTTCATTATTGTTAACTGGCATTGGAATCTAGAACATCTGTGTGTATGTGCCCATGCGTATTATGTGTTTGTGTGTATGGTTGCGTGCGTCCATACACACAAGTTTTTCCCATGCCTCATCCTTTGCTGATCGTCATGAGTTTAGCTAAACCTGTGGAAACCACAGTGAAGTAAAGCTGTGCTGGCTTTGTTAGGTGTTAGCCTCAGTCCAGCACAGTCTGGGTGGCAGACCGAGAGCTGAGACTGACTCAGCTGAGAGCCTTGTGACTTGTGCAGCGTGCCCAGGCTCGGACGGCTTCAAGTCTCATCAACACGTCTGATTGAGAGGCGGAGAGTGGTGGGGGGTTTGCAGACTGGCACAGCACTCGCTCAGACTTGGCACGGCTCACTGGATCAGGGAGAACTTCCTTGAACCATGGCTGGTGAAAGGGGGGATGTGCAAAGAGGTAGTGTGAATAGGTGAAGGAGCTGAATGGGTAATTTATCATATTTTGCATCCCTAAAAGCCAGGTCTGAAAAAACGAGAGTCGTCCGTTCCCCTCCATTCCCTGATAATGCATGGCAGGACCCAAATGGGGGCGCCATGCTAATGAGCGCATGTGATTAGTGTGACATAGGGAGCTAACAATGGGAAGGGAGAGTCAGGGAACAGGAGGGGGGCATCTATTGGCTCCTAATGAGAAGTGAAGGACCCCCCTTTCCCAACAGTGGCCCCTGTGGGCTGGTTTTTGAGGGGTCATTTTGGGCTGTGCTGCAGATTAATGATGGGCCACATACTGAGGAAAAATGCTTATTCACCATTGGCTCGGTAAAGAGGGGTAGGGGTGGGGGGGCAGCAGAGGAGGCAATGACAACAGGCAGGGGGTGGAGGTGGAACGAAAGCAAGGAGTATAGCGTGCAAGAGATATTTTGGGAAGGGGGCTTAGAGTATTTGTGTGTGCGTGTGTGTGTTTGTATATTTGAATGTGGGTATGACTTAAAGCTGGAAACAAAGACAGCGAGCGAGGTTTCGGACCCTGGGGCCTCCAGCACAAGGAAACTCAACCCCCTGTTGCATGCTGCTCTGATTTAAAGTCTGAAAGCTCATGATAGATTTAACCCAGAGACTGTTGGACAGGGACATTGACACTCAAACAGCTCCGAGTTGCTTCTAAAAGGTCCAATATGTTGTGATTTATTTGGAAATGTATTATTATGAGTGTAATGACAGGACAGTATTATAAGTTCTACATGTGCATGGAGACTAATGAAGCTCAGTGCAAATTATTTCAAGAAGACTTCTAATCCTTCAATCACCTCTCTTCCTAAATCATCTCAGCTGGGTAGAGGCGGTCACCCTTAAGAATAAGTCATGAACTTTATGAGCCAATCACAGCATGGCATCTCTGCTTTAAATCTATTTCCCTCTCTGCTGCGGTCAGCTGTCATTCCAGGAAAGAGTGCACCCCTCCTCATCCCCTTCTCACTGCTCACCTTAATATATGAATGTGTATTGGCTTTTCTATCCCTTTAAAACATTATTTTATAATACATTTGTTCACAGTGCTAACAGGGTGCTATTATAAATGAGGATTGATTCAAAAAGCTCCAGAAAATAATCTGTTCATGTATAAGCAAAATGTGTCAGCAAAACTCAGCCAAGTGTAAATGCTGTAGATAGAAACTATAGAAGGCCTAAGATTCCGAGGAGCTTCTTGAAATCATGCAGAAAAGTTCATCATTGCTCTGTTGAGTTTGAAGGATGAGGGTCAGGGTTAGTCGTATCACAGGATATAGGACTGATGCAAAGGCATGCAAATACTTTGACAGGATACCCTGCTGTTTGATTGTTAGGTGTCACTGGATCACACTTTTGTACTTTCAATGGGTGTCTAATAATTTATAATTTATACAGTTTATGGATCCCCAGTGGGGGATTACAATTGATACTCTGTTTGAATAGGTGAATGAATACGTCCACCTTCAATAATCACTACACTCAGGTCTGAAATACACACACATGCTCAGGACCTAATCATGCACAAATGGGGAGATGTCAGAGTGAGGGGGGGGCTGCCACTGCTGGACCAGCCCCCTGAAGGTTGGGTGGGGGGTGGGGGGGGGGGGGGTATGGTGCCTTGTTCACCCAGGAGGTGAAGTGGCATCCCTCCAGCTACCGATCCACACTCCGTACTTTGGTCAGGGACGTGAACCAGCGATCCTACGGTTCCCAACCCAACTCCCTACGGACCAAGCTACTGCCACCCCGTATTAAGAAACCATTTTCCCAAGATGTCATTCCTATGAAAGTTGCTTACTGGATGTATATTGTAAAATGCTTTCCAATTCCCATAGAGCATGTGCACTATGGACCTTCTCCGCCTGAGCTAGCTTAAAGGTGCTCTAAGCGATATTGGGTGACGTTACTTCTTGTTGACATTCGAAGTATTGTCAAACAAAACGAGACTAGCTCGGCCCTCCCTCCTCCTCATCCCGTCCCCTCCCCCTTCCCTTCTGTTCTTTGACGCACTAACCCCAAACGCTAACCCCAAAGGAACAACAGTGTTCCACCCTGGAATACTGTTGTGTGTATGCTTCGTGGTGGTTTTTATAGACTCTTTTTTTACAGTGTGTGTTTTGGGAAGAGGCAGCTAGCAGATAGTGAGGAGATGTTTTTTACAGTGTGTTTTGGGGACAGGCAGCTAGCAGATAGTGAGGAGATGTTTTTTACAGTGTGTTCAAGGGACAGGCAGCTAGCAGAAAGTGAGATGTTTTTTACAGTGTGCTCTAGGGACAGGCAGCTAGCCAATAGTGAGGAGATGTTTTTTACAGTGTGTTCTGGGGACAGGCAGCTAGCAGATAGTGAGGAGATGTTTTTTACAGTGTGTTCTGGGGACAGGCAGCTAGCAGATAGTGAGGAGATGTTTTTTACAATGTTTTTTTTACAGTGTGTTCAAGGACAGGCAGCTAGCAGAAAGTGAGATGTTTTTTACAGTGTGCTCTAGGGACAGGCAGCTAGCCAATAGTGGTGAGATGTTTTTACAGTGTGTTCTGGGGACAGGCAGCTAGCAGATAGTGAGGAGATGTTTTTTTACAGTGTGTTCTGGGGACAGGCAGCTAGCAGATAGTGAGGAGATGTTTTTTACAGTGTGTTCTGGGGACAGGCAGCTAGCAGATAGTGAGGAAATGTTTTTTACAGTGTGTTCTGGGGACAGGCAGCTAGCAGATAGTGTGGAGATGTTTTTACAGTGTGTTCAGGGGATTGGCAGCTAGCAGATAGTGAGGAGATGTTTTTTACAGTGTCTTTTGTGGACAGGCAGCTAGCAGATAGTGAGGAGATGTTTTTTACAATGTTTTTTTTACAGTGTGTTCAGGAGACAGGCAGCTAGCAGACAGTGAGGAGATGTTTCTTACAGTGTGTTCTGGGGACAGGCAGCTAGCAGATAGTGAGGAGATGTTTTATTACATCGTTTTCAGGAGACAGGCAGCTAGCAGATCGTGAGGAGATGTTTTTTACAGAGTGTTCTTGGGACAGGCAGCTAGCAGATAGTGAGGAGATGTTTTTTACAGTGTGTTCTGGGGACAGGCAGCTAGCAGATAGTGTGGAGATGTTTTTACAGTGTGTTCAGGGGATTGGCAGCTAGCAGATAGTGTGGAGATGTTTTTTTACAGTGTGTTTTGTGGACAGGCAGCTAGCAGATAGTGAGATGTTTTTACAGTGTGTTCTGGGGACAGGCAGCTAGCAGAAAGTGAGGAGAGATTTTTTACAGTGTGTTCAGGAGACAGGCACCTAGCAGATAGTGAGGAGATGTTTTTTACAGTGTGTTCTGGGGACAGGCAGCTAGCAGATAGTGAGGAGATGTTTTTTACAGTGTGTTTTGGGGACAGGCAGCTAGCAGATAGTGAGATGTTTTTTACAGTGCGCTCTAGGGACAGGCAGCTAGCCGATAGTGAGGAAATGTTTTTTACAGTGTGTTCTGGGGACAGGCAGCTAGCAGATAGTGAGGAGATGTTTTTTACAGTGTTTTTTTTACAGTGTGTTCAGGAGACAGGCAGCTAGCAGATAGTGAGGAGATGTTTCTTACAGTGTGTTCTGGGGACAGGCAGCTAGCAGATAGTGAGGAGATGTTTTATTACATCGTTTTCAGGAGACAGGCAGCTAGCAGATCGTGAGGAGATGTTTTTTACAGAGTGTTCTTGGGACAGGCAGCTAGCAGATAGTGAGGTGATGTTTTTTACAGTGTGTTCTGGGGACAGGCAGCTAGCAGATAGTGTGGAGATGTTTTTACAGTGTGTTCAGGGGATTGGCAGCTAGCAGATAGTGAGGAGATGTTTTTTACAGTGTGTTTTGTGGACAGGCAGCTAGCAGATAGTGAGATGTTTTTACAGTGTGTTCTGGGGACAGGCAGCTAGCAGAAAGTGAGGAGAGATTTTTTACAGTGTGTTCAGGAGACAGGCACCTAGCAGATAGTGAGGAGATGTTTTTTACAGTGTGTTCTGGGGACAGGCAGCTAGCAGATAGTGAGGAGATGTTTTTTACAGTGTGTTTTGGGGACAGGCAGCTAGCAGATAGTGAGATGTTTTTTACAGTGTGTTCTGGGGACAGGCAGCTAGCAGATAGTGAGGAAATGTTTTTTACAGTGTGTTCTGGGGACAGGCAGCTAGCAGATAGTGAGGAGATGTTTTTTACAGTGTGTTCTGGGGACAGGCAGCTAGCAGATAGTGAGGAGATGGTTTTTACAGAGTGTTCTTGGGACAGGCAGCTAGCAGATAGTGAGGAGATGTTTTTTACACTGTGTTCTGGGGACAGGCAGCTAGCAGATAGTGTGGAGATGTTTTTACAGTGTGTTCAGGGGACAGGCAGCTAGCAGATAGTGAGGAGATGTTTTTTACAGTGTGTTTTGTGGACAGGCAGCTAGCAGATAGTGAGGTGTTTTTACAGTGTGTTCTGGGGACAGGCAGCTACCAGAAAGTGAGGAGAGTTTTTTTTTACAGTGTGTTCAGGAGAAAGGCAGCTAGCAGATAGTGAGGAGATGTTTTTTACAGTGTGTTCTGGGGACAGGCAGCTAGCAGATAGTGAGGAGATGTTTTTTACAGTGTGTTAAGGGGACAGGCAGCTAGCAGAAAGTGAGATGTTTTTTTACAGTGTGCTCTAGGGACAGGCATCTAGCAGATAGTGAGGAGATGTTTTTTACAGTGTGTTCAGGGGACAGGCAGCTAGCAGATAGTGAAGAGATGTTTTTTAGTGTGTTCTGGGGACAGGCAGCTAGCAGATAGGGAGGAGATATTTTTTTACAGTGTGTACTGGGGACAGGCAGCTAGCAGATAGTGAGGAGATGTTTTTTACAGTGTGTTCTGGGGACAGGCAGCTAGCAGATAGTGAGGAGATGTTTTTACAGTGTGTTCTGGGGACAGGCAGCTAGCAGATAGTGTGGAGATATTTTTTATAGTGTGTTCTGGGGACAGGCAGCTAGCAGATAGTGAGGAGATGTTTTTTACAGTGTGTTCTGGGGACAGGCAGCTAGCAGATAGTGTGGAGATATTTTTATAGTGTGTTCTGGGGACAGGCAGCTAGCAGATAGTGAGGAGATGTTTTTTACAGTGTGTTCTGAGGACAGGCAGCTAGTCATTGCTTAGAGCACCTTTAAAGCATGTTTTTTAAAAGATTTTGATTAGTGTTTTCCAAAGCCCAGTATAACTTCCTTAAAATCAGTCAAATGCCTTGTTTTGTCTTAAAGATATTCAGTTTACTGACATAGAGTGAAGACACATTCACATCAGCTGATTTAGAGAAATGTTGCTTTTTTGACTAAAAAAAATGACTCAAACCAATTAATCAATAATCAAAATACTTGGCGATTCATTTAATAGTTGACAACTAACCAAATAATTGAATAATCTTTGCAGCTCTAGACCACTTTACCAACCTTAAGACTGTAGAAAAACTCCAAATACAACACAATTCATCAGTATCACAAATAATTGCCTGTGAAGAATTACATTGAGAAGACTATTTGTTAACTATCATAACCTTTTATGCTACTGGCTTAAATATTGTCCTGAAGAAGTGGTGACCAATAAATTGTTCCATGTTTTTTAAATGATGAAAACTCCAAGACCAAATCTGGCTTCACCAAGGCTGACACATTAATACCATTAATCCTAACAGACACCCACACAGCCAGAGGAATAGGAGGTGGTCTCGCATTCCTGCTACTTTCAGGTTGTTCCAGTGTGGTTTCTGTTGACCCACTTTCCCTCCTGTCTGCTGGCTGGATGAAGCTGCGGTTTAGTAGGAGCGAGAGAGTTCACACCCTCGGAATAGCTGCCAGCTATGAAGGGAGAGATGGTGGAAGAGCGGAGTACTGTAAGTGTGTGATTAATGAGCAAGTGTTATGGCAGCACTGCAGAGAACAAAGAGACTAATCTACAGCACATGGAGAGTGGAAAACACTGCACATTCCAGGGAGTGGATCTAAAAACTCCCCAATGTCTGTTGTTCAGTGATAGAGCTGAGAACACCGGCTGCGGACATGTTAAAGGTGAATGCTAGTGTTGCATAATGTACACTGCACAGAATGTTCTTTCAGCTTCACAGTGCCAGGAAAGTACCATGCATTAACTCTCCACACTGACAATGAATAAGAGCATCTCTGGATAAGTTGAATGTGTGCATGGACACATTCCTTGTTGTGTGTGTATGCAGATGTGTGCGTCAGGCACTGATTAATGTCTGAGCGCGTTGGCATGGTTAATCTGGTGGGCTCAGCCTTCAGGCGTCTATCCACTGTACTGTCTGTGACAGGTGTGTGTGTGTGTGTGTGTGTGTGTGTGTGTGTTCCCACACAGAAAAAGCATGCTCACCTCACCCATAAATTACACGCTAGGGCTAATTGATTCCGCTCTGGTTCTTATGCTGCTTCACCACCAAATCTTTAAAGAGGCGTCCAGGCTGTTTTTTAACAGAGTGTTGGGTTCTGTAATGCAAGCCTTCATAAATTGCTCATACGCTCTTCAAAAGACTCTACAGAGAGGCGGCTGATTTATGACCCGTGGCCACCAGCTCCACCAGCAGAAACCTTCCACCAGCCGCCAAGCTTTTAAACACTTTGTTAGCCTGTGTGTGTGTGTTCAATGAATGTATCATGGTACAATTTTTTACCAACACAGTGGTATATTAAGTGATCTATGAAAACAAGATATATATATATATCCTTCTTCCTTGACAAAATGTGACTCCTACATTACCCACAATGTAGCCTCAAGCTGCTAGCCTCAAGCGAAGATAAGATAGCGAGCTACGAAGGTCTGCTAAGCTCACTTCTTTCTAACTTGAATTTTATCTACTCAAGAACCGAATGGAAGCCATTGGTTTCCCTTTCCCTACAACATTTGTCACTTACATCACCAGTTTTTTAAGGTGATGGTTTTCACAACATGCTGATAGATTTATGTATTGTACAGAAATTAATGGTAGCTAATGGCTGCCTGTAAGGGTAAAAAATATATGTTTTGATTTGTAAACAAAAGGCATGGGCTAAAACTTGTAAAACTGCTAACATAGTCCCTTAAGACCATATCTTTAGTCTGGTACACTGTAAATAACGGCTGTGAAATCTCCAGTTTTTTCCTTTAGATTTCACAGTAACACTACTGTATATGATATTTAGAGTAGAATGCTGTAAAGGCACATTACAACCTTTTTAACATGACAACATCACAGTAGTCTAAGTATTACAGTTGAAATCACAGTAGTCAAAGCATTACTGTAAAAAAATCACAAAATAGCCACTATAGTACTGTAAATAGTACAGTAAACTACTGTTTTAACTTTTTTATCTCATGTTGTGTTTTGTATTTTACAATGAATACATAAAATACTGTAAATGGAAGTATGGTACCTTTACTGTAAAAATAATTCACAGTATCTTGCTTGCCAATTGTTGCCAGTAAGTTACTGTATATTTGTGTAATATTATATGATTTGATGTCAGGTTTCTCTGGCTGACTGTCAGTCTCTGTTTTGGATTTGGGTTTTGTTTGTGGGTCCAGTTGGAAGCAATTGGCAGGCTGGCAGGGAATGAAAGAGCTCCCTGGTTCATCCCTGATGCTCCCCAGCCGCCGTCCGGCCGACTCTCTCCACGGGCCTCCGTCTCCAGCCCTCCCCGGTGGGCTTAGACCTGCTCAAGGTCCACTTTGTGATGTGGGCTGCCCAATAAAAGCCAACGCTAGCTGGATTCCCAGGCCCAACTTCCCCCTGAGTCTTTATCTTTCACAGCGTTGGCTGAGGGTGAGGGCTGCCAGAGAATTAAGTTTCACTCAGCTCACACAGACTGTCTCGCTCTTTGCCTTCTTGGCTGTGGCAGAACCATGGGTGGAAGGAGCTGAAGCAGCTAGAGGAGTGTGTGTGTGTGGGGGTTTCCATCTCAGAATTTTCCATTCAAATGAAGAGAGGCTGATCCAAGGAATGGATATTGATTTCACAAAACAATTCCTCAATATCTTAAAATAGTTTAACTTCAGATTTTTGTGAGTCTACCCAAACAACACTCACATGCTGTATATACTGAGAGTTATTGGTCTCTCTCTTCATTTCCCTGGACAATGTTTCCTCTGCTGAGCCAGGGCTGAGGGCTGAATAATTAGAATACATTAGAGTTATAGCACCTTTTATACATAAAATGCAGCTCAAAGTGCTTCGCAGGGAAGATTTAATTACATTAAAATAAATACATAAAAGCATGTTGGGATAAAGCCACACATTTATACTAAACTAAACTAAAACTAAACTTTGGAAGATACCCATTTAATCATTTCCAGTTTCCAATTTAGACAGAAACTAGAAACCTGAAGTCTGATATTAACTTTGACTAAACATTTGAATTAAGTTTTGTACAACAGTACAAAGCACTGCTGTGCCAGAGTACAGCCTCACATGTCAAATGTCGCCATCAGAGGGCATACACTTGGCCTTTGTGCAGATTTCTGCGTGGCGACAATTTTTTGTGATTGCCCAGCATGCCAGTGATAGCGTAGCGATCTACTTCAAGCGGATAGTATGAACACACCTACTACGCGCCCATGGGATCAGCTGATGTCCGTGTACGCGCCCGGAGTAAAATCTAACCATTAGTCTTGTTCAAAACATTTGTTTCTATAATAAGTGTGCATGGTGTAGCCGGGGTGGAGCAGTGGGTAGAGCAGGCGCACATATACTTTGAGGATTATACCTCCGCGCAGAGGTCCAGGGTTTGAGTCTGACCTGTGACGATTTCCTGCATGTCTTCCCACCTCTCTCTCAGCTGGCTGTCCTGTCCATTAAAGGCGGAAAAAAAAATTAAAAAAAATAAATAAGTGTGCATGGCAACTTTATCATGGTAGGGAAAGATATTATGTTATGGCAAATAAATTATGATACAGTCCCATCCGCTACAAAACCTCTACACTCCACCTATCATTGCTTCTATATAAAGGGTACCTTACTTGCATAGGCACTGGATGTAATCGTAGCCTGTGGAATCACTCGATTTGAACCCAGTTCCTACGTTGTGCTATTTAGAACCACAGTAACTCATACTAATATGTTCTTTAAAGACTTCCCTATTGGATGCATTTATCAAATGCAATGCTGTTTTCCATTTCCATGTTCATAGCAAGCCCTAAGAATTCCTCCTTGTGTCCGTGGGCATGTTGAAGTCCCTGACTGAAGTTCTCTGATGCAACCTGATGTAACAGTAATACATGTGCCTGAACATGTTGGTGCAGTAATGTACTGTACATGTTTGTGTTTACATCAACCCAACAGCTGCACTGACTGTCGAAACAGGAAAAGCCTTATATAACGCATGACACGCAGAACAAGATTAACATGCAGTCAGTGAGTTAATCTATAGCACAAACACAGCCACAGAAACAGGTGTGCACACAAACACGAATGCAAATCTATACTGATGACTGAGTTGAGTTGAAACAGACATGCAACAACACATAAAAAAGACATACATGGACAAACAAATCTGAGCTCAAATGCAGGGTAGAATTTATGGTCAGTCTGTCATATACAAAAACATGGATACACCCCCACACACACACACACACATACCCGGACAGAGTCATTCCATCCTTGCGGCAGTGAAGCTGTTTTTCCATCGCTGGGCTCTTAGCGTGACATCGTGATCCAAACAGCAGTGAAATATTACATGGGCCAGGGTTATTAAAACTGTTATTAGCATGGCCAATTGGGGCTAAACAGGTCCTGACTGTCACCCTAATGACAGGGTGGCTGAGGACGGGGAAAAGGGGGGAGGTGGGCTCCTGAAACCTCTGACCAAGCAGCCCCAGTGGATTCCCCGCCACTAACATCCATCCACCACCAACCACCCTTATCCCTCCATGTGCTCATAGCTCTTTGGATCCTCTGCAGCATGAGACAAATAAAACTGTGGTATTGACATACAAAGCCACAAATACACACAGACATGGAGACGGATGGGAAAACAGATACTTTCACACAAATAAATGCAGACATATGGAGGCACAAATATGCATATAAAGGCACATAAACATGTTATAGATAAATAAACACATAAGCTGAGACTTAGAAATAATCTTTTTTGTGTGTCTCAAAAATTATATTTCCTTCTTCTACCCCATAACTGTTTATACTGTACATCAAAATCATACTGAGATGGGGATTTTGAGGGCACCTCTATATAAGTGTTGGAAAGTAGAATTGTTTGAATAGAATTGTGAGGTACTATATTGGACTTTTAACTTCACATCATTTATTTGAAAGCCACACATTGCAGATTTAGATGGTACATAGGCCTAAAATACAAAAAAGGTCTTGAATCTTGTTGTCTCTCCAAGATTTTCTTTTCCGTCTTTGTGTGAATCACCCTGCTTCTATACCTCAGATGTTTGTTTTATTCCATTTTGTGCAGGCCGCATAAAACCTTATCAACACACCCACTTCCTTGTTATGAATTTTCACACTTTGTGCTTACTCAGAGATTTCATGGACTTTGTACCGGGAGCTGGCGGCATAAAACCCATTTGATGTCCGATCCAACTGATCCTGACATTGTTTTGTCTCACATACAGATCCGCTGCGTTTGTCTAGAACTTTGTCTTTCTGCAGTTCAGTTCTGAGTACGTTTTTTTCGCAGACTCTGCGACCGAAAATGACACTGATGAAAGCTGCGAAAGTAAACCAAAACAGGGTTGGAAAATGTTATGGAAAATGCATATGATCCATTGTTAGTATAGAAATATTGATAATACCCACTTTAAGTGCATTTTGCTAATAGTCATATACTTTTATGTTTGAATTCTGAATGCAGGACCTTTGCTTGTAATGGAGTATTTGCCTCTAGCTAAGAAAAGAAACTGAACCTCTTCCACTACTGTGTAAACCTAATCAAAATCACCAGCATCACATTTCACTAATCATAACTAATAAATAAAGAAATAAAGATGGTTTGGTGGGCCAGCGGTTAAGATGCATTCCATATTATCGTACCTACTCCTCTCTTACTCCCCACATGCACTTATGCATTTGTCATAATCATATGAAGGCAAAGTGCCAAATAGAAAAAGCGTGCCTCAGATTTCTGTTGTTTCCACATAATTACTATTATGCTTAAGAAGCACCCAACCCTACAATCTCTAACAGCCTCTGTTTATTTCCACCAATATTATGCTTTATATTAATAATATGAAAGACTTCCAAAAATGTCAAAAGCCAATAAGTGCATATCAGATTTCTCTTTTTTCCTACATAACTCTATATGCCTTGTCTCAGCCACCTCTCTACCCCCCCCCTCTCCTCACAGATTGAACCCTGCAATGACTCAATATCTTCATGCAGAACACACACACAGAGCAGAGAACATAGCTGTAGCCCAGCGGTGGTCGATGCTGACCAACAGTGGGGTTCAGCTGGAGCCGGAGAGACCACTGTGGTTATCAATATGTCTTTGTATCCCAAACATACCCCCCCCACCACCCCCCCCCCCCCCACCCCTCCCTCTGAGCCGCCACCACCAAGGCAAATCCATTCAAATATCCAAACACACAATGACTATCAAAACGCTTCACACCCTCAAACTTTATAGTTAGTTTTATTGCCTTGAAGGCTCAAATTAAAAGACAATAAAGCACATTTTTTCTACGTTCTCTTGGACATACAGCAATGGAATCAACAACTGGTGAAAACAAGAAGCCAAATGGCCATATATAACTTTATGAATCACTTTTTATTTGGTTTAGTGATTCTCTCATATGACCAAATGTTTATGGATAATAATGATTATGATTACGAAAAAACAAACTTTCTTTTTCTTTAACTTCCAGTAAGTACCCTAGTGTCAAAATATTTTATTTCAAGTAAAAGTCCTGCATTTCAAATTTAGAACACTTTACTTGAAGGTATCTACATCAGAGTGACATGACACTGTCATGAACACATGAATCCTAATCATAACCCTAACTTGTCATGACAAAACCAAATGACACTTACTAAAAGAAGCGTTATGTCACAAACTTGACAAATAAATTTGGGGGAGGCTCAGTCCATAGGGAGTTAGGTATGGAACTGGAGGGTGGCGGGTTCAAGTCCTTGTTGGGACCAAAGTACGGAGTGTGGAATGGTAGCTGGAGAGATGCTAGTTCACCTGACAAGGTACTCTTGAGCAAAGCACTGACCCCCCCACCCCAACTGCTCAGGGCGCTGGACCAGCTGGCAGCCCACTCACTCTGACATCTCTCTATTAGTGCATGAATATGACCTGAGCATGTGTGTGTATTTCAGGCCTGTGTGTAGTGTGTAATAACAACAGAGTGTACATTGTATTTTCCCCATAGAGAAATCAATAAAGAGTATACATTAAAAGGAAATGAAATTAAACATTTATGACTTGTTTATAATGTGTCATGTCACTTTTATGTAGATACCTAGAAGTAAAGTGTAAAAAATGGTACTGCTAGTAGAAATGTGTGTGCATTCCCTATAGGATTGATAAAGTATTCTATCTTCAATAGGGCCCTATTTTGCTCCCGGCGCTAACTTAAGAGCACCCATGTGCGCCCGTGGGCGTGCTGGTGTTACAGGGAGGGGTGTTCAGATGAATTATTGGCGTATTGCTATCTATAACGCAGTGGGAGGTGCTTGATACACACAGACAGGGAAGCGCTGTAGGACACACACATGCAAAAGATTACATATCAAAATATTACAGTGCATATCCGCCATCATAATAGCAATACGCCAAGGTACAAATAGACCTGGCCTTTAAAGGGAATGGGAGAAGACCTCTGATTGGTTTATTGCATGTTACGCCCAAAACACACCTATGATTAATGAAGTCACTAAGTACAACCCTTTAGAACCATGCGCTTGGCTCACAGGCCCTTTTTTCCGTGAAGGGAAAAATAGAATATTATATCCAAAATGTAGTATAAAGTGCCATAAAATGGAAATACTTTGTCCACTTTTATGCCAATCAAATCATGTCAATAACTCTTTTGATTTCATACGGGTCAAGGGTCAACACAAAGAATGTAAATTATTTATGAAAGCATCATACATTTCATTAAAAACTGAAACATTGGCCGTTCAGAATGATAAGAATCTGGTTTTATTTATTTTTCCGGTTAAAGGTAATAAAAAGTAGCAAGTATGAAAAGGTACTGTATGTGGATAGAAGACATGCACTGTACACACATCCATCTTTAACCATCCATCCATTCATTTGTCCAAACATGCAAATACAAGAAGCGAAACACTATTTCCAGCTCAGACTCCCCTGTTTCCCATCAACACATGGAGTGGGTTTGAACCAACAAACAAGAAGTCTGCTCTGTGAAATACGAGCTCAAAAACAAAGCTCTCCCTTCAGTTAGACCCCCAACTCCAGCACACACACACACACACACACACACACACACACACACACACACACACACACATACACACACCTCAGTCTTAAACCCCTCCATGATGCCCTCTCTCAAGACCCTTCGCCTTCTCCACTTCCAACAGTTAATCACACACATGGGATTGGGGGGAGGTGAGTAGGGGGGTGACGCTGGGGCAACAGTGAGTTGTGGCCCTTCCCTTCAGGCAGTCAACACTGACACAACACTGGTAAGTGTGTGCGTGCACATCTGTGCGTACTGTATAGACTGTCATAGATTTACCTACAATCCTTTGCCTCCTCTGTGTTCCTTTGGCTACAGTAATGGTGGCTGTCACGGCCAATCGCCGGAGCCAGTCACTGATTTACTCCAGGTGGTGCTTCAGCTATTGCCCAGCCCAAGGAGCTGCCCTGACCTTTGAGCTAAAGACCTGACCTTTAGAAAGCGGTGAGGAAATGGATCCTCCCACAACGCAAGAGCCCCCAACCTCACAACTCAAAACCAGTTCTGATTTACATGCATCGTAATGGTGTTGGAGAGCTTACACTGAAGTAGTTTAGCTCTAAGGGCTGGTGTGTTTTCACACCTGTAGTTTGTAACTTTCACTAATATGAAACAATAATTGTTTCTGCCATGTTTTGGTCAAGTAGAAATACACTGCCACTTTATTAGGTATACCTGTAAAGTGTAATGATATCTGGTTCAACAGCCCAGTCAAAAATTCTATCTTTACACAGGTAATAATGTTCAGTTCTGATTGACATTGTCAGAGAGGTGTTAATTTAACTTATTTTATTATTATTGTGGTTGTGGTTTTCCGTAATGTTAAAATGGACTGCATTATACTGAGAGGGTTTGCCAATATAATATGTTATTAAAGTATTAAAGTTACAAACTTTACTTTTTCAACACATTTTAAAGGTTATTTTTTGGACCTATAATGACAGGATAGACATGTACTGTATATGTACAGTGAGTAAAATAAGTATTTGAACACCCTGCTATTTTGCAGGTTCTCCCACTTAGAAATCATGGAGGGGTCTGAAATTGTCATCGTAGGTGCATGTCCACTGTGAGAGACATAATCTAAAAAAATAAACCCAGAAATCACAATGGATGATTTTTTAACTATTTATTTGTATGATACAGCTACAAATAAGTATTTGAACACCTGTCTATCAGCTAGAATTCTGACCCTCAAAGACCTGTTAGTCTGCCTTCAAAATGTCCACCTCCACTCCATTTATTATCCTAAATTAGATGCACCTGTTTGAGGTCGTTAGCTGCATAAAGACACCTGTCCACCCCATACAATCAGTAAGAATCCAACTACTAACATGGCCAAGACCAAAAAGCTGTCCAAAGACACTAGAGACAAAATTGTACAGCTCCACAAGCCTGGAAAGGGCTACGGGGAAATTGCCAAGCAGCTTGGTGAAAAAAGGTCCACTGTTGGAGCAATCATTAGAAAACGGAAGAAGCTAAACATGACTGTCAATCTCCCTCGGACTGGGGCTCCATGCAAGATCTCACCTCGTGGGGTCTCAATGATCCTAAGAAAGGTGAGAAATCAGCCCAGAACTACACATGAGGAGCTGGTCAATGACCTGAAAAGAGATAGGACCACCGTTTCCATGGTTACTGTTGGTAATACACTAAGACGTCATGGATCTAGAGAAGATTTGTGTGGAGGAGTGGGCCAAAATCCCTTCTGCAGTGTGTCAAACCTGGTGAAAAACTACAGGAAACGTTTGACCTCTGGAACTGCAAACAAAGGCTACTGTACCAAATATTAACATTGATTTTCTCAGGTGTTCAAATACTTATTTGCAGCTGTATCATACAAATAAATAGTTAAAAAATCATACATTGGGATTTCTGGATTTTTTTTTTAGATTATGTATATATGGGCGCTTGCTCTGCCATCTGAGCTATCAGGGTTCCCCATCCTTACATTATAGATGGTGCATGAATGAACATTTGTAATCCATAGTCTTATAATGGCCAAAGAGAGTCAGTCAGGTTAGTCAGGAATGAAGGCGGAGATTACCATGTTGGTGGCACTCATAGACAGACATGACCCTGTTAAGCCTGCCCAATTAAAGTTGGTGGAATATATAGACATATGACCAGATATACAGCACATATGCCAGTTGACCTTTGCACTGCCCAAAACACCCATGGCATGCTTAAATATAGATTGGATGCGAACACATGAACAGTGATTATAGACCAGTTAATTCCACTGCTGATGAACTGTGACACACGTGCTGTACGTGCAGGCAGTGTCCACTGGCACAGACACGTAAATGGGAATATTCACGATTTCTGTACCACTTTATAAAACTTCAAAACTTTAAAAAGCAGCAATTTTTCTAGGCCAAGGACCCCTTAGCTGAAAAGAGAGCCAAAGTAGGGACCCTCTACTACATTATTTTTATACTGTATAAAATTAAGCTGCATTAAACTTAAATTAAACCTAATGTACAGGAAATTATGATGTTAGAGTTAGAAAACTAAAATTAAAGGAATGCATGTTGAGGGAAAATCACAGACTGGAATATGTCAACTTTTGCTCAATACTCAAATTTTAAATGCTATGGAATTGAATATGACGCCACAAAATGAATGAAAGTAGAGATTTGTACTTGTCAAAGAGCGTTGTTTGGGGAATTAAAAAGAACATTGATATAGGAAAATGGGTCAATTTGACCTGAAGACAACATGAGGGTTAATAAAAAGTTTATTTTTTCACAAACAGGCCAATTTATCTTTGCTTTTAAAATGTTGGATCCATTTTTTAACTTTCATTTTTGAAAAAATAAACTTTCAATACATTTTTGACATATCTTTATATACTCCTACCATACACACACAACACATGACCGAAGCTGTCTGTGATCCAGACACAGACAGCTTTGGGTATGTAGTGTGTATATTTGCCCTGCGTAGAGCCAGGTGGTTGGGGGGTGTGCACAGTGTTGGTAAATGAGCGGAGCTGATGACAGAGAGTGAGCAGAAAGACAGCAGCTGTCAGTCTGGCTCAGTTAGAGCCAAACACCACCAACACTGATCCACCTCACCAATACCCTGAGGTCCATGTCTGGGTCATGGAGCTCCAGAGTTCACTGTGGTAACTCCAGTCGTCCCTTCTCACACGGAAGTATTCCTTCATGGGGTTGTAGAAAATGCAGGACTGTAATATCAAAGAGTGGGATCTACATCCTGAGGCCTGTTTGTGGTTAGGTTTAGGCATTGATATAGGGGAAGGATTATGATGTTGGTTAAATGCTAATAAATTAAATGTAAATGTGCTTTCTTGTGCCTCAAGTAACCTTTAAACATGCCAAAGGCTGTGTGTACATAAACATATGCAAAACATTAATCATGCTATAGTTCCAAATGGATATTGTATTGCAAGACTAGATATTCCAGGGAAAACGAATGAAATATGTTGGTAAAAATCATTATTTGGGCGACATTATGCTTCTAACCAGATAGAATAACAAAAACATCTCCTGAAATATTATTCCTGGAGACTGGGTTACTTATTGGTGACTTGTAGACAATATGGTTACTGTATTCTATCACGGCATACAAGATTTGTATCATAACATCAATGTATCAGAAAGTGACAGGGGAATGTCTGTTTATAGCTAAATCATTGGATTATTTTAAATATGTCAACACTTTAACTCTAAAGTAATGTAAACTAATAAGGCCTAATACAGATTTTAAAGTAACCACAAAAGTGGCTGTCTTTGAATAAATCATATTTCTGTCCAACCCTATTTCTTTTTGATATGGCAAAATATTTTATATCTCCTATAGTTAGTCTGTTTTGACAAGTTGCAGGTGCTTCCTGGGGAAAATTGTCTACATAGCCAGTGTTTTTATTTTATGGGGAATAAATCGAAGTAGGGGAGACCAGGGACAGTTGTAACACTTTTTCCAATTTTAAGCAATACCTCAAAAACCATTTACACTGGAATAATACATTGTTATATTATAAACTTCAATCTGTCAACTGGTGAAACCATTTAATTAATTGGTTTTATGAAATATGTACTGTACATATTACAACCATTCCAGTGTACAGGGACGGTAGTAACATATGTCTAAAATATACTCAATCATATACTCAACATGGAAAATCTCATGTATCGGTCATGTTATTGTGACTTTTAATTTCATGTTTTTAAGAAATGATTACCTTTGTTCAATTTCAACTTCAACTCTTTTTTGTCATGTAGTATGAAAAGATTCCAAGAAAAAGAAAACAAACAAAGTAGTGGAGCTAGAGTCAATAGCATCTGCAATTTATTTCCCACTCCACCCAGATTTAAAAAATACCTGTTATCCCACAAATCCACGCTGTACACAATGTACATTACATACTACAATTAACGCAGACGTTCCTCTTTTTAGTTGCCGATTGAAGGATTCAGTGAGTGTCCGTTGAAGATGGTGTCACGGCAGTTTTATGCGTTGCTATGGCAATCAGTCCAAAAAACTGCCTACATTGAGGGGATACTAAAAAAAAGAGAGAAAAGTACTGGAACCAAAAAACTGAGGCACTTCGCGTCAAGCAGAGCCGTACCGTCCAGTGGAAACACGACACAAGTAGTAATACTACTCTGTAATAATACTCCATTACAAGTATGCATTGTAATTGTAATGCATTTATTTGAACATGGACCGTGTACAAAAAACATTAATAGATGTTGCATGCTAGGTTGGAGCAAAATGCTAATTTCCGCCTGGGCAGGTAGATGACAGATCAAAATACAGACAAAGTATTTACAGTATAAAAGAAAGATTCATAAAGTCATACAAATCTATATTTTCCCCCTATCCCACCCAATCTAGAGCTAAAACTAGACCCCCGACCCCCAGAAACACAGTAATGTAGCTCATCAATTCACAGGTGGGAGCCAGTGTGCTTTGTTAACAACTAATGCTTTGTTAAGCGTGAGGATGAGTGCAAGTTAGTGCAAGAAGTTAGCTCTGTAGGAAGAGTATTCCACCGATTTATAACCATGGAGATAGAAGAGAATGATGTACTCCCAAATACAGTTTGGCATTGTGGAAGACTACATTCGCCCCTTTGTAGCTGATCTAGTTACCTGTGTTGTTTTTTCAGAGCAGAGTTTAACAAATCTTTTCAGGAGGACCATAACCATTATGAATTATTTAAAAAAAAATCAAACATTGGAGTGAAAAATAACATTTTCAAGATTTAGCATGTCATATTTAGTGAGAATATTTGTCATGGACACTTTTATATGATAATTCAATTGACTTTAGGGCTGTTTTACATACCTGAGACCAACTTGGTATACAATATAAAAAGGTGGAATAATCATTGCGTATAGGTATAGGTATAGGTATGCATCAACAGTAAGGGACATTTTTTTGTATCTGTAGTTTGATAGATTGCATTTGTACATGTGTTGCACAGCTTTTTGATATGTTTGTTAAAGAGTTGGATCAAGGGTGACACCCACAATTTTTTATTGTTTGCCCATTTACAAACTTAGAGGACACTCTTTAAGTTTGCACCTGTTTGTAAAAAACATTGTACCAGTCTTGTCAACATTCAATGTAAGACAGGAATTGTGCAGCCAGTCAGCAACTCTATGCGTTGCCTTTGTTAGTTTCATACATAGAAACCTCTGCTGCATTTTCACAGAATATATAAAACAGTGTCATCAGCATAGAGCGTCAACATCACTGCATAGCAGCAGTCCTAAGATGGTGTCAGTCACTCAGATATGAATTAATTCAGTTTTTAGTGTTTATGGAGAGGTTGTAACTGAAAATCAAGGAAAACTGCACCCCCACTCCTCCTTGATCCAGGTTTGTTTTAATTACTTCAAGGAAGTAGCAGCAGGCTGTTTCAGGAGAATGTTTTTATGTAGAAAAGCCTTGGATTCCAGGTGAGCAATTAGTTGTTCCGACACTATTTTTTCAATAAGCTTAGAGATGGCTGGGAGGATGACATTTACAACCTTACATTATCAAGACTTAATAATGTATCAAAGTATTAAAAGTAAAAATAATTGAATTGCAACTGTAAATGTGATACAATAATATATTAGATTATTGTCACTCATGCATTAATGTGTATACGTAGTTTTGTTGGTTGAATTGTTGTTGGTAGTTAGTTAGTTGGTTGTTTCTATTTTATATACTTATTAGCTTCCAATATGGATGTGCTTGTGACTTGTGATGGATTTTGTACATCCAGTCATAAAATGCATTGCCATGCCACTGATTTATTTGGGGATTTCTCAGAAGTGCAGCTATAACACCATAGTAGTAAGGACAAAACATCAGAGTTTTAATTCATGTTGTTCTTATCACAGTATGATGTAACAATATTATTGTGTATAGCCTACAAACCATAGGAAATATATAGCATACTTGATGGTTTTGTTATGTTTCCGCTCTGTTTTCGCTCATAAGGTTTACTGCCTGGATCCAGTTTTACCCCCTGAGATCATTACAATTTCAATTAATCTTCTTGAAACTCATGATTTAAGTACTTTACGAATTTTTGAAAGGGAAATTTAGTGCTTTTAGGTTACCATCCTCACATTTTACGATCCTTCCCTGACCAGACTGCAAACCAGCACTTAACCCAACACAGACCTTTGCCAAAGACCAAGGCTGTAATTCAAAAGCCCCCCTGTTTACTTCCCTGTTCCGCGTGACTGGCATGGCGTAGACATGCTCCCTCTGTCTAACGGGCTCCAGTTGCACTGGCAATATAAACCTGCTGGGGCTGGGGAGATACTGTATAACAGGGCAGTCACATACACACAGAAAGCATATGGCTAGGTATTTTTTGTAATAGGTAATCTCACTTCACCTGGTTAAAGATTTAAGCATTAATATTAACATATCTGCATACAAACAGACATACAATCAAGAGAGTTCACATAGAAAGAAAATGAAAAATAGAGAGAGGGAATGTGGAGGGTTATGGGAGAGGACGTCTGGAGCAATAAAGGCTGGTACCAGCGTTCAGAGTTTAAGGGCCAACAGGGCTTCGGATATGAATCTCTCCCGAGCATGGCAACCTCTGACCTCCTCCCAGAAGTCCCCATGGGGTGCATTGCAGTTATTGTCTTCATCTTTCTCCCTAACTCTCCCTGACCTCCTCGGTCTTCCATCTGCACAAGTCCATTACAACCCTTTATTTCCACGCTACAACTCTCTGCACATAAACTGCTCTTTTTCCCGCTCTATTCACTATTCACTCGCTGTCATTCCGTCCATTCATGTCCCAAACAGAGCCATCGATTCATGGGCCGGACATGACCGTATTGTGTTAGAATGCAAGCATGAGAAAAGGAGAAAGACGGAGAGTAAGCTTAGCCATTAGGACGACACTGAAAAGCAGAGAGTGGTCCTGACGTCAACATTGGGGGACAGCGGGCAGAGGACATGGGCCAACTTAAGATCATTCTGTGTATTGCAGGACATTTGGACCTTTCAGGTAATTGATACTGTGGTTGAAAAACACTCCATGCTGATTTAACACCCATCAGTCATCCACTGAAAGCTGAAACAGATTTGACATTGTATACCATGGGAAAATGTCTTCTCTGTATGCTAATTTAACACCCATAACCCATCCATGAGCTAACTAACAGAAACAAATATCATACATTATATGTCATAGGGAGAAGGCCTTTGGATGTGCTTGTAATCTGTCATTCTTCATACTTACATATGTCTCAATCCTTCTATTTTAGTCTGTTTCTAATGGTTTTGTATTATTTCAACTGCTAAATACATGATTGCATTGTTGATTATATCTGCCCCTTGCTAAACTCAGTGATATATCATCGGAAACACTTTCCAGGGGTTTTGTTAGAAAATTACAGAACAGAATTCAACTCACTTGGAAACATATGGGAATGATTACAGTACAAAGACTGTTTGTCAAGATGTGAGCTGAAGCTAGCTTCAACATGACAGCACTGTCCAACAGGAAGATGTTCCAGTGGGTCTGTGTGCAGCAATGCTTAGTCTTACACTGATTAGATTATGTTATTTGTTCTTCTAAGTGAACTCTTTCCTGGATACACACACTGCATTTCTTCTCTGAGGTTAGAGAACTAGGGTTACGTTGTAGTGTCACAGTTGGTAATAAAACCTATATTGTACACAAGGAAAAAACAAACTCTTTTTATATATACCTATATATATATATCTTTTTTTAAGATTATTTTTGGGGCATTTTAGGCCTTTATTTTGACAGGACAGTTGAAGATGAAAGGGGGGGGATGACATGCAGCAAAGGGCCGCAAGTGGGAGTCGAATCCGGGGCTGCTGCATCGAGGAGTAAACCTTGATACATGGGCACCCGCTCTACCAAATGAGCTATCCGGGTGCCAAATCATATAGTATATATACAGTATATATATATATAGAGATCACGTGGGGCCGGAGATTTTCAGCCCAGGAGAGAATTCCAAAGCTTCTCATTTCAATGGCTCAACACTTTTAATCATGACATCATCTTGCTACATGACAACAAACAAAGCAAGATGTAACCGGATGACCTATAAGCTTTGGGACCATCAGCGACATTGTTGGCCTCTTTCTCCTTTGCCTCATCCAACTCCTCTAAGACCTAGGCTACTCCTCTTTCCACTTAGGTCTCCTGGGACATTCAAGTCACAGATGAAGAGGGAAGAAAGGAGTAAGCTCACATTTAGGGTGATGCATTTTTGACTGGATCCCAACAGATTGACATTCTGGCTGGGAGTATGGCCTATAAACAAGATCAATTTAAGTATTTTTTAAAACTACTGAGGTACTGGACTATGCCACTCCAACCCTTGCCAGCCGCTAATATGTAGTTTTTTATTCTTTAGCAGATTTTTTTGTTGAAACTGTGCATGCCTAAGTACAGTACTTTCTTCTTATTGTGGCTTGAGTTGTAAAAGGTTTTGCCATCAGTGTTTTTAGTGATCCCTCATTTTCCTGCAACTCCTGCATTAAGACCCCGGTAACAGCATTTTTTTTAAAGTGCGTGTGTAAACTTTCCTTCACCCTCCTGGCTAAATTACTGGGAACAAGAATGTGTTTTTAGTGAACCTGCCTTCGTATACAAGGATTGAAGACTTCCATCTCTGCCCCAGAAACACACATTCCAATGCATCATGGACCATGTAGCCTCACGGCCTAATGAAGATGAGGTGAGGTGTGATGGGAGATGAAGTCATCACGCTAGGGGAGGTGGTGGGAAAGTAGTGGTGGGAGTCATAAATCAGAACTCATTGTCTATGTCGGAGAATGTGTGTGTGAAGAGGTGATGAGGGTTAAGAATAGGGCGGTGGGAGAGAGGGGTCAATGGTAGGGGATAAGGGATGTGAGGGAGATGAGGGTTTGGTCAGTGTGATGTAATCCGCTGGACATCTGTGCTTTGATGACAGACTAGACATGTTCCAGTACCGGGAGTTCTCAGGCACATACACGTATCACACTCACACTCTCACACACACACACACACACACACACACACACACACACACACACACACACACACACACCTCCCTCCCCCAGGGAGCTGCAGTGCTGGTCTTGGAGCCAGAGACTTGGTACTAATGAGACTAAATGAGGCTGGAGCCTCTCTGTGGAGGTCACAGCTTGTCAAACAGGCACCTGGTTACAATATTGGTTTGAGTAAATGAGAAACGGTTCAACAACCTGTTAGCTATTCAGTCAGTTAACCAGTCAGCTAATCAAGTAGCAAACAAACAAGTAACCCAAACAACCAATAAACCAGTTGGTCTTTCAGTCCTTAGAACAGGTTAGCTCATAACTAGCTAAATAATAGCCAAAGTGCTAAGTGGCCATTGAACCGCTAACCATTTTGTCATCCAACAGGCTTGCACAACAGGCAGTGACTAAAAATTAGCTTTAGTCATGCTTATTCTAATTAAAACTCTAAAACTAATTCTAATTCAGCCAAGCTCATTTAGACAACCTGTTAGCTATTTAGTCAACCAGCTAATCAAGCAGCCTAGAAAAGAGTCACCCAATCAGTCAATTAACCACTTGGTTTTTCAGTCCTTAAAACAGGCTAGCTCACAACTAGCTAGCAACTAGCTAACTAGTCACAGAGCTGCCAACTTTTCCCAAAACCTTGGAGTGAGATTTGGGGGGGCCAACCCATATTTTGCCACGTACAAAGCAATTTCTTTGGCTCTTTCAGCATCACTATCCTTCAGGGTTTAAATTGGGATTTGTTATGTGTGGGGGGAAGGGGGGCTCTCCCTAGGGGGGTCTGGGGGTATGCCCCCCCAGGATTTTTCTTTGAAAATAAACCATTAAATGGCACTTTCTGGAGTTTTGTGCAAAAAAATGGAGAAATCAAGTCTTACATGATATGTGCAAAACTGTAGAGTTAAGAGCCTTTGCATTGTTGTAGTATCAACCGGTATTAGGGCATTTAGCATTTACATAATTTACATTATTAACTTTTTATGATATAAGAACTGACCCAGACAATGTACCAAACATAATGAGCCACATGAAGAGACAGTAGCATATGTCAGCAACAGCTGAGAAGATTTGGGTCTGTGGTAAACAGGTCCAGGGGTCCCTGGTGTAGGGACCAGGGACCCAAAGTTAAATTAATGTTGAGGGATCAACTAAGACCACTGAAATTCTAAAGAATGATAACCACTGATTTACATAAATTCTAATCCTTTAACCTTTGTGCCAAGGTTCAGTAATGTTTGGCCCTCATCCTCTGTGCTCCACTTACTGTATTTACTTTTTTGGGAAAATAAAGACTATTTGTTCATTTTATGAAACATTGAATGAATTATTTACATTTAGAGATGCACCGAGGTTAGAAAAGCACAATAGTGGCCCAGGTGTTTACAACTTTGTGCACATTCAAAATATAACTCCTCCCATCTCTGTTGTCAGAGATTTGGAGAGTTGTAATATAGTCTGCTGTGCATGTTATTGCTCCGTTGATATGGTGGATCTCATTCAGACCGTCTGAGAGACACAGAGGCCCATTTGGGAAAATTGGAATGAAAGAAAGAAAACTCTGACCAAACGGAGCCGATTGAGCAGCGCTGCTCAGAGCTCAAAGATGTTTTAGAAAGCCGTATTTTACCATGCTAAAATCACTGATTATTTACATGGAGTCTGGTGGGTTTAGAGAACACAATTTCGCTGACTTTTGTTTTAAAAAATGATCTTAATCCTTAACATAAAGGTCAGCCTCCTTAGAAATCCTTTCCATAATGTTGTCAGACACTTAGAATATTAATCTGAGTCTGTCAGCAGCAAAAGAGAGAAATCTGGTCACCTTATCCAACAGGTTTCTCTGCTTTTCATACTGCATCAATGTCAAAAAAATCTTTCCTCAATAGTTTATATTGTATCCATACTCAGCTCTAGTGTCCCCGTTTTAAGTTTTAAAAAATTAAAAACATGGCATTTTGGAGGTTAATCAGCTGAAAATGTCCCCCCCGGATTTTGTCTGAAAATCTGGTCACCTTATCCAACAGGCTTCCCTACCGGTGACTAAAAGCTAGCTTTAGCCATGCTTATTCTAATTAAAACTCAACCAGTTAATCATTGAAACACTAAGCTCTTTTAGAGATGGGTTCGCTCATTAAATTTCTAAAACCAGAAAGTCAATAATTCAGCCAAGTAGCTAGCGGTCAATAGCGGCTCATTTAAACAACTACTGGTAGGCAACCTGTTAGCTATTTAGTCAACTAGCTAATCAAGCAGCCAAGAAAAGCGTCACCCAATCAGTTAGTCAATTAACCAGTTGGTTTTTCAGTCAGCAAGTAGGCTAGCTCATTAAATACCCAGCAACTAGCTAGCTACTCAACCAGTACAATGCTGAGTGGCAAATAAACCATTTAGTCAACCAGACAGCCAACCATTTTGTCATTCATTCAACCATCCAGTCAAGCAGCTTGCCTGTCAGTCACCAAAAGCTGAGTTTAGCCATGCATGTGCTGATTAAAGCAATGGAGGAGAGGTAGGACAGGGGAGGGAGAGGGGAGGGATCAGGTTTATGTAAGACCAGAGCTAGGCCAAGCAGAACTGACACAGGCCAGGCCTTAGATTGCCTCAGCATGGAACAAAAATGTGCTGACCAAGGTTGATTGATAGTCCAGGGGGGTCGAGGAGATTACACAAAGTTTATTTGACTGTGGGTAATATAGGCTTTTTTCAAAAACAAACAGGACTAATTTTGTTTGCTGAGTGTTTCAGCAGCTGTGACCTCCTATATGACTAAGCTTGACCCCGTCATGCAGCCTATGGGGGATTCCAGCTCCTCAAATGTCTGACATTGAGTGGACCCCGGATATAAATTTTTCTGGTGTATCTTTAGTGTATTTGAATTTGAGTAACATATTGGTAGATCTATGTGTGTACTGGGTGGATTGTGTGGTCCTTTCAAGGTTGGGTGATGTCCTTGGTACAGGTGCAGGATGGAAAGATATACTGGACAATGGTCACCACACTCTCAGACTCACATTCACACACGCACACACACACACACACTTGATCTCTCACAGCTCAAATATCAGAGACAACACAGTAACTCTGGCCCTTTTTAAAGCCAAACCAGGACTTGGACCAGACTATTCCCATGACTTAAGGGCTGGGATGATGATTACACTGTTGCTATAGAGATACTTCAGATGACAAAATATTGTCAGTGAAGTATTCATGACAAAGTATTGCAGCAGATGTTTCATAACCAACGAATTGTAGTTGTAAAACTCTTTATGGATGTTTTGATATTCATCCTAGTGCATTTAAAATCATGGAAATAAGCACATTGACAAAAGATGTATCATTTGAAAACTAATTTGCACATTCAAAAGCAGACAGTTTTAATACACTCCTGAATGCCACTGAATCACCCAACTTTATGTATAACACAGTGGGACAAACACTCACACACACACACACACACACACACAGTCACATGCACAAAAGGCAACTAAAGGCTAAAGCTTGCCGTCAAGACATTTGCACTTGAAAATGTTGAAATACTGAAAGTGGTTTGACTATCACTTTGAGTGTAACTAATAAATTGACCCGGAATGGTCAATTATTCGATGTCCTGAATATAGTTTAGTGCCATTTTATGCATAAAAACAGCAAAACACTTCAGTGGGCCAAGCACTGAAAGCAGTTAGACTTGATTGTGTATTAACAGTAGAGGGACTGAAAAAGGGTCTATGGTCTTTGTTTAAAGACGGTTTAGACCTGAAAGTGTAGGCATTGAATTGCGTTGAGGTTGAGTTGTAATCACTAAAAGCAGATGAGCTCTTAGTTAAAAAAGCTCGGACCATCAGGAGTCCTCTCTGGTTTTAATCCTCAGGACCCCTCCCTGACGCATGTCGGCCATATACTGTGTACATATCACCCCTTGTTATGCCTGACAAATAATCAGGGAACAAAAGTGGAGGCAGCTTTTTCCAGTCCGGATAATAAGTCTCCCAACAACCACATGATGCCTGTGTCCACTTACTTAAAGGGCAACTACTGTATTATATAGCATTTTCAGATTTTAACCTGTATTTTGTGTTTTTACTAGGACATGTTTACATGCGTTAATGTTATTGTTCTCATACTGCCCATTGGCTGCTGCACCTGTATGAGACGCTCTAGTGGAGCGCCGACCTCTCAAAAAAGCCCAGTCTGCTCTGATTGGCCAGCATGTTTCCTGGAATCTCCAGTAGCTGGTGTTACTGCAATGGAGTATATGCAACCCAGTCTCACGGCAGTTTGTGAAACATGATCCGAGCGGGGTGCATTTGAAGCCCATATACTGTACCACAATGCAATGCAGACATTCATATCAGAGATTCGGATAGCGTTCAGAGGGTCTTTAACGACAGTATCGCTCATTGTACTGTACATATATAATCAGTGGTATTGTCACCGGCAACAACACGGTGCTCAGTTTTGTCCCATGCAGACTGGGTTGGTATATAGCAATAGACTTTGAAAAATCCCCAATAAAGGCTTCTAAACCAATACTACACAACTGGACATTCCCAACAGCAATGTGACCTGAAATTGGTGTCCTTGACCAGCTTTTCTGACGCTACCTAATAGTTAGCAGTAGGCTAACATTAGATTGGAATGAAATGGAGCAACACGTTATACCAAATAAAGATAAAGTCTTCTGAACCAAACAAATCAAACATGTTCCAGCAGTAATGCGAGAACTGAAATTGGGGAAAATAACAACATTGGCAGCCAAGATAACATTGTTTACTGTCGTAAGCGTGTAAAGTTAGCAACTATAGTTAGCAGTGAACGCTAATAGTGTATGGCAGCATTTCCTACGTCAAAAAGCAAAGATAAAGGCTTTCAAATCAAATACTACGTAACCGGGAAATGTTTCAGGAGTAATGGGACCCAGAACTGGGGAGAAATTAACAACATTGGCAGCCAAGATAAAAGACATATTTTAGTGCCTTTACATGCGACAATGTTAACACTGTAGCTTAAAAAACACACACACTCCAGTCCTGCCTAACCAGAGTGTTAAGAACACTTGGTAATGTGAACATTTTAGCTCACAGGGATTTGTCATTTTTTGAAGTTTTGGCCAGGTTTGAATTGGAAATCCAACATTATAATTTAATTTAATATTTTTAATACATTTTTAATTTAAAAAATTAAAAAAGGGACAGTGTACATTACATGCATTGCTGTAAATGCACCATAATTAGCCAAAAGGCTATTTTTCACCCGTTGTCCCTGGACAGAAAATTGTCTAGGCCTACCTAAAAAAACAACATTATAGATATGACAGAAAATACAGAAAAGCATAATATGTCCACTTTAAAACCTGTTGCACAATCATCTAGCATAGAACTTACAGTATTTGGCATCATTCATGCAGGCAAAGACATGAATGTTTTGCTTTGACGACATACCATTAAATAAGGTTATTAACTGAATTATTGACAACAAATACAATGATCTAGTTCTGTTTGAATTGTTTCATGAAAAAAACGATTTCAGCATAAATAATAGCAGACAGCTGCGTGATTTTTAGATTTTTTCCTGTCTACTACTCTCTTTCTCTCCCCCTCACTACTTGTAGATTCTAATCCTGCTAATTAAACTTTGAGAGCCTGATCCCCCCTCCCTTTCCTCATCATCTCCACAACTTTCTCACAGGGAGCATAAAGAGGACGAAGAGAGTGGAATGAGAGAGACTGAACAGAGGGTGGATTTATGGCGGCTCTGCTCTGCTTCTTATCAGCATCCAGGCTCAGTGAATGAAGCTCTTCAGAGGATTTCTTCGCCCCTTGATACCCAATACGTCTCCAAAGCTATCTCTGAATCCCCACTGCTTGTGCGCTTGCAGACCTTACATTATACTACACATGTTCAAATAGACATGGAAATGGGAATAAACATCAGTAAATGCAAAAGTAGAGATGCAACCACAGCTTCCCCTCAAAAGGCCCAAGTACCCCCTAAAGGTTTCCTCTTATTTTTCAAAATGAATTGTATTTTATATGTTACTGAAAGGGAATCAGATAAGATTCATTATATTTAAATATAAAAAATTTTAGTAATTTCATGCAAAATTGAACCCAGTTGCCCCAGTGTTATGGTTGGACGCTCAAAGCTTGTTCTTCAGAGAGACAAGCCATATTTAAATGAATTAGCTAAGCTACATGTTAAAAAGTAAAAAAATAATAATAATAGTGATGATTTAGCATTACGTTTAGTTTTCCTGTTTTGCTAAAACAAGCGAGGGTGGAAGTTGCCTGAATATACTGTATAGATATGGAAGATATAGAATGCCTTTATTGTCATTATACACAAGTGCAGTACCTGTGCAACGAGATTGAAGCAACCCCTTTACAGTGTTGAAACAAAATATAAAAATATACAATATAAAAATATAAAGTATGGTTAAATATTAAATAGTGCACTGTATGAAATTGCACTGTATGAAATTGAGTTCCAGTGTCCTTTTAAGTATTATATAACAGTATTGCACAGTAGGTGCAAAACAACTGCTTCTGTAATGTCCTACAGATAAACTGAGGAATAGACACTAACTTAAAATGTACTATGATGGTTTCGTTTTTGTGACTTCTTCAGAGTAAATGTTCAGGCCACTTTTTCACTTTTTCAGTAGTCTCTGTTATTGGCATGAATGATGAAGCCCATTGACTATGACCAACATGGTTCCATATTCCCCCCCTCTTTTATTTAAGTCCAACCAGTGCATAGCAAGAAATGCAAAGTTAAAAACAGCGACCTAAGGCAAAGGCTCTGGTTTAGGGGCATCCTGAGCCCTTGGACCCCTGAGCCTGGGCCCGGTCGGCCTGTTCGGTTACCCGCCCTTAGTGCTGCCTATCTTTAGGTAACACTGTTTTACATGTGTGATGTCATTTCCAAAAAACATCACACATGTAGTGATGTTAACAGCAGCAGCCCAATCAAGCCTTAACATCAACATTGCTCACTTAATGGCAAACAAACAATGAAACAAACTGGGAAATCACGCCACTAACCACCATGTCATAATACTGATCCAGTTCTGATTTATCAAGGCACACAACATCTCAGAATCTTATTTCCCAAAACTGAACTGGCATTTCATTCTGATTTCCTGACGCTCTTGCATAGTCTCAGTGATGCTTATTTATCCAATTCACAGTAGCCTCTACTTAGTGGCCTGTCCGTAATGACTGGGGGCCGTTGTGCAGCTATGCACTGGTTAGATCCAAATAAAAGAGGGGGGATATTGAGTATCCTGGCTTATTTGCGGTGTGGGCAGCCCCCTACACCCTCCATTCCCCTGGTGGAGGCTGTTTTGGGGTTGAGTGGGGGGCAGTGGGGGTTATATTATAGGATATTAAATGGTAATGATGGGCCTGGAAGCGCCGCGTCCATGGGAAAGTGGTCGGTGCGTCTCGCTGTGGCCCGGCGTCGGTCCCGAGTCTCTGGGAGCCAGAACCGGGTCACGCTGCCGCAGAGATCATTACAGGGTGGGGAGGTGGTGCTAGCGGTGGGGGTGGGGGGGCTGGGAGAGAGATTAAGATGCCAGACCTCTTCGACCACTTTAACCCCCCCACCCCACCCCTGATCCTAGTCCTCTTCCTCCCTCAAACTCCAAGTCCGCTGACCGCCCATGTCTGCCCTCTGGAAAAAGACTTCAGCCGCAGTCGCCGGGCTGTACCAGCACCGACCCCGTCGCCGTGTCGGCCAAACATCCAGACAACATTTAGCAACTTTGAGGCAGACAGGAAACCGCCTGCACCATGACATTGAGGAGGGGAGGGAGGGGGAGGCTCGTACCACATTGTTCATCTTAGGAACGTCCAGTGAGAAGATGTGCTATGGACAATAACATTGCAATGTGGATAGCCACAAGGCACGAAACTGGGAAGAGCGGGAAGCAGTTAGGAAAAGAGAGCGGGAGACAGGAAGAGAGATAGAGGGAGGATGACAAGCTCCTATTTCACTACATTCCTTTAATTCAACCAAGCAGTCTGCATTCTACTGACAAAGCCCATACTGACAGCTCCCCACAATGTGCGTGTGTGTGTGTGCGTGTCTTCGCATCTTAATAGCATATTTGTCTTCAGCTTTGCTTTAAGTGTCTTAGAGACACATAACTCTAACAAAGTGTATCATGTAAGCAAGGTTGAGTTTATTTATGTGCATGAGACAACATAAAACTTCACATTGCGTTGGACTGCATCAAACATGTTTGGTAGTGAGCTCATGTGTATACAACATTCCCAAACACAAACCCCTGTCTCCTCTGCAAATGTATACGCCTGGGGTTGCCTTTAGTTAGACTAAAATACAGCATGACGTGTTGCTGATGGGTAAGAGAGTCTGGGATTTTTGCATGCAACAGCCTGAACAAATAGTTATTCAAAAGAAAGAAATGCTGCTGACTTCTCTTTATTAAGTCTATTTCAGCATTTCTTTTATGAAAAACTATGTTATGCTATGTTAATATGTTTCGTTCTGATGGTACTTTGAAAGTTTGAAATTGGGAAAAATTAGAAGTTGGAAAAAAGATTATATATTGCAATTTATTGCTGAATATTGCAATAAATCGCAATAATATCGTATCCTGATGATATTGTATCGGGAGATCGGGGGTATCTGGTGATTCCCACCCCTAGATTATTATGATAGATAATAGATAGATATTATGTGCATCCATGTCCCAGAAATGCTTGTTACTAACCTAGCTCTGGGGAGTCATTCCCCGGAGTCCTTATGTTCTTTTCCCCCAGCATGTTTCCTCGGATCAGGGAGGCTCCAAAATCAAGGTTGCAGCTGTCGCCATGGTCCCGCTACACGCTCTGCGATGCCATGTTCCTCCTGCTACACTCTGCTATGCCGACTACAAAGGACTACTAACAACTACTATTTTTTTGGGATTGTAACTGCCACTTTTCATTCTAACCCCAACCGGCCCGTCAGACACCGCCTACCAAGAGCCTGGGTCTGACCGAGGTTTCTGCCTAAAAGGAAGTTTTTCCTCGCCACTGTCGCACTGTTGCTTGCTCTGGAGGACACTGTTGGGTCCTTGTGAATTCTGGAGTGTGGTCTAGACCTACTCTATCTGTAAAGTGTCTTGAGATAACTCTTGTTGTGAATTGATACTATAAATAAATTGAAATTGAAATTGAAATTAGAGTCATGTCAAGACAAAACAGCCCATTTTTGGACAACTTAGTTTGCTCCAACAATGATTGTTAGGAGGCCTTTATTATTTCACTTCATACTGATGTGGGACATATGGTACAGCTACAAAATCTGCTTTGTGATTGGGTTCACATCAAAGCTACTGCTTCAGATAATCAGAACTGTTTGGCGAGATTATCGAAACCACTTTATTTGTTGGTAAAAGTGAACGTGTGTGCATCAGTCTTCATCATTCACCTGAGATTTCTCTTTCAAATAAGTTTAGCTAACCTGGAGATACGATCATTTGTTTTGTTTTTTACCTTGTCTGACCTTTAACCCTTGTGTTGTCTTCCCGTCAAAATTGAAAATTAACAATTTAGTTGCCGCTTATTATCAATGTTTTTTTAATCTTTTTCTTATGTTTGTCCCTTTTTTCAACACTTTTGACGCTTTTTTTATGTGTGTCACTTTTTTAGTTAGTGTTCTATGTAACACTAACTTATTAACTTTACTTTTACAGTTAGTTTTGGAATTTATGTTTAATAAATAATGAAATTATACCTAATGTTGAGTTAGAAAAGCAGAAATTCTGAATTATTCAACTTTTACTCAATACTATTGCGAAATCACTCATCAAATGCTAAAAAAAGGAATAAGACGCCCCACAATTACCCATCAAAATCACCCCAGTGTCACCTCAATCATGTTATTTTGGGTAATTAAAAATAACATTGATATAGGAAAACGGGTCAATTTGACCCGAGGACAACATGAGGGTTAAATAATGCTGCTGCATCTCAGAAATTAACTTGGCGATTACTGTACAATGGACTAGTCAGGGTATTTTTAGCTAAATAAAAAGACTGGTGGCAGGAGACTTTCACAAAATATCTTGAACAATGACTTGGACAGGAATAAAGGAATGCATTCTATTAACTGAATTATTATTATAAGAATATAAACAAAATATGTAACCCTTAAACAGCTTAATGCGCCATCATAATCACATACAACATTTCAGAAAGTTGTTATAGAGACATCACCAATGACTTTTAAATCATCCGAGGAAGATAAAATCACCATCCATTGCAATAAAGTCACTATAAAGTCATCACTCCTCTGCGGAGATATTATAGCTAAACCATAAGAGATAAAAGTGGAGATAAATTATGATAAGACCATAAACTCAGCACTGCATGCCCCAGGCAGACTGTCCAAGCACATCAAATCCTAATGTAGGAATGTTACAGCAACACCATAAGAGATTGGAGAAGACCATAAAGTGCCATATGGCCGCTAAGAAAGTGACTGGTGAGCACCTTGGAAACATTATATATCTCATAAAAGCCCTTTTCATGATATTAATAGGGATATTGCAGGGATGGTGATGCCACAGGAAATAAAAAACCATAAAGCCATAAAGTGCCATTTTTATGTCTTTAATCTTGCTTTATAGACACGCTGTAAGTGTCTATAGGAACATTAGAATGACTTTTACATATAGGGAATATGACATGCCAGCATTACTCTCCACCTCCTCTTCCTCCTCTTCCTCCTCCTCCTCCTCCTCCTCCTCCTCCTCCTCATCCAACCGTCCAACATGATCCCATATAATTAAGCAGGTTTAAGGCAAACTGATCCCCTCGGAGAGCCTTGTCTTCCATACATTCCAATTAAAAGCAATTACACACAGTGGTCTTTTACTGCTAAGAGGCCTCTGTCAACTCCTCATCAACCCCCCCCCCACCCCCACCTCAACCAGCACTACGGATTCCCAGGGTTTCAGCTGTCACCCGTCGCCTCAGCGCATCAATCTTAATAGTTTCGTTCCAGCATTTGTTTTTTTTCTCTCCGTTCCCCTCGTGCAAGTAATTGTATGTTTTGTGTTGTTTTCTTGCCCAGATAGCTTCTTCTTTTCCAGTCGTCCTTCTATTTTTACATTCTCATATTCTGTTTTGACGATTGCTAATGGACGTGAATAAGAGACGTGGAATCATGTATATTCACTCTTAACTGCAGGCCGAGACAAAAGCTTGAGCCAAGCAAATCCTTAAATCTTGTCAACTTTCACTGAAGGCCCCCCCCCAATACCACCCATCCCCAATCCTCCTCATCCCCCCTAACACCACCCATGGCCCACTACTCTCCCCTTCCTTATTCTTTTAGGAAATGCCTGCAGGGAGATGAATAGAAGCCCCACATTTCCACATGAAGTGAGCAGCCAGCAGCGATCTTCTCTCCCTGGCAAACTTACTTTTCTTCTAGCTGTGAGAAAGCTTGCTGGGACTGTGATTATGAATATTCATGCGGGAGAGTTCCCTGTCAATCAGTCAAGGAGAGCTGAGGGGAATTCATGTCTCCAATGGTTCATTTTGAATCAAGGAATGTGTGCAAATCTGTGTTTAGACCACTCTATTACCAACTTTTGCAGTATTTTCTTTTCTGCTCTATTTACTAACCAAGAACACCAGCGACATTATTTCAACAGTTTTGATTGGCCATTCACATCTATGATTCATTCATCTGTGTGAAGAGATAGTCACTCTATTGTTGAAATATAACCAGTGCTGATGTGTGACTGACATGAGGGCATTCAGCCTGCTAACAAAGCACTTTATGGCATCACTGTTATAACTTAATCACCATAACCACAGTGCATTAAAAGCAGTAATAATGAATTGCAATGCACTCGTGCTCACGACTGTGCCTATTGAGAAATGAAATACTTTTGAATTTGAATGACATAAAGTGGGAAATCCCCTTATTTATGAGATTTTTGTCTTGAAACCTAATTTGGAGAGTAGGGTTACTTCATGAACTACATTACCCAGTAGCACTTAAAGGAAAATTCCAGTCGATTCCAACACGTAGCTCCGTTGTATGTACAGTGAACCCTCGCTATATCGCGGTTCACCTTCCACGGTCTCGCTGCTTCACGGATTTGCATCGTGCATTGTGTTCTGCATTCTGATTGGCTAAACAGTCTCTCAGCTTCTTCTCTACCTGGGTGTCAATAACGTTGCGGTTTATACACGTATGTAAAACAGCTTGCCAAATTCTCTAAAACCCATAATGTCGACAAAACATTCTGCACCGACAAAGGCCCTTGCGTTGCTGATCTCCGCAATTTGAAGCCTTCAGTTCGTATTGATGATTAAAATGAAAAACAAGGGTCCACTGTACATTTGGAGGTCTGTCAGTAGAGAGAAAAACTAACCAATCGGTGCTGTCTACACCGTGTTATCCTCCTGCTAGCGTTAGCACCCAAGAGGCTTAAACAGGGCAAGTGTGTTTTTAGCCTCTAAACATGTTCAAGATGTCATTATAAGTTCATACCCATATGCAGTGATACCCACCGGTAAATTGGAAAAAATGTATGTGTCTACCCGGGTTATGTTTCAGCCCAGTCTCACGGCAGTTTGTTAAATGGTCCTTATGTCTATCTATTGATTTATGTACACAAACACGTTTATCTCGTTTTTTTTTGTGATTGTCAGCATGTTATGAACTAATGTATTTCAATGGGAAGCATCTTTTGTGATCACAGAGAAGCTCTTATACAGCTTTGCAATTATTGGTATTTCTAGCCCTGTAACTGCAGTTTTGATCAACAATTATTCACAAGATCTTATCATGGTTTATATGTATTTCTTTTAATGTTATTATTTTGATATTATTGTCAGCTGGATTGCTTTGTTCCTTGATAATTCTAAAACCATAATGCTGCATTATCAACATTTATTTAACAATAACAATATATTATTTTGGTCTTAATACCGGTGAAATGTTACAAAATATATTATTAGATAGATAGATAGATAGATAGATAGATAGATAGATAGATAGATAGATAGATAGAGATACTTTATTCATCCCGAAGGAAATTTTAGGCATCATATCACACATAAATAAAATTAAAATTAAAATTAAAATTAAAATTAAAATTAAAATTAAAATTAAAATTAAAATTAAAATTAATTAAAAATTAAATAAATAAAATGTTTAATGAAATATTATTATTATTATTATTATTATTATTATTATTATTATTATTATTATGTGAGACAGAACACTACAATATGAGCCAAGCTGGGTGCATTCACAGTCCATATCATTCATATCAGATAATCGGACAGCGATCAGCGGGTCTTTAATGCCAGTATCACTTCAACAACACGTATGCTCAGTTATTTTCTGTCTCACATGTTTCCAGCACTGCCGATTGGAGCTGCAGCCGATACATACCTGTGTCAGGACCTGTCCTGGGAATAAATGCAGATTTGAACCTTTCCAACTGCAGACAAAAACCAGATGTTAGTGGGTGTTTTGTCAAGTGAGAAAGGGGCTTACGTGTCCATCCAGATCTAAACATACCTGCACCCAAACAATGCAAGGGGTGGTGGTCCCATGTTCAGGTACTGGTGAGACAGTAAATCACAATCCAAGAAGCTCAAAGGTACTGGCTCTGCACAGCGTTTTACAACTCAGAAAAGATCACTGCAGATTTTCTTGCAATGATTTCAAGGCAAACAGTAGAAATAAGGTGTTCAGGTTACAAGTAATCTACCAGGAATGCGTTTGTGCATGTGTCTGATTGGCTAAGCGGTGCCTTGCTGGAGGATGAGAGAGAGAGAGACAGAGAGAGAACTAATACTTTGTAATTATATTATTTCATAGAAGTCAAACCAAAATAACAACCAATAACTTTTTTGCAAAAACCATAAAATGCATTCAAACATGGTTCCTACTCTTACAAACAAGACATGGGGAGGAAGAAATGGTGTGTGTGTGCATGTGTGTGTGTGTGTGGGGGGGGGGGGGGATAGGGGAGCAATAAAGAGCACAATACAGTTGGGTAGATGAGAAAGAGAATGGAGCAGAGAGGGAAAGTCAGAAAAAAAGCACTGCTGGGCACCACTCACAGAGGCATAAATCTAGACACTCACAATTGGATTCAGATGCTAATTCAACACTGAGCACCCAGTGGAAAGGCTAACCTCAATATAGCCAAATCCAGTGTGTGTGTGTGTGCTACCCCCAACTGACAGGAACACCTCATTCTCCACATTGTTTGTCTCTGAATGTGTGTGTGTGCCGCATAAATATACGTATATCTTATTACAAGCAACAACAATGAAAGTTTTAAATTTTAAGATACCTCTGTACGCCTTAGAAGAAAAGTTTCTTCTCATGATTACTGATTCTCTGCAACGTATTTTACACCTGGGCTATTTGGATGTGAGTTTTGTGTGTGTGCATATGTGCACGTTATAAGTGGTGGGAGCTGTAACCCTCTACGTGCACATCCATCCCCATTCCTATTCTTCCCTCTCTGTGTTCCCACCTCCCAGCCCCTCCAGCAAGGGCGTCAGAAATGAACCTGAACTGATTGAGAGTCAAAAGCAGTTGCCGGGGCAGGTTCAGTGGGGTAGAAGTAGTTGCTAGGGCAGCGGTGGTAGTTGGTTACCAATGGAGGAGGGGGTGGACAAGGGCAGGGTGGGTAAGCCTGCTGGTTGCTTGGGAGTGCCGTAGCAATCGGGTGAGTGTTAAAGCCATTAGATGCCTTACCATATGAAAGGCTGGGTGGGTGTGGCAGGGCCGAAGATGAGTCCTGGGAGGATAGCCCCACTGTCAAACACCAGGAGTCTTACAAAAGAGCCTTCCACTGGGACATTACTGCCCCCCTGCCAACACACAAACACACTCTCACACGACCTCAACCCTGCACTCCCATCCCATTCAAAGCCAGCTACCGTGGCCACAGAATAGGGGAATTTTTCCTTTAAGTATAGGAACGACAGGGAAAACAGAGGAGGGAGAGAAGAAGAGTGAAAAGAAAGAGATGAATTAAATTGCAGGGACCTTCCACTAGCCAGTATGTTGCTGTGTGTTTTCCACTGAGTTGGCATGCAGACTCCAGCCAGAGAGGCCCCCTGGTCCCCCGGTCCAACCCCCAGGGAGAGAGTCATTACTGGGGGGCAACAGCTCCCTGGCACTCCCCATCCTGTCCAGGAGTAGAAGTCTTTATTTCCCTCTTATTTACGAGCAGAGGTACTGTTTACTATGTAGTAATGAAAAAAGCACACAGGGAACTAAAAATAGACAGCTAATGTGAGCCAAACAGCCATGAAAGGAAATCTGGGTGTATATACAGTAACTGTACATACGTGTGTGTGTGTGTGTATGTGTGGACCTAGCTGCAGGTATGGGCAGCAGTGGGGAAAAGCAGCGATAAAAGCCAGTCTCTGTTTCTTGTCCCTAACAGGCAAATGGTGGGGATTTACTGGCCTTTTATTATTTTTATCGCTTCAATTAGCTGTAAAGCAGCACAGGACCAGTCCTCTAGCTGCCTGTTTGTCTGTCTCAGTCTCAGTTTCAGTAATGTCCTTGTCTCACAACAGATGGCTGCTCTGCAGTTTAAAACACAGTAAAAAAATAATGCAACTGTATGATAATACAATGCAGAATAACTGTCATACTTACTGTTCCTTTAACCTGAACCCCATTTTTTCTCACAGTCCCTTCTTATACTATCATTGTACTCACTGAGTTAATTGCTACAATCTGGGAACGCTGTTACGTTGCTAAAATGAAGCTTCACGGGTCAACTAATTAATGGGTCAGTTCACCCAAATTATAATAGAGACAGATGGATTTTCGTTTGTGGGGCCCACTGCATTGAAATATTATATTTAAAGGTCCCATATTATAGGTTGAGTTGCTATATAAATACTGTGAAAGTAACAAAACACTTCACAGAGAAATGCACACAGCCTGTAGTCAGATATACCTATACCTACACTACACCATATCTAGGTAGAAAATGCCACTGCAGTGCCGTTACAGTCCTTCCCCCGGCTGCAATGGCGGTGCAGAGACGCAAGAGCGCAGAATAATCAGAGCAGACTGGGCCTTTTTTGTGGGAATGGCATGATGAGGCATGCGCTAAAGTAGTAGTTTAAATTTTCTTACGTTTTTGTCCCTTTATCAACACTTTTGACACTTTTTTTCAACACTATGTAACACTAACTTATGTACAACTTTAGTTGTACAGTTAATTTATGGTCAATAAACCTCATTTATAGGAAATTATACCAAATCTCAAACATTTAGAAAAGCAGAAATTAGGAATTATTGAGACTAAAATTAAAGGAATGGATGTTGATGATAATCACAGACTGGAATATGTCAACTTTTACTCAATACTATTTCAAAAACACTTCCATTTTTTTTTCAAATGCTATAAAATTGAATAAGACGCCCCAAAATGAATGAAAGTAGAGATTTGTACTTGCCAAAGAGCGTTGGGTGGAATCAATCATGTTATTTTGGGGAATTAAAAAGAACATTGATATAGGACAACATGAGGACAACATGAGGACAACATGAGGACAACATGAGGGTTAAGCTGAATGCTTTTTTTTATTGCTAAACCACAGCGATGTGCAAAACTCTAACTCCAGTCTGCACTGCAGCAGTTCATGTGGACCAAACTCTAGTTCACTTTTTCATAGCTGGATCACAGTTTTCAAAACTCTACACACTTCTCCCATCACTTTAAGCACAACGTGCACAACACTGTGGATTTACAACACTTTGTTCAGATGCTAACACACTGCTGTCACAACTGTTAACCACACATTCAAAACAGAATAGATTACAGTCTGTGTAGTGTAGTCCAACACTGCTGATTGTAATTTTAGCTGAAAGCCTAAGTTTTAGACTAGTTATTGAACATATACGATACATTAGAGAAAGCTCAGAAAGCCTTTTTTTGTATACAAACACCAAATAAGAATGAAACAATTTTACACTGTACTGTTTGAGAGAAAGAAGTAAAAGAGCAGAGATACCAACATGTCCAGGTAAGACGTCTGGGGTTATATACACAGCTCTAAAAATGTGAACAACACAAAATCTTTACTATTGAAGAACGTGATGATGAAAACTGGGTCAGTCACACTATTCTATGTTACTGTACTGGACAAAATACATCTATTTTCCATCCACATGTCAATATAGAATTTAAATAAGCATCATTTAATCCTGAATTCCTTCTTATTTGGGGTTTTCCTTTTGTTCTCAGTGGTCAAAGTGTTTCGTTGTTAAAGAAGACGAGTGGAGGCAGACCGCTAGGGATGAAAAAGGGATGAAAAAGGGATGATAAAGGGATGAAAAAGGGATGATAAAGGGAGGAAAAAGGGATGAAAACAACATTGGTTGAAGCCTTGTAAGATGTACTGCTAAACCATTAAATGAACCATTGCACTTGATCCAACATGTTGACTAATATCATAATTATGAGTCAGTAATGAGGCTATATGAGTGAGTCAGTGTAGTGCAGTGTGTGTTGGAGTGAGTTGTGTGTATGTGTGTGTGTGTGTGTGTGTGTGTGTGTGTTGCAGTGAGTGGGAGTAGTAAGCGTGGGTGGGAGCCCTGTGGTTGAGAGGATGACTAAGGGGCAATTTATGAGTCTGTGCATGTGTGTGTGTGTGTGTGTGTGTGTGTGTGTGTGTGTGTGTGTGTGTGTGTGTGTGTGTGTGAGAGAGAAAGAGGTGGGAGAGAGTGAGGGGTGTGTTTGAGATGGTAGCATGTGATTGGCCAGTTTTCCTGACTAAGCCAGAGACTGTGCAGACACTGTCCACAACACAATAAGATTATTCCTTTAGCCAAGTGGCATGTTGTTGTTGGATGTCCTTCAGGAAACAATGCTTTTTGCTAACATTAATAATATTTTCTCACAAGACACATATCATGGAGATCTAGGAGAGGAAATTAAATTAAAACCATTTTACATTATGTCAGTGCAAATACTTTGGAAAAAAAAGAGAACGCTTTAGAGTGAATGAGGATTAGAAATGAATTTTAAATTTAAATATGGCAGTTTTTTTAATTTTAGAGTTATTACTCCTGTTTTCCCACAAAGAACTGGGCTTTCTCCCCATGAATGAAGTTTATTAAATTAGGTTAAAAACCTGGAAAAGTTAGTCATAACGTTGATTTTATTCTCTTTTTGTTGTTTTTCTTTGGTAGTCATTACATTATGTGTTCATATTTTTGGCCAGAATAACATGTTTTCAGTGAAAACCAGAAAGCAATGTCAACCACACGGTATCATGTGATCATTTTTCCCCAGCATGTAATTTAACGATATTTAACAGGTCCGAGGAGCATTATCCAGGATACTGATTTGAAACCATTTCAATTTACACCCGAAATTCAATGAAAGTGATTGTATTTCCAAAGAGCGTTGCATGGAATCCTTCCTTTTTTTGTGGTGATTTGGTTAAAGAGAATGCCATATTGCTGATATAGACATTGTTAAAAGGGGTTAAATTTGACCCAAGGACAACAGGAGGGTTAAATAAATGAAAGTATGCGCGTATTATTAGCCAGATTTACTCAAAGTATCAAAAGTTAAAGTACTTACAGTGCAGTAAAATGTTCCTTTTATATCTGATGTTTCTGAATTCATTTGACTGCTGCATTAATGTGTATGTTGCATTTACGCTTCCCAATACGATAACATCAAGATACATATGCCACAATATGATATTATTGCGATTTTAAACATATTGCAATATTCTGCGATATATTGCAATTTATTTTCCAACTTCTGATTTTTCCCAATTTCAAATGACGTCCCCAAAAGGAATCAGTTTTTTCTAAAAAGGTACATTTCTCATTTCACTTCAATTTTATTGCTGCAAAATGGGATTGTCAAGCAGAGAAACTGACCCCCACATACACTGGATAATAAAAGATCCATACTTGGCGCCTGTGTATCGATACAGTATTTTCACTGAAAATATCGTGCTACTATGCTGTATCGATCCTGCACTTTCAATTGTAATAGTGTACGGCATCATTTTATTTGATTTGATTATTTATTTGATTAGGACAATGCACATTAAGCAACATTTCTGTAAATGTGCCAGTGTTAGCCAGTAAGCTAATTTTTGGTATTATTTTGTCGTAAAAATATCAGACTTTCTCTGTAGTCTACTGTTACCTAGCTACCATAATTGTAGGCTACTTTTAAAATGCCATATTTTCCCTCTGGGCTCTGGTTGGACAACCAACTCAACATTCATTTTTGTTGTTACTTGTTAATAGTGTAACTGTTATTATTGTTAAATTATTGTAGTTATGTGTTAGGTGACTAAGGTTGACTTATTATATATTCAAGTACTTTAAAATGTTAATATAGTGTTAAATTTAAATCATTTTCAATAAAAAAACTATAAAAGAGCCTTTTTAATGTCATTTTTCAGTTTTTCAAGAATCGGTTTAGGAATTTGAATCATTTTAAAAGTACCGGTTCGGCGTCGGAATCGTAAATATCCAAATGACACCCAACCTTAGTTTCAAGGGGCTGCCATTCAAAAATGCAAATTAATACAAAAATTGCTGTCTTTACTGACGGTTGCTTGGCTATTGGCGGATTTGTGCAGGGTGTCACGCTAGTTACGGTTCTGATTCTGGTTTCTGATGCAGGGTTAAAGTTAGATTAACTAGTACATTAATCTATGAATCCATTCCAGGGTTTCCCCTGTTGACTTTCAGCAGTGCACAGCCAGGAGTCAGTGAAGTGTCTGTGGTTAATTCACCAAACTGCTCTAAATAATTTGCATTTAACACACCAGTCATAATTTTGTTATAATAAAAACCCAACTTCCTGGGAATTGCTTCTGGTGTTCTTCACCACGGCTTTGGAAGAACAAAATCACAATCTCATATTCTGGGATTCAACCATAAGAGGCCTAAAATAGAGTTCTTCATGTTGTTTGCATAGACGTGTGTGCAGAAAGCAAACTACAACAGCTAAAACGAACATTTCTGATCCTAACAGAGACAGGGGAACGCTATTTAATCCGTATACTTGTTTGATCATGGTTATAGTCAAAGCACACAAAGTATGCACTGAGTCATAGAACAAACTGGTACACACCATGGTATACCAAAGTCAAAAGTCAAGTCAAAGTACTTTTATTGGTCTCCCTAAGGAGAAATTCATTTTGGACATTTGAGTAACTACCTTTGCTGCAAGTATCATAGACGACAAGCACGGGGTTAAAAAAATAAATAAAATAAAATAAATAAATAAATAAACAAAAAATACAATTAAAAGACAAATATACAGTCAACATAGAGGCTACTCAAGGGGCTGTGCAAATTGCAGATTTAAGATTTTCTATACAAAAATAGATAAAAGCCATACTTCAAAACAAAAAACGATTTCATTCATCCTTTTAACCCATCACAGTCACAGATATACATTACAGAATTCATAGTCATACGTTCATCGCTGCTCATTAATGTGCTTAACTGCGAGAGGGACAAATGAGTGCTTATAACTGTTATATTCACACATATAATATGGTTAAAGTGGTTCAGTTTTGGGGGAAAAACCAGACCACAAGGTGCTGGCATGAAACCGAAGCAGACCACTGATGCTGCCAGTTTCTTAGTAGTGCCACTCCAGTGGGGCCTGCAGACTTCAATGACCTGTGGAAACACACACACACACACACACACATACACACATACACGCAAACAGCAGCACACAGCAGCAGCCACAATGATTAGTCACAGGGTCCCGTTCCCTCCCTGTGTTTATCAATTAACACTGAGAACGTGGGAAAGGGAGGCAGAAAAAAAATCCAGAGGATTAAAAGACAGACTGACAGCAGCACATGTTCCCCGACTCCTTGCACTCTCCGCCTCTGTCCAGTGTCTCCTTCCTCTTGTTTTTCTCTTTTTCTTCCTCTACCATCTTTCCATCTGTTTATCCATACAACTCCATCCACGCCATTACTGTCCTGCTTTTCTTTGACCTTTTTGTTGAGTTCAGCCATTACACATGACGCTGAATGTAGTACTGGCAAATAAAGTCTGTTTTGTTCTCTCACATAGAAACCTTATTAAGATTGCCAGAAAGTGGTGCAAGCGGTCAGAAGTCATTAGAAAATACTTTATGTGGAACATGGACAGTGTTACTGTGCACATGTTGTCGCTGTTGGATTAAGCAGAACAGGGTTTGGCACTGTTGAGTCAAGCTGTGGTTCCTAAAGTATTTTGCAATGAAATTCTATTATTTTGTTATTCTAAATGCATAATATCAGATTACATCAGCGTTGGATGCCATAATGTATTAAATTGTGCACAAATATGGGTTGATGTACATACCTCAACCTTGCAAATGAAGTTAAGACTAATAGAAATGGGTTTGGGGGAGGGGGGGGGTCCCACAATATAGATCAGGTTGGAAGCTAGGACCCGCACTAAAACACAAGGAAATATTATGACAGTAAATGCATGCTGGTCTACAGCAGGGGTTGATGCATAGGCTGTAGAACTCCAGGCTGTATTACAAACGTTTTCATCTCAAGCTCATAGGGAAATAACGTTAGCACTAGCAGCGAGCTAGAGCTAGCAGTTATTGTTATCTGCTAATGTTTTACACAAGTCATTTTTTAAAATGGTTTTTCCGACAAACTCTCCACACTCTTGTTTGCGGATGACGCAGTGAGACGATTCTCTCCAACCAATCAGCAGTCTGCAGGTTTTCACGTCACCTTTTGGTATCGCCTCAGCTCGCTTGGAACCTCGACTGAGGTAGTACTAAAAAACGTACCTGGTAGCAGGTCCCAGGGACTTTTTTTGGTGATGGAAAACCAAAAAAGGCAAGTAGAGTCGAGGCGAGTAGATACCACGCAGTGGAAAAACGGCATAAGTGAAGATCCCTATAAGT